>JAREIK010002187.1:1575466-1802951 GCA_029783825.1 Sapria himalayana
TAATCATCATCATTTTATACTTTTTTGTCATTATTATTATTATTATTCTTCTTTTTCTAGTATTAATATTTCTTCTTCTTCATCTTCTTCATCTTCTTTTCATTCTTCTTTATCTTTATCTTTTTCTTCTTCTCCTTCTTCTTCTTCTTCTCTTTCTTCTTCTTTTATCTTCTTCTACTTCTTCTTCTTATGCTACTTCTCTTTTTTTCTTGTGCTCCTTCCTAATCTTCCTTTTCTTCTCCATATTCATCTTCATATTCTTCTTGTACTTCTTCTTTTTATTCTTATTTTTTTTCTACGTCTTGTTCTACTTCTTCTATTCTTCTTTTTTTTTTTTGTTCTTTTTCTTATGCTACATTTTTCCCTTTTTCATTTTATTATATTTCATCTACTTTTATTCCTCCTCTTCTACATGCTCCACCTAATTTTTCATCATCTTATTATCTTTCATCTTCTTCATCTTCTTTTTTTCTACATATTTGTCTTCTAATCTTCCTTCTTCTTATTCTTTTTCCCATATTCTTCATCTTCGTCTTCTTCTTCTTCTCATCCTCTTCCTTCTCCTTCTTCTTCTTAATTTCCATCTTCTTTTTCTTATCATTCTTATTCTTATCCTTCTTCTTGTCCTTCTTCTTTTTATCATTCTTCTTATCCTTCTTATTCTAATTCTTCTTCTTTTTAACCTTCTACGTCTACCACTTCTTATCATTCATCATCTTCTTCTAGTATATTGTCCTTTTCACCTTTTTGTTCTTCATCCTCTTCTTTTTTTTTTTCCTTTTCTTACTATATCTTCTTCTTCTTCTTCTTCTTTTTCTCCTCCCACTTCTACTTCTTCTTATTCTAGTTTTTTTTCATTCTTATTACTTTTTATATTTTTTATTATTCTTCTACTTTTTCTTTTTCTACTTATTCTTCTTTTTATTCTTCTATTTCATCTTCTATTCTTCATTTTTCCTTTAATTCTTATTTACTTCTACTTCTTTTTCTCCTACTTCTTCCTTCCTTTTCTTTTTCATCATCTTCTTCCCCTTCTACATATTTGTCTATCTATTTGTCTATCTATATATTTGTATATCTTTTTGACTATGTCTTTCTATATATTAGAATATTTCTATATATTTTTCTATCTATTTTTCTAACTATTTTTCTATCTATTTGGCTATATATCTATGTATCTTTCTGTCTATCAAACTATTTATTTATCTATCTATCTGTCTATCTTTTTGACTATCTATATGACAATTATCTGTCTATCTATATATCTATTTATAAATCTATCTATCATCAATCTATAGATCTATTAATCTATTAATCTCTATGTCTATCTATCAATCATTCTATCAATCAATCTATCAAACTTTCTATCATTTTATTTATCGAGCTTTATTAAAATCTCTCTATCTATTTATCTATCTATTTATATATCAATCAATCTATCTATCTTTTTATCTATCAGTTTATTTGTGTATTTATCTGTTTATCTATATGTCTGTCTATCTCTCTGTCTATATAGATGTCTATCAATCTATGTATCAATCTATCTATTTATCTATCCAACTATTTATTTATCTATCTATCTTTCTATGGATCTATATGTCTGTCTAATTATCTATCTGTTTATCTATATATCTATCTGTCTATCTTGCTATTTGTCTTTTTTTCTATCAATTAGATAATATATCTTTTTATCTATTTATATATCTATATATCTTAAAATCTATCTATTTATCTATCTATTTATCAATCTATCAATCTATATATCCATCAATCTATACATCTATATGTCTATCTTTATGTGTATCAATCTATCGATAAATATGTCTAGCAATATTTCTAATAATCTATATATAAATCATTTAATCAATCTGTATATCTATCTATCTATCTATTTGTCTATATTTCTATCTATCTATTTATCTATTAATCAATATATCTCTCAATCTATTTATTGATCTATATATTAATCAGTCTAACAATATTTTTATATATCTCTCTATCTATCTATATCACTACCTATCTATCTATGTATCAATATATCTATTTGCCTTTTTATCTGTCTAATATTCTATATATATATATATATATATATATATGTCTATCTATCTTTTATCTACATGCCTTTCTATATGTCTGTCTATCTATATTTTTATTTATCTTTTTATCTATCTATCTATCCATCAATCTATATATCTATATGTCTATCTATCTTTTTATCAATGTGTATATCTATCTATTTATTAATATGTCTATCAATCAATTTATCAATCTTTCTATGAATCTATATATAAATCTTTTTATCAATCTGTATATCTATCTATCTATCTATTTGTCAATATTTCTATCTATTTATTTATTAATCAATCTCACTAACAATCTTTATATTGAACTATCTATCAATCAGTATATCAATATCTATATGTATCTCTATATTTATCTATGTATCAATATATCTATTTGTCTTTCTATCTGTCTAATATCCTATCTATCTATCTATATAAATATCTATCTATTATCTATATGCCTTTTTATATGTCTATCTATCTATCAAACTATCTCTCTATCTTTATATCTATTTATTAATCGATCAATCAATTTATCTATCAAACTATCTATCTATTTATCTATCTTTCTAACCATATATCTATCTATCTATCATTATATCTTTTTATATATTTGTCTATCTATCTTTCTGTATATCTATTTTTCTATATATCTTTATATATATATATATATATGTTTATCTTTTTGTCTATCTACCTATCTATCTATATATATGATTATCAATCTATCTATCGATTTGTCTATCTTTCTATCTATCTATCTGACTGTGTGTGTGTGTGTGTGTGTGTGTCTATCTATCTATCTTTATATATATATATATCTATCTATATGTCTATCTATCTATTTATTTTTCTATCTATCTTTCTATCTATCTATTAATCTATCTATCTATCTTTATATCAATCTTTCTATCAATCTTTCGATCAATCTATCTTTCAATATGTCTATCAATCTGTCTATATATTTTTATATCTATATATCTATTTATCTATGTATCTTTTTTTCTATTTATTTATTTATCTTTTTGTCTATCTAACTATCTATCTATATGTCTTTCAATTTTATACGTATCTCAATATCTATTTGTCCATCTATTTGTCTATCTATCTATATATCTATCTATAGATCTATCTATTTGTCTATCTATCTATCTATCTATTTTCAATCTATTTATTTGTCTATTTATCTATCTATCTATCTATTTGTCTATCTATTTGGCTATCTATCTAAGTATATATATATATATATTTATCTAACAAACTAACTATATATATATATATATATATATATATATATATATATATATCTATATGTCTATTTATATCTCTATCTATATGTCTATTAATTTGTCAATCTATTTATCTATCAATCTTTCTATCATTTTATCTATTAATATTTCTATTAATATATCTATCAATATATCTTTTAATATGTCTATATTAATATCTATCTATTTATATATAATCTATTTATATATCTATCTTTCTATTTATTTATTTATGTATTTTTTATATGTGTATCTATTTGTTTATAAATTAATCTATCTATCTGTTTATCTATATATCTATCTATCTGTCTATCTATCTATCTATATAACTATCTATTTATTTATCTATCTATCTATCTACCTGTCTGTCTATTTGTCTATCAATCTATCAGTCTATATATCTGTCTATTTAGATGTATATCAATCTGTTTATCAATGTCTATCAATCTAACTATCTATCTTTCTATCTACCTATCTATATGTCTATCTATATGTGAATATTCTATTTGTCACTTTGTTTGTGTATTTGACCATCTATCTTTTTATCTATCTGTCTATCTATATATCTAGCTATTTATTTATCTATGTATATATCTATCTTTCTCTCTCTCTATCTATATATCTATTTGTCTATCTATCTCTCTATCTATCTATATATCTATCTGTCTGTCTGTCTATCTTTCTCTATATAAATATGTCTTTTAATCTGTCTATCAAACTATCTATTAATATGTCTATCAAAATGACTATCAGTTTATTGATCAAATAATCTATCAATTTGATAATCTATCTATCTATTAATCTATTTGTCTATTAATAAATTTTCCTATCAATCTATCCATCTATCAATCTATCAATCTTTCTATATTTCTGTGTATCTATCTATTTATGTATCTATATATCTATTTGTCCATTTATCTATCTAATAATTTATCTATCTATTAATCTATCTATATTTTTTTCTATCAATCAATCTATTTATATGCCTTTCTATATGTCTATCTATCTTTCTATGTAACTATTTGTCTATCTTTATATCTATCTATTTATCTATTTATCAATCAATCTGTCTATTAATCAATATATCTATATGTCTATGTAATTATATATCTATTTATATCTTCTACATATTTTCCTCCTCCCCATTCTTCCCCTTCTAATTCTCATTCTTCTTAAGATTCTTCTTCATCTCCTTGTTCTTCAATTTTTTTTATCTTCATCTACTTGCACTTCTCCTTCTTGTCTTTCTCCTTGTTCTCATTTTTTTTGCTTCTTAGTTTTCTTCTCCTTATCATTATTCTTTTTATTCAATGTATTCTTCCCTTTATTCTTATCTTTCTTGTTTTTGTTCTTTTCTATTTCTTCATTTTCTACTTCTTTTTTTATTATTCTTTTTTTTCATATTATTGTTCTTCTTTTTCTTATTGTATTTATTATTATTTATTTTCTTCTAATTGTCCCTCTTCATCTTCTTTTTCTTATTCTATTTCTTTAACTTATTTTTCTTATTGTTTTTCTTTTTATACTTCTTATGATGCTTATGATCCAACTTCTTCTTCAATTTTTTCATTTTTTTTTCTTCTTCTTCTTTTCCTATTTTTTCTTCGTTTTATTTTCCTACTTCTACTATATATTTTTATTAACATGCTACTTTTTCTTCTTCATCTTGTACTAATATTTCTTATTCTTCTTTTTATTATTTTTTACTTCTTATGCTTCGTTATCATCATATTCTTATTTTTTTGCTTCTTCTTATATTTTTCCTACTTCTCATTCTCTTCTTTCTCCTCTTCCTCATCCTCTTCTTCCTTATTATTCTTCTTTTTCTTCTTCTCATCCATTTTCTTCTTCTTCTTCTTACTGTTATTATTGGTGTACTTATTCCTCATCTTATTCTTCTTCAACTCCTACTTCGTATTCTACAACTTTTTCTCCTTCTTCTTCCCCTACTTTTTCTTATTCTTCCTTTTTCTTCTTGTTTTCCTCCTACTTCATTATGTTCATCATCACCTTCTTCTTATTATTGGACTCCTATTTATTCATATTCTTCTTTATCTCCTCATTTTTCTTATTCTTTATTTCTTCTTTTTCTTTTTTTTTCTACTTATTTATCTTACATGATATTTTCATAGTATTTAGAAAAGAAGGTACGTGTTATATACAATACTATTTTTTTTTCATAGGTAACAATGTTTGATTAAGAGAAGAGTTAGACTAGAACTTTTTTATGAGTACATTAAACATTAATAATATATAGGAACATGGTAATTTGTGATGTTCAAATTTTGTTATATGTATGTGATTTATAATTGTGATATGCATGTGATTTGCAATTATAATATGTATGTGATTTGTTATTATCATATGTATATCATTTATAAGTATAATATGTATGCCAATTGTAATTTTAATATGTATTGTATGCCAATTACAAACTTAATATTCTAATTAAAATATAAGTTTGACATATTGTTTTCTATTGAAATTCATTTTCCTAAATCTATTATTATATTAGATATTACGATTTAAACAATTGATCAATAAATTTTATTAAAATTTAATTTTTTATTACATATGTTAGCTATCTAGTTTATTGTTGGGTTTGTTCGAGTTGTTTAGATAGGTCCTAATTTTTGGTTTTTTTAAAACATGGTGGACAGTAGACCAAGAATGTAGAATAAAATCTAATTTTTTGATTTTTCAAAATAAATAAATAAATAAAAATTTAAAAAGTTGCTAAAATTCTCATTTTCTCAATGGAAAAAAACATGTGAGGGGGGCTTTGTGATTTTTTTGGCTTGCTATGCTACTATTTTTTTTTTCTTTTGGATTATGGGTTACAGAAATATTTTTTGTGGCATTTTTGTGTCTCCCTCTCCCCTGTACATGTGTGTTTTTGGACTGAAAATATTCCTCGAAGAAGAAGCTACATTTTTTTCTTTGGCATTGTGTGTTATAGAAACTAAGAGGCTACACATTTATTCTTTCTCCTCTTCATACCAGTTTTAACTTTGCAATTTATTTATATATTTATTTTAAAATTATAATATGTGTGTGCAATATGTGTATTGATGTTTGATTTATTTATTTGTTGTTCATTGTGTGTGCATATTATATATATAATCATACATTTATTTACAATCCAGTGTATATGTTTTATAGGTAAATTGCTATTTGTTGTTGTTTGTGTGCATCATTAATTATTGTGAGAAATTAGAACTTGGACAATATTTAGAGTTTGAAAAGTTGTGGAAAAGATCTTCTCTTTGGTCCAGTAATTGAGACAACCATACTATTAATTTGAAGCCATGACTATAATGAACTAATGCTATCATCTAAAAAATAATATGGAAAAAGATTTAGAACATTCACCTAAAATCTTAGATATATGTATTTATATTGGATTTTTAAATTTATATGATTTCATATCCTAGAAAATATAATATAATCCAAAACATTATTTTGGATATTTTGTACTTTAAGAATTTCTTGTATGTGTGAAGAAGTCTTTAATACACATTATTTGATTTGGTAGTTCTGTAATTTAGACTTTGTTTTTATTATATTGGAATTTTTAGAATTGTAGTATTAAGATTTTCTTCATTTTTGGGTTATTGAATATATTGTCTCTATTATTTTATTAACCAAGCATCATTCTCAATATTTTGTGATTTTAAATAAATCATGGTCCATAAGTCATAGCCCCTACAATTGCTATCCAAATAATCTTCTTGATACCACCCAAAAAGTACTATCCAACCTTTTATGGAGGATATTCTTCATTGATATCGAGATGAAATCTAGTATATTCATTATCACTATATTGATATTCATTGATTTTGATATCAATACGATGTTTTAGTCACATTCCAAAATATTTTTGTTTGTCTTAGTTATTAATGGTCAATATTATTATTTGTTATTGTGAAGGATATTTTTGTAATAATAAAGTTAATTGAGACTAATTATTCTATTTGAAGCAATAGAATACAAGACTATATTATAATCAAATAGTTATATGACCTTGTGAGAAAGAAGGTGAAAATTGAAAAACTAAGTGAAGAAGAATGAGAAGACCTACACTTAGGGCTTCCTCCACAATTCGATAATGATAAGTAATGACACTTATCAATATGTTGCTGATGAAATGAATGATGACAAGAAATGATAGAAACTAGAGTCTATGTTTGAAGTAAACATGTTTAAAAATAAAACACCTAGTTATCCTAAAGTTCAAGGATGATAGTCTAATGTAGGTGCACATCAATAACTTTCAAGAGTCAGTGAATATGTTTTCTTCCATTAAAATGGTTTTATAAGATGAACTATTAGCTTGTCTAATACTGAGATCACTTTTAGAGAGACATGATAGGAGCATCATTAGACATACACAACTTGATAGAAGAACTCATTCTTCTAGAGGCTTGTCGCAAAATTGAAAAATAGTCAAATATTATCATTATAATAAGATGGGACAAGTGAAAAAAGATTACTATTATTGGAAAAGACTATAATAATAGTGTATGAGAGGAGATAGACCAAAGAAAGTGGCGAAATTTGCTTTAGAAGGTGACTTCATGCTAGTTAGTAATGATAATTCTACTAATGTAGTATATCATGAGGTTGATTGGCTTATTGATTCAAAAGTATTATTTTATGTCATCCCGCATACTGACTTCTTTATTGCCAACACACTTAGTGATATGATACAGTAAAAATATGAAATAATGGGACATCATAGTTTTTAGGCATTAGAGACATTTATTTGTCAATGTAGACAAAACTTTGGTTGATGTTGAGAGATTTTTGGTGCATACTAAATATTCATGTGAACATGATATTTATTGGCATATTGGATGCCATGAGATATGAATGTCATTTTGGTGATGACTAGTGTCAATAAGTTAAAAGTGCATTAGTCATTGTGAGGAGTAAGAAAAGTACTTTGTATTCCACTTAAGTAAGAGTATATAGTGATCAAATTAATATTTTTATATCAAAAGAACAACCTTGGTCTTTAGCACAAGAGATTTGGTCACAAGAGTAAGAAGAACCTTCATCTTTTAGATAGAGGGAATATCTTGTTATTTGACTGAGTATATTCTTTTTATGAGTGTATGGACTACGTGACTAGAAAAAGTCATACAACATCTTTTCACTCTTGACCATCCTCAAAGAGATCAAATATTCTCGAACTTTTTCATATTGATGTTTGCTCAATGCAAAATACAACACTCAATAGAGCTATTTATTTTTTCACATTCATTGATGATGACTTTAGGAAAGTGAAAGATCAAGTATTTCTATCTTTCAAGATTTTCATGCTAGAGTTGAGAGAACGACTAATATGAAATTAATCTATATATGTTCAGATAACAAGAGGGAATACTAAGATCATTTTAACAACTATTGTATATCCAAGACAACTTTTAATGAACCCAACTATTGATGAGAGAGTTTGGTACATACTTTCTCACATGCATCTTCTCAAGGAATTTTGGGGAGAAACTATGTTTATGGATATTGATGTAATTAGCATGTGCCCTGACCCCTGTGCTTGTCGCCACCTTAGATGGAGATGTTCCTAAAATATAAACTATAAAATATATTTCATTAACTCACTTTCAAGTTTTTAGCTATAAAGCCTATATTTATATCCCAAAAGATGAATGCACTAAATTTGATGATACTACATGTCCATGCATATTCATTGTCTATGGACATGAGGAGTTCGAGCATAGACAATAAGATCCACATTTTAATAAGGTTCTTCAGAGCAAAGTTGTGATTATTTTGGAGGACCAATTTATGGTTAGCAATTATCCAAGTAGAGAGGAGAGTGATTCTATAGATATTCCTATTTACATAGGTCCAATGTTGGTTCCTTCTGGGAATCATTCTATTTTCTGATCAAGGGGAAGGAATTAAGCAGCCACCTGACCTTATAATTTTGAGCCTCAAGATACACATGATATTCTGACTCATAAGATATATCTAACATTTTTTATTCATATAATATACCTATTGATGAGATGAGAGATTATATTCTAGTTGGAATTTGGTAGGATCAAGTTGTTCATGATAATAGATCTCAGTCTGATATGAGAAGCTCATCTAGGCATGCAATATATCCTCTAGATTTTATGGTTACATATTATTAATGGATGTAGGTGAGCCCATGATTTTTTAGAAGGTCATTTCTCTTGAGAATAAAGAGATATGACTCTATGTGATTCAAAAGGAGATGGAGTATCTTCTCATCAACCAAACGATCTAGTACCTTTATCGAAATGGAAGCATGATTCGAAAAATAGATAACTCATTAGACTAAACCCCAATGATAATGACTCTTAATCAAAATAAAAGGCTCAATTTATAGTAAAATGAGTTTTTTCAAAAGAAATGTATTGATTTTGATGAGATATTTTCTCCCATAATGAAGAAATCTTCTATTCAAGTAGTTTTTAGTATAACTGCTAGCTCGAACTTATAAATTAATCAAATTGATATGAATATTGCATTTCTTCATGATAACTTTCATGAGACTCTCAACATGGATCAACATAAGGGATTCTGAGAAAAAAATATCTTGTTTGCAAATTTAACAAGAGCTTATTTGGTCTTAAACAAACTTTCAGGTAGTGGTACAAGAAATTTTATTTATTCATAAAGTCTCATGGATTTTTGCACACATCTTGTGATTATTATATATTTGTTAGTTGTTAGTCGATTGATGATAGACTTATAACATTTATTGTATGTTGAGAAAAGTCTGTCCTATGAAATACTTGGGTCCATTCATATAGAGTTTAGGGATGAATATTATTGAGGATAGACCTTCTAGGCATATCTAGTTATCTCGTGAATAATACATTAGTAAATTTCTTCAGAGATTATATATAGAACATACTATCAGTAAATGCAAATATAAAAAATCATGTCCCGAGACTAATTAGGAAAGAAGAGACATTAGTCATGTCCACTATGCCTCAATAAATGATAGTCTTTTGCATGTTATGGTCTACACTAGATTGTATATAGAACATACTATCAGTATTGTCAGTCATTTTCTCTTAAACCTATGTAAATTTTACTAGGCCATAATAAGAATATATCTTGAGGTATATATTAGAGTTTTTTTAGCTATCTTTGTGCTTGGAAAAGCTAAAACTTATGCTTCTTATATAAACTAATTTTGATATGACTGGAAATTTAAATTCAAATAGATCCACCTCAAGTTGTCTAATACCATTTTGAGGGAGAGTTTTATCCTAACAATGTAAGCTATAAAAGTGCATAATATTATTTAGCACCGAGGTTAAGTTCATTGTAACTACTACATCTTGCAAATAAATTTTACGGATAATAATATTTTTTGTAAACTCGGATATGTGATAGGATACATAAATTGTATGTTACAACAATCATAGTGCTATATATCTTTCTAAAAATTCAACCTTTCATAATAGATCGAAGTATATTAATATACAGTATCACAGGATAAAAGATGTATTAGATAAAAAATTATTTGTACTTGAAAAAGTACATACAAACAAAAATACTATCAATATGTTTATGAAATCATTGTCATCAACAAAGTTTAATTTTTTAAGTGGTATACCAGGATGAGTCTCCCTGCATATGGACATATGGGGAGATTTATTGGATCTTCCTAAGTTGGGTAGACTAGTCCTAATTTTTGTTTTTATTTTTTTTGAAAACATGATCTATATATGTTAGATTAAGTATGTGGGACAAAATCTCACATTCTAATTTTTTTTTAAAAAAATAAGTAAATACAAATGTAAAAAGTTGTGAAAATAAGAATGTTATTGTTTTAGAAAAGAGGGCACATGTGGTGCTCCTCAAGATGGGGGGAGTGCTCCATTTAGTTTTCATTAAAAACCAAAAATAAAAAAAAAACTATGAGGGGTTGTGTGAATTTTTTGGCTTGTTGTGTTGCACTTTTTTTTCTTTTTGATTATGGGTAACATAATCATTTTTTGTGCAACATTTATATGTGTCTCCTTCTCCCCTATGCGTGCATGTTTTTAGCTATAAATATTTTTGGAAGGAGCTAAATTTTTTTCTTCGATATTGTTGGTTACATAAATTAATAGGCTACATATTTCTTCTCTCTCCTCCTCACACTAGTTTAAACATTGAAATTTATTTATATACTTATATTTAAATTGTAATCTATGTGTGCAATATGTGTGCAGATCATATATATAATCATAAATTTATTTTACAATTTAGTATATGTGTTTTGTGGGTATATTGTTGCTTGTTTTTGTTTGTGTGTAGGTTTAAGTTCCATGAAGAATCAAAGATTTGACAATATTTGGAGATTATAAAAGTTGTGGATGGGAACTTCTCTTTAGTCTAACAATCAATATGCAACCACATTGTTGATTCTAAATCATAAATTTGATGAATCAACACAATCATCTAAAGAATAATATAGAAAGTTATATGGAATATTCACCCCAAAATAACATATTTACATATTTACAATAGTTTTTTAGATTTTTAGAATTTTATATCTTAGAAAATATATTTTAGTCTAAAATATAATTTTGAGTATTATGTACTTTACAATGTGTGTGTGAAAAAAATCATTAGTACATATTATTTGATTTGGCAGTTTTATAATTTGGATATTTTTATACTATATTAGATTTTTTGAAATTGTGGTATTGAGGATTTCCTCATTTTGAGTTATTAAATTTATTGATTCCATTATTTTATTAACCAGGCATTATTCCTGATATTTTTTGATTTCAAATAAACCACAGTCCATACATACTATCCTCAATATTTATGAATTTAAATTTATTTTTCTATCAAAATTTCTGAATAATAATTTTTTATAAACTATGTACATTAATAAAATTTGTTTCTAACAAAAAAAAAATTTGTAACAAAAAATACATGTTCAAATATTTATATACATTTAATGAAATTTGTTTTTAACAAAAATTTATTTTTAACAAAAACACATGTTTTGACATCCACACACACTTAATAAAATTTGTTTTCAACAAGCATTTATGTTTAACAAAAATATATGTAAGATATTTATATACACCTAACAAATTTTTTAAGAAAAAAAATGTTTTTTTACAAAATCACATGTTCAAATATTCATAGCCACTTAATGAACTTTGTTTTTAACTAAAATCTTGAATTTTTTTTTTTAGAAAAATGTTTGTACATCATGCATTTTTTAACAAATCATAAAACTTGTTAGGATATTATGTACATTAATAAAATTTATTTTTAACAAACACTTTGACAACAATGTATATATAAACATAGAGATAATAATATAAGAGTAGCTATATGTAGTCTTCTATTATAAGTGTTACTTTCACTACAACTTAATACACACACACACACACACACACACACACATATGTATAGACAATAATATCTAATTAAGTATATGTTTATAGACATATAGACATATATATATATATATAATGCTTTAATATATAGATATATACATTTATATAAATATAAATACACACACACCCACATACATGTAGACATATTCACATTAAGTATTTATAGATATGCATATAGACATATACTATCTCTATGTCAACATATATGAATATATATATATATATAGATAATAATATATAATTATATATATATACTTCTTACACACACATACACACTTTCAATCCTAATTAATATATATACCGACATATTATATACAATAATATAAAAGTACACATATGCACTACTTTTATATGTATACATATACATATAGACTTATATATACTAATGTATATGTATATATTTATAAATTGCTATCCCTATAATAATATATATTAAATTGTTTTGAAAATAACATTAAGATAATAGTATATATAAACACTTATATGTTGATATATATATATATATATAAATACTAGTATTGATATACATTTATATATTACAATCTCTATGTGTAGGATATATGTATCCATATATACACATGCGCACTTATTAAGATTGGCTTATACATCTTCTAAAGATGCTACTTGTGCAGCGAAGTCGCTATCATATTCTATGATATCATGATTGGACTAAAATTGAAATATGTGCTGAGTCATACCATGTTCTACATTTCCACCACTAGAGTAAAGCTAGAACATGTGCTAATGAGTCATGCCATTTACTATGGTGCCATGATTAGAGCCTATGCTTTGTAGTCATGATATGTATTATAAAGTTGCAAATCATCTTAAGTTATCACATGTGTTATAATGTTATGACACTATTTTGTAGTATCATGACATCATTACAGTCAGGACATATTGAGTACAATCATTACTTAAGACTTAAGTGAAGATTTTTATGATATTATATAATGGCTTGTGCATGAATAAATAAAAGTGTGGAAAAAGCTCTACCACAAAGCATGAATATTTTGTGAAAAGTTTTTTTATGTAGTTTATGTGTTAATTTTCTCTCTATGTTTTATGCAAAGGTGTGATTCTTTTAGGAGATATTGATTATCCTTCTTCTTGGAACCCCAAATCTACATCGAGGAATCCTTTTCCCAAATCATAGTTTGGTATAGGAGGAAAGTTATGCCGGAAATCTTAGATTTATCCTTTCTATCGGAGGTACTATTATACATCTATGTGATTCTCCTTTCTAAGGTTCTAATATTTATGTATTAGAACCAAGTGTAATTTTTCCATAGATTCATATTGACTAGAATCTAACAATTGGTATTAGGGCATGCTTGACATTTAGTATGAAAAAATTATTTTGGTACTATGGTTCTAACATTTAGTATTAGAGTAAAGATTTAATCAATGAGCAAAGTTTTGGTCATAAACAAATGTTCAGTCACAAAACATAGTTTGGCTTTGAGATCTTGGGTTTACTAGATATGTGGAAAGATGAATATGATAATAGTGAGTATGATAATATATAAGATTGAGATCAAAAAGTTTATAGGAAAGGGCTTTGAATTATAAAAATTGAAAATAGAGGATCTACATATTGACCAAGATTATTGGTCTATAGTTGCAGAACCAAAGCCAATGATAGGGGAATCATAAATCAAAGATCACTTTCATAGAGAAAGTAAATTAGAACAAGTTGGATTAAAGAGCATGAGGTTTGATTCGACTATATATGGTAATTAAAGTCTTAGTATATATTTCTAGTGAGATAACTATGAAAGATCTTTAGAAGAAACTAGAAGTACTTTATCAAAGTAAGTATTTGGTTAATAAATTATTGATAAAAAATTAGTTATACAAGTTACATATGGAAGAGATTGATCCTTTTGCTTCACATATGTATATATTTTATATACTAATTAGCTAGTTGTCTTATATTGGCTTATGAGATAAGTGAAAATGACAATGTTGTTATGCTCCTTTATTCACCACTTGATTCATGATATAATTTGATTATTGTAATTGGTAGTAGTATAAAAAAAAATATCTTATGAGATAATGATTTTAGCACTATTATTTGAGGATACAAGAAGGCAAAGTATGAGAAAATACTCAAATGATGCAATGTATGTGAGGGGGAAGAATTGAAGAAATAGGTGTGTAATTTGAAAGCATAACAAAGGCAAGAAAAAGATTGAAAAGTATGAATAAGCTGAAAATGAAAAACTAAAAATATATAATTTAGCGGAGCACTTCAAAAGGGATTGATCGGGAAACTAATAAATTGCAACTAGGAAAATTAGGAGTCATGACCTAGATAGAAAAGTTGGGAGCCATCCACTAATTGTGACATTCATTTTGCTGAAGTATGTGTTACTTGTATTGATGAGGATACTTGATATATTGACATATAAACATGTCATATCACATGACTCCTCATAAAAACTAGTTTAGTCAGTATGAGTCATGATTATGGGGGAATGATTCAATGGTAAAAATAGTTGGTCATTAGAAGTTAAGAATAAAAATACATGGTGAGATAATCAAATTTAATATGAGAGTAATGCATATTATTGGTTTTAGTAGAAATCTTATCTTGATGAGAATGATGGATAATTATATGAAGTTTTCTTATAATGATGAGGGTTTTAAGGTGGTGTAGGGAGTAATAATAATTTCTCTAGGAACAACATGTGGAATCTTGTACAAGTCATGGGTAATCATCATCACTACTCTAGGCAATGAGTTCTTGAGTTTTGAGAAAATGAAAGATATGGAGAAAAAACAAGACATGCAATAGAGCATATCCATGGAGAAGAAGTCCACTATAAATTTGGAGTCATGACTGGTAAACAAAAGGTCATAATAGAGGTTGGAGTTCCAACCTAAAAAGTTGGTACCAAAAATATTTAGTCAAGACAATGAAAAATAGTATCTCAATATGTTTTGGAGTTGAGACATGAAAACATGGAGTCATGACGTGAAAACATAATATCACAATATAAAACTAGGTAGAGGAATCAAAATAGAAAGTAAAAAATTGGTAAAATCTCAATGGAGTTGTGACATAGAGATTCAAAGTCATAATAGAACACTACGGCCTAGAAAAATAATAGTTTTGAGTCACAATTGATAAATTTGAGGTTGCAATAGGAACCCAAACTAGCCATGAGGGTTTAGGGTTGTGATTAAAAAATACAAAGTTATGATAAGAGAACAATAACCTATGGTATATTTAGAGTAGAGATGTTAAGTAGGTTGGGTAGTCTGGATTTCTAGGATTAAACCATGTCATTTTGGGGTCACATGGGGCTTGTGCAGTGCTAGGCATGATCCATGTACCTTGTATGAGAAAAGGGCATGGGCCCTTGCTCATGTGCCATGCCAACCAATGTGAAAGTTAAAATAATTGTAAATTGACTTTGGAATAGGCATGGCCAAGTGCCCAAGCCCCATCCCCAACCTCAATGCCTAAGCCAAGGCCAATGGCCAAGTTATGGGTCATGGACAGCTTGGCATGTGATCCATTTGGGGCATGCCCGAATGAGAAAGTCGGGTTGACCTCACCATGTTGCCATGCTAGCATGATATGTCTCATGGACCCATTTCATGTTGTGTCTAGTAAGACATGGTGGCTTGACTAGGCGACCAAAATTGTGCCATTCTAATATGATATAGCTCATATGACACCTCTAATTTAGAGTCATTATATGAAAATATGATGTCATGACATAAGAACAAAGTGTCACGACATCAATAATTTGGATATATTAGTAAGAATAATTTGAGGACGATATTATCAAAGATAATGAAAGAAGTACTAGGTTATTTAGGAGACCTTACAATTTGTGAAGATAGCCTATATAGAAAGCAAAAATAGAATAAATTTTATGTTAGCTACAAGATCAATATTAATATTGGACTTGATACATAATGATCTATTTAGAGAAATATTAATGGCATCACTTGGAAGATCAATGTACTATATTTGTTTAATAGATGACTTATTCATAATATATGAGTTTTCTTCATCAAAAAGAAACTTGAGGTACTAAGAACTTCATATAATTAAAATATTTGTGAAAAATTAGTTCAACAAGAGTATAAGGATTATGCAAATATACAATATTATGGAGTATTCTTTAATTTGTTGATTATGTGTCGAGTTGGGCATTTATAGGAAAAACATGATCATAATGATGCCACAATAGATATAGTAGTAAAAAGGATGAATCAAATACATATGAAAAGATAATGTGTATGCAACATAAAGAATCATTCTTCCACATTAGTAGTGAAGAATAAAATACTCGTTGAGATGTTGCATAGGAGAAAGTCGAGCATAACTCATCTTTGGATATCTGGGTGTTTTGTGTATGTGCATGTGTCAAATAAAAATGAGGAACAAGCTAAACTTTAATTCAGTATAATGTAAGTTCCTTGGTTACAAAGAAAATGTCAAATGCTATAAACTTTGGAATGCAAAAACAAGAATGATAATCTACAATCAAAATGTGTTAGAGGAGTGCAAGAGTAGAGAAGTTCTTGGATGTCCAAACAAGGCTGGTAGTTTTGAAGTATTAGAGTTAATACATGAAAATGGTGAGTTATGACTTATTTCTATCACATCACAAATAGAATCACGACACCATTTCACTTGTGGCATAGATCTTCTGATGAAGAGGTGATGCATATGGGATTTGAAGGCTCTATTGAGGCAGATGCAGTTGAGATGGTT
Source organism: Sapria himalayana (assembly GCA_029783825.1). Lineage (NCBI taxonomy): Eukaryota > Viridiplantae > Streptophyta > Magnoliopsida > Malpighiales > Rafflesiaceae > Sapria > Sapria himalayana. Next base: position 1,592,946 of record JAREIK010002187.1, read on the forward strand.
TATGTATTGAGAAGGTCTACATGGGTTAGAAGCCCACCTAAAAGATTTGAGAAAAAATGCATACATTGTTCTTCAAGTTATAAGAGGGAGCCAAACACTGCAATTGATGTAAGAACCTCTATGGATCCAATGTAGTGGGAACAAGCTGAGAATGATGAGTATAATATTTGAAAGTCTTGTGAAGTTGACTTTGAATCAAAAGGTAAATGAAAATTAGTGCAAGCCAAAAGCTTTTAATGGTGCATAGTTAGACTAGAAGGAAGAAGTTCAAGTAGTGTAGAGCTGAAACTAGAATAAAGAAGAAATATTCATTGAGTGAAAGAATATTAGGATAGACTCATACTTCTTTTGAAGTTGCTACTTGTATAATGAATATATGATCATTTTTTATAGTGCCATGACTAGACTAAAACTGAAATATATGCCGAGAAGTCATGCCATGTTATGTGGTATCCTAACTAGATTAAAATAGGAACATGTGTAGAGGAGTCCACATTGGTCTATGATTGTGTGACAACACTAAAGTTGGAATGTGTGCTGAAGAATTGTGCTCTATTATGTGGTGCCTCGATTGGACTAAAGTTTGAACATGTATTATGGAATCTTGCCCCATATTGTGGTATCATGACTGTAGATTATGATTTGGAGTCATGATTTGTATTATGAAGTCATAACAAATCTTAAGCTGTAACATGTATTACAAGTTGTGTTGTGACTCCATTTTGTGGTATTGTGATATCATTACAGCTGCAACCTATTGTATGCTATTATGACTGGTAACTTAATGATTTTGCCTGGTGGTTTATTCTTTAGTGTTGAGACTTGAATGAAGCTACAACATATTGAGTGCAGTTACAAATTAGGACTTAAGAGGTTTTCTTTGTATTATAAAAAAGACTTGTACATGAAATAATGAAATGGTGGAAAAATATAAATGCTATACCACAAGGTATAAATAGTTTGTGAAAAAATATCTTATATATTCCATGTGTTCTTCTTTTATATTTCTCATATGTGAAGGTATGATTCTTTTAGGAGATATTGATTCCCTCCATTCTCAAAATTTTAAACCAACATCAAGGAATGCCTAAATTAATCGCTAATTTGTTATAAACGGAAGGATATGTTTAGAATCTCAGATTCTCCTTTCTATTAGAGGTATTATTGTATATTATTGTGATTCTTTTTTCATATGTTCTAATATTTATATATCAGAGCTAAGTATGATTTTCTCGTGTATCCCTATTGACTTGGATGTATTACTTTGTTAATAGCATCCACTTTAAATGAGAATATTCTTACTCTCATTTAAATTAAATTAACATTAAAATTAAATTGACATAAATAATTTACTCTAAACAAAAACAAAATCAACCTGGTCTGCTCAACATGGGCAGGTCCAACATAATTATTTCTTCAAAATTCAAATTCATTAAATTATCAAAGTTAAATTTACATATTTTAGAAATGAATATTAGCCACAATTTGGATGAGATAAGGGAGAAAAGAAAAGAAGAGAGCAATGACAATTAAGGTTTCAAGTTGGGAAGTGGGTTTTTGTTTGAAATGAATCTTTGTTCCATTGTATATTTTGTTATGATATGGGTTAAAAAAAATATGATTGTATGACTTGCCTGCTTAAATTAATGTCATTAACTTTTATTTAGAGAAGTGACATAAATAAAAATTTAAAGATGATGTAACTTAGGCAAATGAAATTTTTGAGTCGATCATTTTAAGTTTTCACGACAAAATATTTTTATGTTTTGATATTTTTTCAAATTACAAAAAATTTGGGTTTTTTTTTATAAATATTTTTTAGTTGTTATCCTAAAATAATATTTTAAAATATTAAATTTAAAAGTTAGGATCTTAAATCAGAAGTATTTTAGTATAAATTTTTGATTAATTACTGACAAAGCTAAAATTAATAATATTATTAAAAATCTTATTTAATATATTAAATTAAGAATTATCTTAGACTAGTTTTGATTAATTTTTAACATTGTTAAAAATTATAAACATAATTAAAAATATCGTCAAAATCCATGTTTTGATAATTATAAATTAATAAAATATTTTTTTAAATATACCACAAATATTATTGGCATGAAATTCTAAGTGCACACACTCACACACACACGCACCCGCCCGCTCACACACGCGCGCGCACACACACACACACACACACACACACACACACACACACACACACACACACGGACACGTTCTCATTCCTTGCCCGTGGGTGCTTATCGTCAAAAGATAGCTGTTTTCTAATCTCAAAAATATTAGATTTGTTTTGAAGGACTGATCCTTGACAAGCTGCTGTCGCAGAAGTGCCAGAGAGCCAATCTAGTCACTTGCGGAACTAGATGATTTGACGATGACCAAGCAAAGGCCCAGAGGGGTCTAACTGATGACTGGCTAGCATCTTATGAATCCATAGAGACGGGCGATGTGCAACTCCAAGTACACTCCAGTGGATACGAGATCCCTCCCGCTGTGCTCCCCCCTGCAGATGGCTTGGTGGTGAAGTTCGACTTGTGTGGTTTTTGGTTCACATGGTATGTTGGATATGAGTTTGGTAATTAGGGTTTCAGTCACTTGATTTTCTTAATTCTAGTATGTACATTAATTCCAAGGAGTGATTAAAGTATACATTTTGCGCTTTTTCCATATGCTAATCAACAAAATCTTGTAATTATTTATGCAATGATCTATCCTTAATCTCAGGTACTTTTGTTGATTTGTTAATATGTAAGAAAATTATATAAAAGATTATTTATATCTTTGTTACTAGATTAGATATTGAATTCCCTGATTGCATTGTTAGTTGTTAAAGATTTTTAACTTATTTATTTGGATATTTTTATTTCGTATATTCCACAACACGAAGATATGTTAGACTTAAAGATTTTTATCAAAGATAATGATCATGTTCATCTTATATAATATTAAGACTCTAGTTGGATTGCAATAGGTATAAATAAAAAATTCATTACATATTTTGAGTTTTTATAATATAATTTTATTATTTAGTAAAATAAGTCATAAATAATCATTTATAAATTTATTGTAGATGAAAAAAATACAAAGTGATGATAAATATCACATATGAGCTACTATAAATTAAGAATCATTTTGAGGAGATTGAAGCATCATTTTATAATTTGATGATATTATATTATCATAGTTAGACAACTAGACATGTTGATTTTTATTGAGTTTTTATTATATTTATTTTATTTTTCTTATATTTTTGATACAAGTTATATAATGAAGTGTTTCTAGTACATAAAGATGAATTCATCTATTTTATATTATTAATAGATAATATTTGTTTACTCAACTTATCATGATATCATTAATCATAGTAATATCAGTCATTATCTACCATCATTATTATCAATATTGCTATTATTCATTATACTTCCATTGACACTATCACTTTTGCTTATGGTGTCCTCCATTGATTGCTATCATTTTCACTTTTATTTTGGTCGGAAGTCATTTTAGTTATTTCTAAGTGAATTTTGATTAGATTACTAAAATTCTAATTAGGATTTCTTGAATTTTTTAGTTGGGATTTTGACTTTGGTGTAAAAGAGACCATGAGAGGTGTCCTCCATGCATTTCTATTGGTATATTCAAATCTTGATTTTGATTGGGTCATGTTGACATGAATTTTTAATTTAGTTTATTAATTTTTTTTGTATTTGATTTATTTTAATAGAAAAAATAATGATTGAAAGTAAAATCATCTCTTTACTTGGTGAAGTAGGATAGTTTTTCATTTGTATTAAGTTCTCTTAGTCTGAGTATAATTTTTAGTTAATGAAAATTAGACTATGTAATAGTAGATATTTTCATTGACAGTAATGAGAAAGTATAGTTTTGTTATTATTCAATTTATTGATAGTAATGATAAAGTATAGGATGGTTGTTCATTTGTATTGATAGATGATAAAGTGAGTTTCCTTTATTATTTTTGCTCATAATATAAGAGCATCTGATATATATTTTTTAAATGAATATTATTATATTATTTTATTTTGTATTAAATTTATTATGATATTAAAGTAAATTGTATATGTGGAAAAATATTTTTTATTAATCCTAGAATAAAAAAATTGCTTGAGCACATTAGGTACATGTAGGTGTGTTGTAGGCTTATATGGTTGTGTATCATTGTTTAGCAGAGGCATGGAATAGTGCAATCAATGGTGTGCATGGTGGAGAACTGAGAACATGGTGGCTTGCATGGTGGGTGGCGAACATGGTAGAATTTGCTATTCTTTGTGGTAGAAACCTTAACTAAATTTTTTATTTTTAACATAATTAAAAAAAAGATAATTAAATATAACTTTAGTGTTGTATATCTATAGTTTATTTTGATAAACTATTTGTATAACTAAAATATTTTTATTTTAATATTTTCATGTAAGTGTAGGAAAAAAAATATTAAGTGGCTGGGAATACAGCAATAATATAATAACGGAGGTCCCACTGTCTGGTCAGTGGATCGAGAAATTTTTGGAGCAGAGCCTGACCCGTCCGAGTGATTCGACCCACTTCCCTTAATTAAACCGAGAAATTATTATTGATATAAATTATTTTTATTTCTATTTTTTGGATATTGTAATTTTGTATTTTGGAACTATTTATCTTTCTCTGTTTTCTTCTCTCTGCACGATTCTTTGTGACTGCTTCTCCGGACATATTATAAAATATTTTGTTTGGTTATAATCGATAAAAATATAAGTATTTTTCTGGTAGATATAGTTAATCGTGTTGTACAACTAGTGAACCATGTTATTTGCTCGTTCTGCTGTGGTTTGTGTTTGTACTGTGATTTTATTTTGTTATGATTATGTTGGATTGGATTGTAGATATAGTGCTTACTATTTTTTGTTGTTCTTTTTTTCTGAATCTCTAAAATCACAACAGTGGAAACATAATTGCTCAATATTTAGTTTGTAGAAATTAGAGTTTGACATAATTTTGTTTTTTGTAGGAATTAATATGATTTATCATAGTATGGATAAATTGAGGAAAATTTTAGGATATGTCATATCATAAATAATAAATGGATATTATTTTTGGAGAGAAAGCTTATAACTTTATGTTGTAAGTGAAATAGGTTGATAATCTGAGTCATCTAGGGATCTTCACATAGATTATTCATCATGATGCTTATTAAAAAAATTATATAATTATTTTTTCTAAGGTAATTTTTCTTTGCTTTCTTTTAGATATTATTAATTATTTTATTTATATTTTTATTTTAGACTTCTATATTATTAATACGAGAGTAAATATTCATATCACTGGTAATTATATTATATTATTTATATTTTATCTTATTTTGAAAATATTATTATAATAATATCAAATATTTAAAAATTATTGGATATAATACTCATACTATTCAATTTGAATATTTATTATTTTTTTATATTATGTTTATTCATAATTATTTTATTAATTTATTCTTGTAAGTTATTTTTTTTTGATAATTTAATTATGATTTTGTTTTTACTTTCATTGATATTTATTCACATGATTGAGAGATTTTGAGAAATATTATATTTGAGATTGAGCATGTTGTATAATATTTTCTATTTTTAGTGGGAAGATTTTTCTTTAAATGTTTGAGTATTTTGATTTGTTATTTGTGTATACTTAGACTGATTGTTTATTATTGATCAAATTAAAAATATTTTATTTCAATTTATAAGGTATTTTGATATTAAAGTGTGAGACATATAGTTAGGAAAGCTTATTAATTATTATAATTTTCTATCCTACATGCTAGCATGATGTGAGTGTGGATCCATTTGTTCTGATATACTTAGTTGTATGGAGACATACTAGAGTTATTTCTAGAGAGAGTTTTAAATATTTGATTATTTTTATTGAGGATTATTCGTGATATATATGTATCTCTTTCATGATATATCATATGATTTTTTTATTTTTTAGATATTTTATAAAATAATAAAAACATAAAAAAAAAATAAGAAGTATTATATTAGAATATTTATCAGACTGATTTACTATTTATTGTATGAATCATATAATTATATAGTAGATTTTATGTGTTGATATATTTTAACAAAATATAATTGTTGAAAGAAAGAATAAATATATTGATTGAAATGATTTTGTCATTCCTACTAGGAAAAAATCCTTCAAAAAATTTTTAGGAGAATATAATTTAATCATAATCAATTTCATCAATCAATCTTATTAATCACATTCTTTGTTTTATTATTTTTTAGCATATATCTTTTTAAATCTTATATTCTAGAGGAAAGTTATTTAATTTATCTCATAAAATGTTTGGATGCATTTATTTTATCTCTGATTACTCTTAAAGATCAGACAAGTTGGTATCTATAGTCTTGATATGTAATTTAATATGATACTCTACTATACAAAGAAGATATAAATATTTTTATCAGAGATTAATAAGATTTTAATGAGTGTGAATATTATTATTTTTTGATGACTTATTTATTAATGACCATGTGAATAGTGTAAATTTATATATTGCATCTAGGGTTATTGTCCTTCCTCCATTACTTATAATCTAGACCATTAATTAGCAGAGCGAGTAATTCATTGACTATATCTGAATATATTAGTACTCAGTATAATGTTACTCTTGTTGAATTATTATACCATCTAATACATTCATTTTTTATAGAGTCTGAAGAGAATAAAATTTTTTGAGTATGGAAATATCATTTAGACACAGATGATGCAAATCTCCCTAAGTTTTTCATTAGTATGATGCATTTATTTGAGTAAGGAGACTTGATCAATCAAGACTTAATATATATTAAAAGAGAGAAATATATCAAATCTACTTAGATCAGAGATGAATCTATTGCTAAGTCAGATGATTTTGTAATTAATTTCGTTGATCTTAATTTTTCTATTGCTCTTTTAAATGGACATATGAGTTGTATTCGAGACTCAATTTTATATGTTTTATTACTTCTCGTGATCGTATTAAGATATTCAAGTTTTTTTGAGATATTATCTAATTCATGATAGCATTAAATCATGATAAAAGAGATGCACGTTCTCTACTCTAATAAGATTTGTGAATAAATTCTATGGTATTTGAGAAATTTTTCGTAGGTGGGTGATTATTAGAAAAGTAAGTTTACATTGAAACTTGTAGTGATTAAATACTATAATATTTGATATGGACTACTAGGATACTTATTTTTTAGTGGCAAAAATGACTTAATGCATATTCTTACTTCTCTTATGATATATCAGTTTAATGTGAATGATGCATTTCTTCATGGTAACCTTGAGAAATAGGTATATATGGAGTAATCTCATTGGTTTCGAGTAGTACAATCAAATATATTTTATAGATTGTGAAAGATATTATTATGCTTGAATTAATTGTTTGAGTTACACATATATGTTACTCTATTTTTTATTTTTTTGGAGAAGTTTTGATTATATGATGATTTTGTTAATTTTTTGTTTATGATATTTTAATTATTGAAACTATCGAGTTGAAAATTATCTAATTCTAGGAGTAGTTTCATGCATATTTTTAGATGAAACATCTTGGAATGCTCAAATATTTTATTGGCATATAGATAATTTATTCTATGAAGAGTATCATCATATCACAGATGAGATATATATATGGTATTTATGTAAATATTAATTTTTTAGGTTATGTTCCAACAAATATTTCTATCGATCCTAGTGCTAATTGTACTTTTGATTTAATCTTTTCAGTTGATTTTATTACTTATAAGAAAATCAAATGAAAGATTACTATTTGACTATGAATATATCAAATATAGCACATGCAATCAATATAATTAGTTATTTCCTATATTTTCATCAATGATTTTACTCTGACATAATTCTTTGCATATCGAGATATGTGAAAACTATTTTCATGACTTGAGATATCTTTTCATGGATTATGAATACTTGTAATTAGCTGAATATTTTTATTTGAGTTAGGTACTAGTATACACTAAATGAGATTTACGATATAGTTTTATATATTTCTTGAAGACGACATTACCTCATTGTAAAGTAAGAGATAAATAATTATTTAAGATATAGTATATAGACAAATTTAGAGTGATAATGATAGTTATTTATGAGATATTTTAAAAATAATATCTACTCTAAGAGGTTAAGTATGAAGACTCTTTAATAACTATTTTTTATGACAGTCAGAAAATGATGCATATACTATTTAATTTAGCATCTTACGAGTGAACAGAATATATAGAGATTGATTCCATTTATTTAGGGAGAGTACTAATGATGAGATAATTATTATACTACATATTCAAATAATAGAGTAATTAGTAGATATCTTCACAAAGGTGTTGAACATGTTTTAACATATTTTTATTTTCTTCAAGTTTGGTATTGTTGATATGCACCAGCCTAACTAGGGTGTTGTACTTTTTTATTATTTAGTTTTTTTTTTTGATTAGAGCAATTGACATGTGAGTTGTCTCAATTATTTCTGTTAATTATATAAGAATATTTGATATATATTTTTTATATATTTATTATATTATTTTAATTTATGTGTGTTAAATTTATTAATAGCCTACTCAAATTTTGATGGTTGAAATTATAATCAATGGTGAAGTAGGATGGCTGTTCCTATGTAGTGAGTTTTTTCAATTTTAGTATGATTTTTTAGTTAATGAAAGTTAGAACATGTTATAATATGGTTTTATCGATAGCAATGATCAACAAAAGTGAGATATGATTGAAGCTAATTTTTACTGTTATCATGATAATTGATTGATGCTTGTGTTTTTTGAGATTTTATTTCTTTAGATGATTTATCTAGTACTTTTCAAATGCTTTAGATGATTTTATAGATACTTAGGTATAAAATTTTTATTGATTAAGATGATTTTAGTCATTATATTGAGTTTTCTTATTTATTTGATTAGTTTTAGAAATTTTTATAAATACTAACATTTTTGTTACTGTACAAGACATAAGGATTATTTTTGTAGGATCATTTGATATCATACTTTTTGAAACAAATTCATAGTTTTGGTGACTCAATTTTTAGTGAGTGAGAGTTTTATAAATGTTTAAAGATTTATAAGAGAATGATCTAGGTTTCAATTGTTAGTAATAGACGAGGTGTTACATAGTTTGTTAGTTATGCAACATTTGCAAACATGTTCTTCAATTCTAGGTGAATGGGGGAATGAGGAATGAACAATTCAAAGAGTATGTTAGTATTAATATTTTGGGACATTCGATGGTGCTTATATTCTAATTATTGTGGTTGTTCTTTTAGATTACAAATGTCATAGTATAGATACATTGAGGTGTCAGTTGGATTGAAACAATTTGAATTTTTTATGCCTGGTCAAGTCATCGTGTCGTGTCAGACAAAATATTATTTATCCATTTGGGTCATGCTGTGCTGACATGATACCAAGGGAGGCATGCCTGACATGGCCTGATGGCTTGGTTGATGCATTTATTTGTGTTGAGTTAAGTTTATTATTTGACACAGTGTAATTCTTTTGTTGTCTATCAAATATCTAATTATATTTTAGTGTATTTCATATATATCTTAATGAAAAAAAAATATTTTTAAGTTGGCTTGTACTATTAAGCTTATTATGTGACATATATACTTAATATAAATAATTTTATATAATAGATTATCTTTAATGGTTTTTTTGAAAATGGTTTTAATGACAATATTATTTGATGCATTATTAAATATTATATAAAATATTTTAATTTTTATTGCGTATTTCATAAAAACTCAATAGATACTTATATATGATGAGATCATCGTGTGAAAGATTAAATAATTTTATGAAATTTTAATATTTTTTTATTTAGTTTTTATTTAGAATTAACAAAGTAAATGATGATGCATATATTATCATCGTGATTAGTTCAAATTTTATATGCTACAGATATGACTTTACTTTGTATTCTAAGATCATTAATTACTAATTTTTTTTATTTTATAATTTTTATTATGCTTTTCCTAATGGTTGATTTAGGGATCATAGGATAAGTGAGCTGAATGTATGTGTGCATAAGATATAGTTTAGGATTTTCTAAAAATTTAATCAAAAAATCTATAATAGCAATGAAATTACCCATCTAATCTTTTACAAATTCATAGTGATAAATATATTGTTTAATAAACATGAAATTGATCAATATTTAAAGATATTATTTATGCTTAGTTGGGCTTGTCTAAAATTCAATGCATCATATTGTTTGGTATATTAGCACAATATTAGCACAAGTATTATTCATAATCTCTTTTTTTATTATCAAAATTAATGATCTTTTGCATATTATCAACCATTATATAGGGAGATTTCTTATATTTAAATTATAGATTACTTCATAAATTGCTAGTGGCATTCTTTCTAGAATAATCATTATAAGATTGATCATAATAATTATATGATACACATGATTTTTTATCATAGTTATTCCTAGTAAAATAATTTGATATTGCAAAAATAGAGTAGTTATTAGTATTTTTGTTAGGATTGACCATAATAATTATATGATGCACATGATTTGATTTATTCAAATATATAAGGGTTTAGTAAAGTTTAGATTCGAGATTATTAGACTTAATTTATCTTTATTGATAATTACCCAAGTTTCATCTAGTTTTTCTTTTTTTTTTATTTTAGATTTCAATGTGTTTTAGTTTATGAATATTTAATAAAATAATAAAAAATTAGTTTCGTAAAAAATATAAAAAGTAGGATAATTGATACCTTAAAAATAAAAAATTTACAAAAAAGACCTAAATATTTAATAATTAGATAAAAGTGCTCTAAATATAAATTATTTATATATTGGTATCTTCAAAACTAGAAATTTGATTTTGTCCTGTGGCATCATTTTTTTAAAAAACAAAAATTTTAATATTATAGTTTTTGAAAAATAATCAAAAATACTTATTTTGAATTTGTTTTTGAGAACTTAATGCACATATAAAACTTAATATATATATACATATATATGTTTATAAGCATATATATAAAAAATATATATGTTTATAAACATATATATTAGTTTATATATATATTTATTAGCATATGTATTAGTTTATATATAACTTTATAATCATATATACATTTATTTATATAGGTTTGTATATATATATATATATATATATATGTTTATATATAGGATTATATATACATTTATATATGTATATATATATATATATATGTAGTTATATATTATATATATTAATGTTTTTATAATTATATATATGCTTATATATATATATACATACATTAAATATTTATTTTTTGAATTCAAAAACTACTTTTGAAACAAAAGTTTAACATAGTTTTTTTTAGAGGTGACGTGGATACGGGTTGTAGAGGTGTAAAATGAGCCATGCCTTGCCCTATCGGGCACGACATGGGAACCAGAATGGTAGCCTAACACGGCATGGTTGCCTTGAAATGTGTTGGGCCATGCCGGTTCGTGCCAGCATGAACCAGTTCACTTTTTTTTGGCCTTTGTGGTGCATGAGCTTTATTTTTAAATTTGAAATAAATTTAAATTTAAAATTGTGATGACATGATCGTGACTTGATATTTTGTTTGGTTCAGCTTAAATAAAAAATTAAAAATTTTATTTAATTTTAATAAAGTTTAAAGTACTAATGGAACAAAAGCATAATATAAATAATACATAAATAATTTAAAAAAATACTAAAAATGAAAATGATAATAATTGTAATCTAATATCTAATACATCAAAAGTGCATCAATTATAATGAAATAAAAAAAAGGCAAAAATAAATAAGTACTAGCACTATAGCATAATATTATGATCACATAAATAAAGAATCATCAATGTAATCGATGTCTGTGGTATGATAATGTGGATGTAGATGTAGATCGTCATCATCATGAATGCATCAAAAGATGTTGCTAATACCCTCAGTACCCTCGATCTCCATATTTCATGAATCATCATTTGTCATTATTTTTTGTGCTTTATCTTTAATGCTAAATCGTGAATCTTACCAGTTCTTCATGCATGCAAGTATTTTTATGATATCAGGTCGTAATCTTAATTTTTTATCTGAAATAATATTGATTGTCATAGAAAAAGTAGATTTTGATGTTATGCTATATACCAGAGGAGTTAGTAGATCACATATCATCTTAGATAACACTAGATAAATAAATTCGTATGATTTCTATCATAACAAAATATTAAAATTTTTATTATCTTATGATAGGATGAAGTAATAATCAATTTCTAAGTAATAAGATATCTCGCTCATATTCAATGAACTACTTCATTATTTGTTTTTAGCTAACTGAATGAAAAAGTTACTGTCTCTAAATATGATGTCCATGTCTTTACTCGAAGCCTAGTTATAACTATCATACCTATTATTATAATATATAAACAAGTTAGTTAATTCTTTATGAATAAACTCTTCAAGTTGTTGTACCTAGTTCATGCACTTCAAAATATATGTCAAAATATTATTTTTTTCACATTAGCCCTATGATTTATATAGAAAGCTAAAATAATACAGAGTTGAAATGAGAGACCAATATTTTTTATATTTGATTTTCATATCAATAATTATGACACTAAATATAGGATAATTTTTATTCTTATTAAATATGTTACTAATATTGCATGTATACCTAAGTGCAATGTAATTAGTGAGAGTATATACAGATAGATACATATTCGTCATGTCATAAAAAATTTTTAGGAATTACATAAATAAAATTTTTGTATCATAGTCTAAATTATAAATAATAAGTTAGTCACTCTTATTATTGACGTAGTCGGATATCATGTGTTGATAATCAATACATGACTCTAATATAATGTAAGTAATTCTAATGATGTCTTAAATCTATTTGGAATTTTTTTTAGCTTCGTAAACAAATAGAGACTGCTAAATTTCTATTATTTGCTAGACGTCGTAAGGTTTTTTGGCGAATTTCTTATTTTTTCTAATTAGAGGTGTCAAACATGATGTGCCGGGCCGGCCCGGCCCATTTTTAGCCGGCCCAATAGTGCTTTTGTGCATGGCCAGGCACGTCACGGTTACTATACCGTGCCGTGACTTTCCCAGCATGGTTTTGTGGAGGTCAGCCCGGCACGAGCCCGCGACACTAGAGGTGTCAAACGGGCCGACCCGGCACGGCACGACCCATTTTTTCACGAGCACGATTGTGCTAGGCACGGCACGGTTTAAAAAAACCGGGCCCGGCACGGCCCGCAAGCACGACGGGCCGTGCCGTGCCTCGCCTGGCCCGCTCGGGCAAACCTGTCCGAGCGGTTCGGGAAACGGGGGACCGCGGGTCGGGTCGAATTAGACCCGACCCGCGGTCTTTTTTTGCTGGAGGGGGAGCATGCGATCGGACTCACGGGGCTCTCGGCACGGGATAAACCCATGCCGGTTTGCCGTGCCGCGGGCTGAACCGTGCCGGGCCAGGCACGGCACGGCACGACACGTGCCAGGAACGGCACGGCACGACACGTGCCAGGCACGGCACGACACGGTTCGTGCCAAAGCCGGGCATGGCACGGCATGGTTCGTACCAAAGCCGGGCACGGCACTGGCCCGGGCACGGTTGACACCTCTACGCGGCACGAATCCGCTGGGTTCGGCCTGGTCGGGCAGAACCCCTAATATAAAAAAAATTAGGGGTTCGGCTGCACGCCGCCATGCGCTGAACCTTAAATTTAAAAAAAATTAGGGTTTCGACATGCCCAAACCCTAATTTAAAAAAAATTAGGGTTCAGCGCGCTCGAAACTCTAATTTAAAAAAAAAATTGGTTTCTCGGCTGTCGGCTTGTGCCGAGGTACCGTGCCAATGGGCCACGGTACTGTGCCGGGCCAGGCACGACACGTGGACCGGTTGTCTATATTATTAGGTTAATTACATGACATATACACGTAACATGAAATATTTTACCTAATGTTTTATGTTTAATAATTTTAATAAATATACTAATAACTACATTATTATTAAAAATATTATTGAAAGTGATATTATAAATTTTATTTTGAATTTTATATTTCATTAAAGTTTTGCGTTATATACTCATATATGATAAAACTATCACGAGGATAGAGAATTTTAAAAAATTATAAAATTTTTTTATTAAATTTTTATTTAGAGTCTACGTTGTAGGTGATAAGATATACAAATGAAGTATTGTCATGACTAGTTTATATATCCGACATCATGAACATAATTCTACTAAATTTTTAAATTTGTTAATTATTAATTATTTTTATATTTTATAATATTTTATTATATTATTTCTACTTGTGGACGAAAGAATCATATGATAAGTTAACTGAAAATAGATTTATATAATTCTGACTATCATAGGATCCTCAAAAAATCTGATTGAAAAATTCATGATCATAATCAATTTGATAATGTCTTCTATCTCAAAATCATTATAATATATGAAGGAGATCAACGAAGTTGAATTATATTTAGTTTGAAAGACTCGATTGCTAAGTTATGTTTGCCTCAAATCTAATGTATCATATTTTTTAATTTATTGATCGACATATCTTTTTAGTTGCTCAGTCTTACATGTATTCTTATATGTATATATTTTTTGACAATATATACATCGTGCTGATTTTTTATTAATAACTTTAGAATTTTTATTTTTTATTATTTTGAAATGCATTCATATTACTGGGGTACACATAGTTTTTTTAAGTGACAAATAAGTTTGGGTCGAAGTAATTAGAGAAAATATAATTTTAATCTTGAATCTTTTAGTATGATTATCATTTCTAGTTACATTTATGTCAATATTATATTAATTATCGTTAAATTTATTATGTGATATTTTTTTAAACTATTTGTATCTTTTAAATAAATTATGAAAATAAAAAAAATAAATCTTAAAAAATTAAATAACTAGGAAAAAGTATCATTACTACAGATTGCTTTGTTGTAAAAATTGCATCACTTATAAAATCTATCCTCGAGGTAAATTGCATAAGCATATCCACACTATCTTCTATGCCGTATGTATAAGTGTAAACCATAATAATTTTTAAAATAAATAATTAAATAAATAATTAAATAAATAATTACATAAGAAATATATTATAGTGAATAATAAAATTTGAAAGGAGAAGAGCTAGAGAGGAGGGCATAAAGGAGAGAAGAAAAAATTAAGAATAAAAATTTTAAATTTCTTTTGCTCTATTTATATATAAAATGAGAAATAAAAAATTGTAAAAAATATTTTTTTTAATTTTTTTTGATTTTTTTAATGATAATTGGATAGAATCTTGACAGTCTTTGGATTCTGGCTAGTATTCGTCATATTTAATCTGATGGCAATTATAATATTATTAAATTTGTCTTTTTTTAAAATATATATCCACAGGGACATTGATAGGTGTGGCTTGTCATTGCCCTTGTCGAAGCCCATTGTGTAAAAATGCAATGGGTGGGGTAGGGGAGGCCACCCAATTGTGGTCGGTCACGTAAGTGAAATCTGGCTTATGTGGTCATTTTAAAAAACCTCTCCATCAATGGTCACTCGAGGGTCTAGACCTGTGACCTGCCCATGCTAGCATGACACGAGCTATGCCACAGGCTAGGATGGTCTAGGACCAGACATGGTTTTGGACCATGCTGTCAACCACGGCTGAATTGTGCCTTGTTTTGGTCTGTGCCTAGGTCGCTTGGTCCAATTGACAACTCTAAATTGGGTTGGGAAAAAACAGGTTTAAGGTTTAGAGCGTACTAAAACATAATATTTTTATATTTTGATTTACTTGTTACAAAATTTGAAAAATTAGACTATTTTTTAATAAATAATTTATAGTTGGTATACCAAAATATAATGTATCCTAAAAATTATTAAGAAATATAATGTCATAAAGCTATGATTGATATTTTCAAAACTTATTATTGAAAATATGAGATCATACATCAAATGACTTGTGCTAACACGCAATTACAAAATATGATTGTAAAAAGGAAACATAAATAGTTGGCTGACTTACTTAGAATATTTCTATATGATAATAGCATTTTGAAGTTGTTTTTTGGGGATGTAGTTTGGATGCTAAACCACTTAATTTATTTTTGAATATCTTTTTTTTTGTTTTATCTAATCGTTTGTATTTGAAGTTCTTGTACAATGAGGATATTATTTATTTTATATTTGTAAGTTTTTGAGAATACTTATTTTGTTTAATACTTTTGATGTAATATCATAAAATGACATGTATTATGATAAAATGATATATATTAATTAAAATATATTTAATTAATAAAATATATGCTAAGATTGGGGCAACTCATCTGTCGAGTGCTCCAATTCAAAAAGAAAAAAGAAAAATCCATAACCGAAAGAAAGGTAAACCTCAACACCCTCCTCAAGTCAGTGCATTTATATTACAAACACTCTGCTTGAAGG
The DNA here is from genome assembly GCA_029783825.1 of Sapria himalayana. NCBI lineage: Eukaryota > Viridiplantae > Streptophyta > Magnoliopsida > Malpighiales > Rafflesiaceae > Sapria > Sapria himalayana. The sequence continues at coordinate 1,609,434 of JAREIK010002187.1, forward strand.
AGAGTAAAAATGTAAGTGGTCTACTAAGCATTTATATGTGTGTAGTATCAATTAAACTTTTCTGGATCTTCTTTCCCATGACATGATAATTGATTTTTATATGCTTTGTCTATTCATGGGATATTATATTGATTGTAATGTATTGAGTTATTTGACTATTGCAGTTAATTATTTATATACTTAACCTTGAAATAATAAATTTATTGTTTTATCTTATAGGAGATAATATTATAATTAAGAGAAATATAAACAAATGATAGATCTTACAAGAGTAAGTCTCTTCTTAGCTATGCTATGCCCACTATCTTTTAAAGAAATCTCATGTCTCGGAGTTTTATTCACATATCTCAATTCGAAAATTGTATTCATATGAATTTAGGAAATACCTAATAATGTTAATTATATAAGTGATATCTAATTTTGTAATTATAAAATAATTAAAATTTTTTATGATTCTCTTATATATGAAAGAAATAATTGAAGTGTTGATATCTATTGATAATTAAATATTAGGATCAAATGATGAGTTGATCAGCACATGTCGCATCATTTCAAAATTCGATAAAATATTAGATAAATTTACTTACTCATTAAATAAGTAATTTAAATACTCAAAAAATACATAAGATATTAAAAATTATTCATGTGAAAGTGAAACTCGATATACACAAATAATTTAATATGAGATATACTTAATTGATCATCTTGTGATAATAATATAATCAATTTATCATTAATATCATATATTGTCTTTTTAATACACGTCGATACAAATAAGATTAAATAGATATACATCTTTTAAGATCAAAAATAATAAGCACTAAAGAGAAAAAGGTGAATCATATCTTGCTTTTCTCTTCAAGATCAACTGTGCTTATAATATCATGTGTATGATTGATCATATTCAGTTGTCACTTTGTGAATAATAACTAGACAAGAGAATGATTATATCTTTACGATTCTATTGAGTGATAACTAATTACTATGTTTCACATTTTTGAGGAATAGGTAACAAATGTCTCACCATGTTTGAGGATCTTGAAAAAAAGACAAAAAATAAGATATTATATTAAAAACAGATGATCATATATATGTACTGCGATCACAATAAAAATAATAAATTATTTTAATTTAATATGTGTAATTTGATAAAGTTCTCAAATATTTGAATACATTAGATTGATTGTGTTCTAATTAACACTCTTTGGATAATTCTTATAGAATGAGTCCCAAATTGTAGCATGATAATCATTCTATTGATACTTGCTTTCATAATATTCAGCTTATCTAATTAAGAATATAAATGCTGATAGTATGTAACAAATGGATCAATTGTAACTAAGAATCTAGAGGAACTCATGAGGGTGAGGAAAAATATGCATAGCTTATCTCGTTCAATTTACATGGAAGTCATTTATATGGTCCATCATTTATGCACAAAAATATTAGAACATAATGTTATAGTTCAGCTATTTCATAACATAATTGTGAGAAAATGAAGTATGATGAAACTCATGTACACAAAGAATACAAGTAAGATTAACATTGTCTTTCCCTTGGCCTGTACAATGGTATTATTAATCATAAAAGTATCAAATGTTATAGATTAAAAAAAAAGAGTATGATCACATGTGGAATGAGTGTTGGCCCATGAGTCTATAATTCAAAAATCTAGAGTGAGGTGAAACCAGAGATAAATATGTCTCAGTTAGAACTAGTAGCTCCTAAGGAAAGAATACTAAAATATTTCTCACGAATAAGTATAACAAAATTGATATGTGTGCACATTGCAAATCTTATCTGAAAGATTTGATAGTCTGTTTTATAATATTCTTAGTCAGTTAGGATCAAAGTCAACTATCTATTTAGAGTATCTAAATCTCACAAAAAGAATATGCCACAACTAGTTTCTTTTTACTAGAAGCACTCTTCATGACTCTCTCTCTCTCTCTCTTTCTCTACCATAACCTAGAGAAGATGCTACAATAGTTTGACTTACAATTTCAATTATGCTAGATTTGAGTGAAGTTGTTTATATTTAAATCATCCTTTGATAAATCTCTAAGAAAACAAAGTGTTCTCTTGTTAAAATTTTGTATATGTAAAATAATATCACTCCCCAATGAATGCAAGTATAAAATACTTAAAATTTATCACCATATTTTTTCACAATAGTCAATTCTATTAATATAGTTAAATTCTAATTAATCACCATATGTCATCGTTTCTAGACTGCATAGTGAATAACAATACTCTGATCAATCAATTTTTTTGTCAATAATTGAATAATACTGATATATAGGTAAAACATACAAGAAAAATATATTGATATGGATAAATTTTAAATCTTCTTTCACGTTATGACTATAATCAAATATATTGTTCATACTCAGATCAATCAATTATTATAAATAAATTAATAACTATGTATTGATTATCAATTAATCATCTCTATTAAACTTACGTGAATCATCTAATAAGTATCTCACATATCATTGATTCAAGAACCAAATTTTCATTGAGGTGGTTCGTATTAAATAATTGTTCACATTTGATTTCTATTTGCCACTACATGTGGTCATATACTAATTATTGCCATTATTTCTCAACAAAAAAGTATGCAACAAACACATATAGAAAAGTATATTTTTATATTTGTAGATTGCAACAACACTACTACACTATCATGACAGCATTGCATCATGCCCATTACCATTGTATCATATACGTCACTATACCACTACCATTACATGACAATACCAATGCACCACCAACTATTGCACCAGGCACATCGCTCTTATACCATGTACATTGCCAATGCACCTCACACACTACCATTGCACCACCACAATACCACTGTTCATAGTAGCCTCAAGCCAACACTTGCGAATTATGTTTCAATGCAATGACACAGCTCATGCATCACTCCACCAATAATCATCAGGTGTCTAATCTTTGTACAATATTAATCATTGCCTTTATGTTGAACTGGTTTCACCCAACTACGAGTTAATCAGGGGAATGACTCCAAATTCCAACAATTTGTGAAGAGTTGATCAAAATTTTTTTTCATAATTAAGTCGTCGACTTGCTACAATTTAAACAAACTCAACTGAGTTGATTTGTCTAAACTCTTGAAGTATCATATCAATTCATTCTACATGCTCTCATAGAGTTTTCTACATCTTTTATATTTTTAATCAGTAAATATATTAATCATAACAAGTACATTTACGCCGAGTCATAGACATTATGATTATGAGTTCATGACACTTGCACATTGCTCATTGTTGTCATAATTGGTGCACAATATGCCATTATGCACATAACTGTGCACCATCCACATAAGTTTCTCATTCACACGGCACACACTTTGATACCATGTTAGGGCTTTGAATTTTTAGTAAGAGAGAGAGAGAGAGGAAAGAGAGAAAATGTGATATGTTTTTTCTAATATTATGATAATTTACATATGGAGTGTTCCTTTATAAAAATTAAAAGATTAAAAGCACAATTGAAATACAACTAATTTTTAATAATATCTAATATAATAAATGGACATAACTATTGCATTCTTATTCAACATAATAAACCTAGATGTAAATACTATCAAGTTCTTTGTATATAAAATTTAACAATAGTTAAATATAAATGAAATAGATATTTTGTGTCGTTTCACATTTGCTTCATAATATTTAGACAGGAAAACATGAGTAACAAGCTCAATAACATATATATTGATAAAAATATCCTTAATATTTTCTTATAAAAATTATATTTTTATTAAATTATATATATAAATACTTAAAATACTCAAGGGTATTTATGTAAAAAATGACAAACAAACTTATAGCAAAGGTTATTCTTATAAATATTATATTATTTCATCCATTATTTTCATAATATCTATATTAAATTAAAATTTACATTCTCATTATTTCATAAGATAATATGCACATCCAAATATTTTTTATAGAAAACATATTTATAGGTAGTATTAGAGGTATCAAATAGGCTATGCCGTGTTGACACAACCTAATTTTTGGTGGCCCAATCAGGCCATTGTGCCATGCTTGGCACAACATGACTTAAATTTAGCTTGCCCAGCATGACTCAAGTCTATTGGATTCGGGCCAGGTCATGCTGGGGCATATTGGTTCGGGCTTGATTTTCTAACTTGGCGCCTTAGCCTAGGGCCTAACATAGCTAAGTCTTAGGAGGCTAGGACTTTGATTTTGAGTCAGAGACCAACTCGCATAGTTGCACTTATGACTCGACTCATCGTCATGGTCTCGGAATTGTGATTAATTATTTAATATTTTTTATAAATTTCATATTTTAAGTTAATATTTATGAATTATGAGTGTGATGTTACATTATATTATTTATTAAGTTCACATAAATCACAAAAAATTTTAAAAAAACTCATCATTTATTCATTCATTATTCAATCAAAAAATAAATAAAATAATACAAAGTCATAAGAATAGCTCACAAATCATAACAACATAAAATAAATTATAAACATCATCAATCTCAATCAAAATAATAATAATGTAGTAAATTTAATTGTCTCAATGGTTCAATCTCAATGCCAACCCATACGAGTATACAATTAATCATCATCACGTAAGTATCTGATAACATCACATGTGATTGACTCAACATTCTCAAAGTTTCACAAGTCATTATTTGTCAGTAACTTCTCTGCTCTTGTTCCTGCATGATTTCGATCATGGATGCCCAACCTCGAATCATTTTAATTCTTCATGCATACTAGTGCATCAATGATATCTGACAGTAGTCTTGATCTCTTACCCAAAATTATATTGACTACAATAAAAAAAATAGATTTTGATGCTACACTCGATAATAGAGGAGTTAGTATATTATATGTCATCTTAGATAGTATGAGATAAATGGACTCATATGATTTTTACTATTATAAAATATAAATGTTTTTGTTATAGTTATGTGATATGATTGAACAGTAATCAGTATCTAAATTTCGAGATAACTCATTCTAATTCGACAGTCCACCCTGTTGATTTCCTTTCACTAACTGAATAGAGAATGTATCATCTCTGAATAAGGTATTCATGTCTATACTCGGAACCTGATTACTAGTATCATACCTAATGTCGTAGTATGTGAATAACTCAGTCAACTTTTCATGAATAAATCTTTTAGGTTTGATATTCCTAATTTATGTGCGAGGATATGTATGTCAAAATGTTCTTTATCCATTTTACTTTAATTTTAAGGTCCATGCAGATAGCCAAATAATAAAGAGATAGAATGGTGGACTAGTATTTTAAGTATTTTATTTTTATTCCAAGAGCTATGTCACAAATGTTGGACCATCTCTAAACCTTTTAAATACCTAGACAATAAAGAAATAGAATGGCGAACTAGTATTTTAAGTATTTGATTTTTATTTCAAAAGCCATGTCACTAAATATTGGGTCATCTCTAAATTTTTTAAATATGCTACTAATATTGCATATGCACATGAGTACAATGCAAGTCATGAGAGTATAAACTGGTGAACATATATTCTTCGTGTCTTAAAAAATCTTTAGAAAATTCATAAATGAAATTCTTATATCTTAGTCAGCATCATTAATAATAAGTTCATTATTCTTACTATTAATATAATTGGATATCACATATTCGTATCTAATATATGACTCCAATATCATATAAGTGTAATTCTAATGGTGTCTCACATCTATTTGGAATTTTTTTTAAGACTCGCAGATAAATAGAGACTACCAAATTTCTATTATCTACTAGTCGTATGAAAATATTTTAATGAGTTATATATTTTTTTTCTAAAGCAAGGGAAATAATATTCAGCTCTGTTTGTACTATGAAATTAATAATGTGACACATGCATTTAATATAAAATATCTTTCTTAATGATTTGTCTCTAATGGTCCTTACAAATATGTTAATGATTATTTCATTATTAGATGTGTTATTAAATGTGATATTATATATTTTATTTTGAATATTATATTTTCTAAAGATTTTTATCATGTACTCATATTTGGCAGAATCATCATTAAGATGAAGAATCTATGAAAATTTTAATATCTTTTTTTTTAGTATTCATTTAGAATCTATATAGTGGACAGTGAGACATACATAATATGAATTGTCATGACTAGTTTAGATATTAGACGTCACAGATACAACTCCACTATATTTTCTAAATTTATTAATTATTATTTATTTTTTTAACATATAATATTTTAGTATATCATTCCTAAATGTGGACATAGGAATCCTATGATATATAGGATGCAAATAAGTCTGTATGATACTGACTATCTTTGTATCTTCTAAAAATTTAATTGAAAGTCTCATTGTGGTGATCAGTTTGACCATATCTTTCCTTTCGAACTTGTTGTGATATATGAATATGATCAATATAGAGGCTGAATTAGATCTAATCTTTAAAATCTCACTACTTAGTTGAGTTTGTCTATGATCTAATGTATAATATTTTTTAATTGAAAGTCTGTATGATACTAACTATCTTTGTATCTTCTAAAAATTTAATTGAAAGTTTCATTGTGGTGATCAGTTTGGTCATATCTTTCCTTTCGAACTTGTTGTGATATATGAATGTGATCAATATAGAGGCCGAATTAGATCTAATCTTTAAAATCTCACTGCTTAGTTGAGTTTGTCTATGATCTAATGTATAATATTTTTTGATGTATTATTTGACATATCTCTTTAGGTGTCCAGTCCCATAAATACTCATACAGATTAATATTTTCTTATAATATTTGTATTGTATTGATTTTTCATCGATATCCCAAATATTTTTATTTTATATAATATAAAGTGAATCCAAATTATAGATTTTCTTTAATTTTTATTTTTTTAATATTTAGATCAAGACATGGGAAAAAACAAAGTTTCGCTGGCCTTGTCCTTGGACATTTTCGTAGGGTTTTCGTTATCAATATAAAATTTTCTTATGTTTATGTTAATGTTAATCTTGTTTTAGTTATTAAATTTGCTATTTATTATTTTAGATTTTTATTAGTTTATTAATTATATTCTAAATTTTATTTTTTAAATTAAATAATATTTGTTATTAGATTATTAATAAAAATTAAAATTTAAAAACTAAATAAAATTTTAAAAATATACCTATTTAATATTTGGCCATTTATGGAATGCTGATTATTGAAGTCGATGTCTGATATTTGATGTCCGTAGTTTATACCATAGCCCCGAAAGTCGAACGTTTGAATGAAAGAGTGTCGAAGATAGAGATTTCAGATTAGAGAGAAAGAGAGAGAATATGAGGTGTGAGATTGAGAAGTGAGGGAGAGATATATATAGATATTATACAGATTTAAAAAAAATATATTTTTTTGATTTTTTTTTAATTTTTAATGAATTTTTTAGAGCAGAAATCTCAAAGCTATCGGATGTTCTGCCCTAGCTGTTGGGGGTGCATCCAAATTCCAATGGTTGGATGCATCTTTTTAAATTTTTTTTAAATGTTGGGTCGGTTTGGTTCGATGGTTCTAAGCGGATCTGGAATTGGGCGAAAGCTGAGCCTGATCTCGAGGCATGAGCCGAGCCTAATGGCAGATGGATCATGCACCACGGGAGTCTGACACTTGAAACCCAGTATTCGGCCCTAGTTCCAGGGAACGGTGCTGGGTCATGTCGCTCGATCGTGCCTTCAGTCTAGGTAGCTGGGTCGTGCCTGGCCCACCATGGGGCCCGACACCCCCTGACCCTACACGACACGAACCGTGCCTTAAGACGACACGGCATGGGCCCAGGAAAGGTTCTGGACTGTGCCCTGTTGGGCTAGACATGACTCAGTCAGGCCGTGCCTCGTGCCGGGCCCTAGCTGCCCGGCCTATTTGATACTTCTAGGTAGCATTCATTTGATGCTTGATTTCTTTAATTATTAAATTCTAAGGATCCAAAAAAATGAATAGCAATTTATTTTATATTGTACTTTATTATAATACAAAATTCAATATATATTTTCTATTAAACTTAATATTTTTATTATTTCATAAAATAATAATATATCTATCTCCTAAAAATGATTCAATGTGATTTTTTGAGATTGATTGTCATGTTATAATTGATTTTTTCAGCCATTTCAGTATTATGTGATTTTCTCTCATTTATTATCTTAAAGCCTTTTGAATCTTTGTATCATTGGATTCATATGAATATCAATACAAAGAAGAGCTTGATAACATTTCTTGGTATGATATTTCAACAATTTTTCTCACATATATTATTTTCAGAACTCACAAACTCAATGACCACTCAACTGGGAAATGCAAATTTAAAAATCTAAGTTTTAAATTTAAATACATGAGTATCACTGCATCAGTGTAATTTATATTGTTAAATGTAAATGTTTTTAATAACATAAACATAAATCATATTTTATTTGTTAATGAAAGAAGATGAAACATGCATATAAAGAGTTAACATGATGATGAGCCATTTTATAGCTTTCAACACTTCATATATATTTGACAACATCTTATATTGATGGAATCTGAGGTTTTGGTTACATGATTTCTGTATTCTTGTATTATCTATGCAGGGCGAAAATTTCTTTTGCACAGAAGATGACAACTTCAACTGGGACAGTGAAGATGAGCAAGAAATTGATAATGTTATTCCAATATCTTCTACTATTACGCTTGCTGGCAGAGGTTCCACAATTATGTCTTCTGAGGTAAGGTTTGGTTGTCTTCCAGTGGGTTTTATTTTTTTTGTCTCCAATACATCTGAATATTTTTCATATTATTTATCAATGAGTATTATTACTTTTTTCACATTTTATAAGGTCAAATGTAATTGACCTTATATAAGCCTATATGTCTGATGTTCCTATTAAAAACATGAAAAGTAAAATAAAATAAATTAATATTCCAATAGTAACAAATAAGAAAATCATAATATTCTTATCAAACTGGTGCATATAAGTTTATAATATCAAGTTTGAAAAAATGAAAGGTAAGTTGTGAGTTTTTAAAGATTTCATGAAGATGTTGACTGATTGCTTTGCTATCTGAATATGTGCTATAATAATGATTTCATCTTGAATTTTTTTTTTCGAGGAAAAAATAGTTTATTTCAAAGAATTTTGTTCATTCATGAAATACTCAATTGGAAGTTATGTCTTGTCATGCCTAATTATCAAAGTAAATGATAATGAGAGAAGAGAGTATATACTCGACTTTCTTGTGTGAATGTTCAACCCAAAATATTTTACATGTATTTGTCTCTATATTTGATGTGAATCTCAAAATAACTATATGTGTCTTACTATTTTTTAGGAGATAAGATTGTTTCAAAGAAACATATAAAATTTTGTCGTTGATCTCCTCTCAGTGTATAATGATGCTCAACTTGAATATGAATACCTGACTAACTATACGTGAAGAGTTATGTCAATGTGAATCTGTTGAAGATAATCTAGGAAGTAATTGACTATACTGATTATATATGTTATATTTTATTTGATCATAATTAGATAATTAAATTTTCTTATGATTCTCTTATAAATAATAGAGTTAACAAGATGAATATCATTAAAAATAAAATATATGCCTGAATTAATAAAAGTATATGATAGAACACAACTCAAAAGACTAATATTAACATAGTATCAAATACATATCTTCTATGTGAAAAGATGATATCCTTCATAAAATAAGCTATCTCTTTGTCAATAAAATATTTGAGTCTTCTAGAGTCATTCGTCTAAAATTGTGACTAAAAAATATTTTTTGAGTTGGGTAATACCCAACTTGTCATTTCTTGTAAGCATATTATCATTTGTATATAGAGGTGTCAAACGGACAGGGCCGGCCCGACCCTTTTTTTAGAGCATGGTCGTGCTTTCGTGCCAGGACAGGTCATGTCGGGCCAAACCAGGCCATAGGGCCAAACCAGGCCGTACTGGTCTGGTTAAATTTTTTTTTAAAAAATTTTAAAGTTTAATATTTTAGTTTAAATAAAATATATATTATATTATATATAGAATTATAGATAATGTATAATATATTAAATTTATAAAATGAAAATTGTTAAAAATTTAATAAATTACAAAGTTTAATTTTTTTTATAATTTAAAATAAAATTAATTTATAAATTATTAGAATTAAATGACAGAGTTTAAAATTTTTAAATGAAAAATTTAAACAAAAAAATAAATTAAACAAAAAGTTTTTTTAAAAAAAATTAAAAAGTCAAAAAAACAAAAGCAAACCAAATGAGAAATGATCAATCAGCCAATAGATACCAAAGGTCAGAACCAAAAAAATTCAAGTTTTAACGTAATATAAAAATAAAGCGTACAATCAATAAAAAATAAAATATTAAAATCAAAAAATAGTGGATCATCATTAATCGTCAATCGGCATATCATGAGCATCATCAGCTGTAACATCAAGATCACTATCATATGGATCATCATCATCAGCAATCAACTCCTCCGCTTTCGTAGTGGATCCTAATGCAGTCCCTGTTCCAGCTCCAGCACGATCATGGATACTAAATCTCGAATTCTCCAAATCTTTCAAACAGACCAATGTCTCAATAATATCTGGACGTAATCTCGATCTCTTATCTGAAATTACATTCACTGCAACAGAAAAAACAAACTCCGATGTTACGCTCAACACCGGAGGAGTCAGTAGATTCTGTGCCATCCTAGATAGCACGGGAAATATGGACTCATATGATTTCTACCACTGTAATATATCAAGATTTTTAGTATCAGAATGTGATAGGATTGAGTAGTAATCGGTATCTAAGTACTGAGAAAGCTCGCTCCTATGTGATGGTTCACCCTGACTTTTTTTCCTCGCTAGCTGAATGAAAAAATCGTTATCTCTGAATAAAGTATCCATGTCTGTAATCACAGTTTCACTACCACCACCACCACCATACCTAGTATCATAGTATGTGAACATGTCAGTCAACTTTTCGTGAATGAACCCTTCAGGTGAGTCTTCCAAGTTCATGCACGAGGAAATGAAAGTCAGAATATTTTCTACTCCTTCCACATTAACCCTAGGGTCCATGTATGCTGTGAGGCAATAAAGAGATGAAACGGTAGACTAGTACTTTAAGTACTTGGTTTTCATCTCTGCAACCATATGGCTAAGTGTCGGGTCAGCTCGATACTTCCTAAATATGCTACTAATATCACATATGCACCTGAGTACAATGCAAGTCATGGGCGTATAAACTGACGAATACATGTTCGTCGTGTCATAAAAAATCTTCAGGAATTTCATAAATGAAATTTCTGAAACCCAGTCAGTGTCGTCAATAATAAGTTTGTCACTCTTACTATTAACGTAGTCAGATATCACGTGTTCGTATCCAACACATGACTCCAACATCAGGTATATGTAATTCCAACGATGTCTCACATCCGATTGGTTTCTTCTTCCTAAGATTCGCAGACAAACAAAGACTACCAAACTCTTGTTGTCTGTGAGGAGTGTGAATATATTTTAGTGCATTATGTAAATTATCCAATGCAGGGGAACACACCTTCATACCCGCTTGAACAATCAGGTTAATCACGTGATACATGCATCTGACATGAAAAATCTCTTCTAATGGTGCGTCTCTAATATTTCTAACAAATATGTTAATCGTTACTCCATTATTAGATGCGTTATCGAATGTAATACTAAAAATTTTATTTTGAATTTTATATTCCCTAAAGATTTTCATCATACACTCAAAAATGGTCAGGTTATCATGAAGATGAAGAATCTTAGAGAATCCTGAAACTTTTCTATTCATAGTCCAGTTAGAATCTACATAGTGGTTGTGAAACATGCATAAGAAGATTCATCGTGACTTGTCCACATATCGGACGTCACAGACACTACTCTACTATATGCCATAAATTTATTAATTATTTTTTATTTTTCTAGCTTATATAATTTTAGTGTCATTCTTAGATGTGGATCTAGGAATCCTATGATAAACAGACTGAAAATATGTATGCATGATGTGCATTATCCTTGGATCTCCTAAAAATCTGATCTAAAGACCCATCAATGTGATAAGTCTCGCTATGCCGTTCCTACCCAACTCGTTAGAGTATATGAAGGGAGTAAACTTTGAGACTGAATTAGATCTAGTCTCAAAAAATGCAGTGTCAAGTTGGGTTTGCCTAGGATCTAATGAACCATGTTTTTTGGTGCATAATTCGGCATGTCTCTTAATGTGCCCAGTCCTAAATGAACTCTTACAAGTTAAAATTATCATATAATATTTGTACTGTACTATTTCTTTTTTTTCACTTCTAATATTTTTTTGTTTTATTATATTAAAATGAGTCTAAACTACAGAAGTCCTCCTAATTTTTTGTTTTTTAGAAGTTTTGGTTGAGATGACTGGAGAAACTAAAGTTTCAGTAGCCTTAAATCTCTGTGTAAGATTTTTATTATCTAAATTTAAATATGTTTCATTAGTATTTATCATTTTTTAGGATTTTTGTTAAATATGACACTTATGTAGAGACTTGATGATAGATTTTAGATTTAACTATTTTATGACTAGAGAGAGAGAGAGACTAGAGAGAGACTGAGAGAGAGAGAGATGAAAAAAAAACTTAAAATAAATTATCCGGTAAAACAATGAGGTCGATCACGTGCATGATGCATCACTGTTTAGCTCAAAATTTGTAACCCAAGTTGAGATTCCCGAAAGCCAAGCAAAATGGTGAAATCCCAAGTCCTGAGAGAGATGAGTAATAGTTTTGAGAGAGTTAAAATGTGAGATTTGAGAAAATAAATATTTATGAAAAACATAAATGTTATAGAGATGTGAGGAGGATTTTATAGATTAAAGAAAATAATTTTTTTTAAAAAAATTATTTTTTTGTTTTTTTTAATATTTTAGGGGGCAGAATCCAACGGCCCTCATGATTCTGCCCCCTAGCCGTTGGAGGCGAGATCCAACGGCCACATAAAAATTTTTTTTCCCTGTTGGGGGGGGGGGGGGGGTCGGGTCGGGCGGTATCGCGGGTTGGGTCTGATTGGATCCGACTCGCGGTCTTTGTGTGCGAGAAGCTAGGCCTGACTCCCGAGTCACAAAAGGGTGACACGTGACCCGTGACTCATGAGTCGTGACTCATGGGTGCGGAAAGTCGCCAGCCTAGGTCTGCGGGTGCGGGTGCGGGATTGCGTGTGACCTTGACCCGTGCCTACGGACCATGCCACGGGCCACCAAACCATTTTGGGTCAAGCACGACACGAGACCCGGTTGGCCTCAGCACGGCACGACACTGGTCGTGCCTTACCCAGGCACGGGAAATTCCCTTGTCGGGCCGGCTCGGTTGATACCTCTATTCGTATAGGTAATTAACAAATTATCCTACAATCATAATTTCTCTGAAAAAATAAAGAAAAATCAATAACATACATGTGAATACTAAATGATGTGATTTTCCATTAAAACCATGCAAATCAGCCTCTTAGTCATTGTTTTATGTTGTATTATGTCTTTCTCAATTTACAAATCACACTAATTGTAATGCTTGAAATTCATGTGACTATTCTATATATACCTTTTTCTTAAATCATCGTAAAGAAATATATTTTTTATATTTAGCTGATGTATCTTTCATCTGTGAGATATTATAAGAGAAATAAAAATATATACTATTGTCCATCTTGATGACTGGAAAGTAAGTACCCTAGTAGTTCAATCCAAATGTTTGAGTACATCTACTTGCTAAACTCTTGCTTTAAGTAGATTTACCTACTTTGATGGGCATGACTGAGTGAACACTCACATATAACCAATAATATATCTTTATAAAGGTTGTAATATTAGTTACTATGTTTCATTAGAGTGAAAGGTATGCATTTTTTTCATAATGATTCAATATTATCTTGAATGATATAATATCTCAGAAGAAGATTTGAATATCCAAGTATTTAAGATAAATAATAAAATATAAACAAGATGAGAGTTGGCCAAAATGTCTGAAATCAAGTGTTCAGTGTAACTTTTTCGTGCCTTTCAGAAAGTGATTGAAAGATTAAGATTAGATGAATTGATTACATGATCATCTACCTCTTTGGTAGGCTTGTCTCTAATTTGAAAAATATCTAAAAATGTATATATCTTCTAGTATAGACTCTAATTCATAGGTAGTCAAGTCTATTAGTTTCCAAATTGATACGAATATGTACTGATAAAGACTCATAGACTAGTATGATTGTTATCTAGGTCTGAATGAGATTTTCTTTCTAAAAAACCTCTTTCTTTCTTTTCTCTACAGACTTAACTAGATTTAAATTTATTGATAGGTATGTTGATTCAATTAGAGTAACATCATACTGAATACTAACATGCGCATATGTAGTTGGTGAGTGGTTCTATTTGTTAACTAGTTATTTAAGTAGGGTTGTAAGTAAGAGAGGAAGAATAATGCATCTAAGTATAATATTTGGATTCACTATTTTTAGGCTTATTGAAAATGAGTAATGGTTATAAAATATTATATCTACACTCACTAAAATCTTATTAATCTTTAATAAGAAATATTTGTATCATCTTTTGATATTAGAATTTTTTAGGAAAATATCTTTCAAAGTTCTATATATCAAATTGTTTTGTCCTGTAGACTTTTAGAGGATAAAATAAGTATATTCAAAATTCAGTGAGGTAAATTAAATAATTATCTCCAAGATGTAAGATTTGAAATAGTATATGCTGAGAAAGTATAACGAAGAAGACATTTGATTGATGAGGAAAATTATAATTAAAATTATATTTATTGAATTTTTTTTGGAATACTTTTTGCAAATAGGAGTGTCCAAACATTCTTAATTAAATGTCTATTTTTCATTTCAGTAATCATTTTATTTTATGGTGTACTAACATAGAAAGCTTGATATATTATTATATGAGCCATATAATAAGTACTAAATTGATCTGTGATATATTTTAATATATTATAATTTTTAAATATTTTTATTGTATTTAATTGTTATTATTTTGTAAAAAATTTGAAAATTAAAAAAACTTTGATCCATTATGAAAGATATATATCTATTTATATCTCAAGTAGTAATCAACAAAATTAATCACATACTTATATTCCCTTTTAATTGCAT
Source organism: Sapria himalayana (assembly GCA_029783825.1). NCBI lineage: Eukaryota > Viridiplantae > Streptophyta > Magnoliopsida > Malpighiales > Rafflesiaceae > Sapria > Sapria himalayana. Next base: position 1,624,601 of record JAREIK010002187.1, read on the forward strand.
TGTCTACTAGTTTTCCATGCATCTGATTATATCAGATCAAATGAGTTTTTATTTAAATTAGATTGATGTGTAGAATAGGATACTATAGTAAGCTTCATAGCTAATATGTCTCATATTTAAATATCAATATTCTTAAATCTAAAGTAATTTATTATCATATTGGTTAGTAATGGATGACTAAATTGAGAATAAAAAAGTAATGTGCCCAAAATATTCAAATATTTAGAGAAAGATTTTATCATTGAAGAGAGAACATACAATCTAGTCTGTTTTATTTCAAATATAGTTTTTCTTAGTGTCTTCTGATCATACAAATAAATATCACTGAAAGTAAATACATATAGAATAAAATTGTCTTAAAAAATAATTCACAAAAAATAAACTAACAAGATAAATTAAGAATAAACATGATATTGGAAAAATAATAAAGATTAAAATTAAATTTTATCTTATCCAATGATTTTTGACTATTAATAATTTTAATTCTTGAATCAATTTTGTTAAATTATAATATTTATTTTAATATAATTGATGAAATATTTTTTCATAGTGAATGGACTTCATGGTTCTCATTTTTGTTGTTGCTTGTTAATGTCCATGCCATTATTTTGATCATTGTAATTATTATTTCTACCATGTTCACCAAAGCTAGAGTCAAAAGAGGATTTAGAAGCCCTTTTACAAAATAAATTTGTCATGCCTTGATTAAAGTTATAGCTATGAAAGAACCCAACATGTAAGCTTTTCCATTCCATCTAACTTATTATAAAAGAGTTTTCCTAGAGGTGTCGAATGGGCATTGCCTTTCAAGCATGATTAGTTTTGTAGTGGCCTAGTCGGGCCACTGTGCCATGCTAGGCATGATATGAGATAGATCTCGTGCCGTATCGGCATGAATTGATATCCAAATTAGTCGGCCTTGACATGACCCATTTGGTTCACAGTCGGCCACTATCGTGTCGTGTTGTGCTAGCTTGATTTTGGGTCATGTTGGGACATGCTGGCTTGTATTTGCTCGATTTTCTGTCATGCTGGGTCATGCCGACTTGATTTTGGGTTGTGTCGGGTTTTATCGAATCGTGCTGAGTCGTGGTGGTTATGGGAAGGTTGAATGTGTCCAATTATAAACTTTTTAAATTATAATTTTTGATTTATTTAAAATATTATTTATATATATATATATATATATATCAAAGTAATATAATTAAAAAGTTAATTACATATTTACATATATTAGAAATTAAAATGAATTAAAATCAAACCAATAATTAAAAAAATTAATTGACATTCAATCGGCTTAACTCAAAAATAAAAATATTTTATGAAAAAAATAATCCATAATATGATATATAACATAAACTAACACATAACCGACAGCAATCCAAAAATGATCAAAATATCACGTGAAAAAAAATAATCAAAAAATGTATGAGTTATTAATTTATGTATGTAGTATGGTAGTAAAGATATAGAACATCATCGTCATGTGTGTGTTTGTAGGTAGTGTTAATGGTAATTTCAATATCATAGACCTTAATGTCATATGAGTCATTCTTCGTCAACAATTCATTTGTTTTATTATGAATGCCTTATTTTGAATTTTCTTAGTTCTTTAAGCATGCGAATATCTTTATGATATCTAGTTGTGGTATGAATCTTTTATCTAAAATAATATTGCTTGTCATAAAAAAATAGATTTTAATGCTATGCTAGATATTAGTGGGGTCAGTAGATCATATGCTATTTTAATATCATGTAATAGGTAGATTAATATTATTTTCATTAATTTAATTTATTTAAATTCTTATTATTATCATGTGAAAGAATGAAATAATAATTAATATCTAAGCTAAGTATCAAGATAATTCATTCATATTTGACATATTATCTAATTGTTTGTATATAACTAACTGAATAAAAAAGTTATCATCTTTGAATATGATGTCCATATTTATATTCAGAGTTTTGTTATAATTATTATACTTAATATTGTAATATATAAATATATTAGCTAATTTTTCATGATAAAATATTTAGGTTCCTCTATTTGGTTTATATAAGTGAATATGTATCTTAATATATTTTTTCTATTTTACTTTAACTCTAACATCAATATAGACAATCAAGTAATATAAAGTTGGAATGGATGATTATTATTTTAAATATTTGGTTTCTATCTTATATATTTGCTAAATATATTACTAATATTGCATATATACTCAAGTATAACATAAGTGGTAGGTGTATATACAGGCGAAGATGAACATATTTTGTCTTGTCAATAAAATTTTAGGAATTTAAAAAAAAAAATTTATATTATAGTTTGAATCATTAATAATAAGTTCATTACTCTTATTATTGATATAGTAATGTATCACTTATTGATAGCTAATACTTGACTCTAATATCATGTAAGTATAATTTTAATAGTGTTTCACATTCATTTTTAATTTTTTTGTCTCCTTGATAAACATTGACTGCTAAAATTTTATTATCTGTTAGGTATCTTAAAATATTTTAGTAAATTTCTTATTTTTTTTAATATGAAAAATAACTTTTAGTCTCATTTGTGCTATTAGGTTGATTATGTAATATATATATCTAATATGGAAAATTTGCTTTAATGGCCAATCTCTAATGGGTCTGATAAATATACCAATGATAATTCCATTATTCGAAGTATTATTGAAGGTAATACTAAAAATTTTATTTAGAATATCATTTTTCCTAAAGATTTTCGTCATACATTCTTATATAGTAGGATCATCTTGAGAATGAAAAATCTATGGAGTTCCTAAAATTTTTTTATGATGTTTTTATTTTGAATTTACATTACTGGGTGGTAAAACATACGAATGATATATCATAATGCCTAATTCAGATATTGGATATCACGGATATCATGGATATCACTTTATTATATATTTTAAATTTATTAATTATTAATTATCTTCTAATTTATAATATTTTATGATATCATTTTTATTAGTTGATTCTATAGGAATAATATGATAAGCAGATTGAAAATAAGTTTGTATAATACTAATTATTTTAGGTTTTTCTAAAAATCTAATTTGAAAATTTATGATTATAATTAATTTAATAATGTTCTTTCCATAGGTCATTATAATAAATGAAAGGGGTCAATAAAATTGAACTTGATCTAATTTTAAAGGTTCTGCCATTGAGTTAGGTTGCTTAGAATTTAACATATTATATTTTTTTGTATATTGATTAGTATGTCTTTTAAGGTGACTAGAATCACATGTACTTTAATATGTATATATTTATTTTATATATATATAGTGCTAATTCTTATTGACACTACTAAAATTTTTATTTATTATTATATTAAAGTGAGTTTATATTATTAAAATTTTATTAGTTTTAAATTTCTTAGGCAAATGAGTTGAGATCTTTGAGAACAATCTAGTTTTGATTTTTGATATTTTGGTTGAGTTATCATTATTATTTATATTTATGTTTAATTCGTTATCATTCAAATTATTATTTATCATATTTTTTATTTATATTTTTAATTATAAAAAATCTAATAAACATCATACATTAATAAAAAAATTGTGTATGATAATTGTGTAAATGTGTTTGGTAGCAGCCTGTAGTCATAGTCCACTTTTTACCTCTTCTCTTTTTTAAAACTTGTTAGGTTAGTCCTAATAAAAAATAATGAAATTAAGCATTGCACAAAGAATCACATCATAGAACTTAGAAGATGAGAGGAGATAGAGAGGAGAGGAAGATAATAAGAGAGGATGATGAGAGAAATGAGAATGAAATTCAAAAAAAAAATTATTCTTTATTTATAAAAATTTTTACAATTTAGAAAATATTTTTTTAATTATAAATGAGCAAAAATCTGATGGCCATCGAATTTTTGTTTGTATCATTGAAATGAAATTTGTTGACTACATATTAATAAATATTATATATTTTTTTGGCAAATGAGAGGCTTTAATAATGAGCTAGTTGGATTGGTGCAATCCACAAGTTGGATGATTTTGTATGTAATTCATAAAATAAATAAAACAAAACAAAACTAAAAGCTGTAACTACAACATCTCTCTTAAGTTGATGTGTAAATATCAATAACAAAATATTTTAAGGAAGAAAATATAAGCTGATGCTTTTCTAAAATATTTACTAGGATGTTTGCTGACTGCTTTATTATTTAAATATATATTATATCTATGATTTCATTATGATTTTTTTTTTCATGGGAAAAGAGTCTATCTCTATATATTTTATTTGCTTGTGAAATATTAAATTAAAGACTATTTGCCTAACTACATGATAATCATAACAAAGAGTAATATGAGAAAAAAATTAATATTTTATCTCTGTAAATGATGAATCTAAAGTATCCTGTGGATAACTATTATAATTGTCTTGAATTTTGTTACAATAGTGACTCTCAAAGTAATTGTCTGTGTATCTATGGCACGTGTAGTCCAATTGGTGGACACGCTAAATGCATGCTTTCTTTTGGGGGTTCGAGTTCGATCCTCATAGGATATATCTCTGACCTTGGTAATTATTCGTGGTGCCAATCTAGCTCGAGAAAATATTAGGTTAAAAAAATAATATTGTCTCTTACTTTTATATGAGAAAATTATCTTTATGAAAAATATAAAATTTCATGATTTTAAAAGGCCCAAGCCATATAAAGATACAAAGTCCTTTCAGAGCTTGAGGTACAAGGCACATCTAAGGCATGAATCAATTATTTATGTTATTAATCCTTCAAATCCATAAATTCACAATCATCATAATAATCACAGATTATTAATCCTTCAAATCCACATCTCTCACACATCTAAGGCACATTTAAGGCTTGAGGTACAAGGCACATCTAAGGCACATCTAAGGCACATCTAAGCCATATCACACACACACACACACACACACACACACACACACATTGTCCATAATAATCAAACATCACAGATTATTAATCCTTCAAATTCATAAATTCATAATCATCATTTTTGTTATTACATTTGTAGTATTCACTGTCTTCCTTCTCAACTAAATCAATTATTTTTTCTTTTTCATTTATTAATAAAATATAATATCTTGCTCTAGAGTTTGAAGTTATTTTCTTTGATTAATAAATTATGATACATGATATTTTTTTGTATTTTTTTTTACTATATGAAAAAAATTATGATACACGATATGATTTAATGCACCAATAAAAAAAATAGAAAAATGATATATAATATGATTTATGAGCTAACACTATGCGCCCTAGTCACTTTGATAAAGAAAGTTGACTTTATCATTTCATATGATGATAGATTATGTTAAATGAAATTTAAGCTATTATTCTTAACAAACTAATGATAAATTCATAAGGTAAACCTTGTCATGCGAGATTTTTTTCAGAGACATGATATTAACTACTTAAATACATCTCCCTAGTAGTCAAATGAATTTCAATGATCTTATCTTTTGTAGTTACTAGTTTTATACTTTTAAAGAAGACTAGTTTTATACTTTTAAAGAAGACTAGTTTTTTTGTAGATTGTAGAAAGAACTATATAGGTTGAAATACTTTTCTAGAATATAGGTCAATTTGTTCTTTATTTTTACTTCATTTTGGTTTCATAGTTATGTTTCTTACTATTTTTATGTCTATTGACATTGATTATATTTGAAATTTATTATGTTATTAATGTTTGAATTAATTCTATTATATCTTAATTGAATAACTTCTTTTATATTGTGTTTCAAATGAAATATTTTACAAGACTTATATATTTTCTTAGAATTGAGGTAATACATTCGAGTGAGACAATGATTTTATCATAGTTATTTTTTTTTTTTAAAAAGAGCAGATGTTTCATTCATATTGAATTAGAATGTCATTCTATAATAAAGATGCCCAGGGGGGATTGATTATTGTGATATATGTTTCAATCATAGTTGAGCTTGGTAACGCATTCACATAAGTGCTCTAAGGATTTCTATTTACTTCATCTTTTTCATCAAGCTCACTGTGCAAGATATATGTGTACTATAGTCTGTGTGGAAGTATTATTGTGTCCATAATTTTTTTGTTTTTTTATCAAATTTGGAGTATCTGTTAACTGTTCATTGTGCCTCACACTAATTCATGTATGTGGTATTGGATCTGATGGTCAACAGAAAAAAAGTTCCATCATATCCCTTCCTAAGTATGGATTTCAGTTCAAAGCCCAAAGGTGTACAATAAATAAAAAACCATTGAAAATTTAAGTCAACTTAAATAAGTGCTATCATACATTAAAAAATAAAAATTCTAAAATTTGTTATTTAAAGATAGAATAACTAGGTTGTGATTTTAATTTTGAATTGAAAGGGAAAAACAACTTAATTAAAAGTGATGGCATAGATGCTTATTTTAGATATTCAAGATATGCAATTTAAAAGAACAACTAATTAAAATTGATATAGATTTATAAGATTAAAGTTAGTTAGGTGAAATATATAATGATATTGATAATTTTATATGATAGAAGAATGATTTTTAGGTTAAAAAAAATATTGTAATTTTGAGTCGTGTTTGGTTGATAGAAGAATGATTTTGTAACCTAAAAATATTTTTTAGGTTAAAAAATATTGTAATTTTTAGTGTTTCTTGAATTTTTTATGAATTGTACACAGATAATAAAAATTTCTTGGTACATTGTTTTATTTGTTTTCATTATTCATTTTCTTGGTTTAGTTGTAGAATGAGTGTTTCAACAAATCAATTATTGACTAGCCTAGCATTATCATTACTACTCATTGGAAATTGAGGTGTGGGATGGACTATTTATGGGCATTGATTGTTTGGAACTTTTTTATGTACGGTGGAAGACTAATCACATTCTCTTTGATTCATTGATAAATGATATGGGACTAGTCTAGGTATATATAAATTCACAACTCTAGTAAATATTGTGATAGCTGATTAAATTACAGGCTTCAATAGTTTGAAATCTTGAAGCTTTCTTGAATTTTTATTATACATCTTATATATGTATATTATAACATGATTGTTGAGCTTGAATTATTATCGACACTGACACCCTTCAGGGGATACCCTGATTGGCATGAAGTTTTAAAGCCTAGGAGTGTCTCAGTGGAGTTTATGAGAAAAGTTCATATTGTGTGAATGATATTTTATTAATATTTTATATCTTTTTGTTTTCTATTTTTATTTTGTATTGGTTAATCGAACATTACTATTTGTGCTGTATAAATTGTAAAAAGAAAAAAAGTGAAATTGAAGTGGAAATAGTTTTTTTCTTGTAGGCTGTAGCTCCTGTTTTATTTGCTCTTGGATCTCAGTAAGCATTTTGGGTGGGTGTGTGAAGCCCCACCCCCCTTATTTTTGTGTTTTGAAGTATAATGGCGAGGAATCTTAAGTGTCAAATGGGATGTGTCGGGATGCCATGACCTAGTTTTTTTAGGCCCGGGTGGGCCACGATGCCATGCAAGATACAATTCTATTAGTAGCATGGGTCGTGTTGTGACGGCACGATTCCAAAAAATGGCAGCTCGACACGACTTGTTGGCCCATCTGATGCCTGAGTTGTGTCGGATCGTGTCAAGCTGGGTTTGGCCATGCCAAACCCACCATGGTTCCAAACCTCATCCAGACTAGCTTGGGTCATGTCCAGGCCAGCTACTTCATTCGAGGCTAGCTTGGGTGAAGTCCAGGCTAGCCTAGGTTAGCTCCATGCTAGCTTGGGTTGGCTAGCCTGGCCGAAACCAGCCCATACAAGACCTCTTGATGTGTCACGCCGTGCCACAATTTATCTTTAATTGGCCTTGCTGTGCCTTGCAGTGGGCTACTGACCTATTTGGCTGGGTGAACATGCATGATGGGTGGCGTGAAGCCCTCTATTCCTTTCCGAAATCAAAATATCTCAATTTGGCTGAAATGCCGTTGCATGCCAATAATCCTCAAGATTGGATATACAATATATCCAATTTGATTGAAATCATAAACCCTTAGAGAGAATTGAATTATCAAATTCAATATCTTCTAAATTTAATTTAATTCGGTAAAATCCTCAAATTTCTAAAATCCTAATTCGACAAATTGAATTTTATGAATTTAATTCGCCAAATTCAACTTAATCTGGCCAAATCCTTAAATTTTTTAAATTCTAATTTGGGGTAAATTGAGTTTCTGAAGTAAAATTTTCAAATTAAATCAAATCTGGCCGAAATTCATAAATTTCCAAAATACTAAATTAGAAAATTGAGTTTTTGCAATCAATTCCTCAAATTAAACTCAATTTGGCCAAAATTCCTAAATTTTTAAAATCATAATTTGTGAAATTTAATTATGGAATTCAATTCTTCAAATTAATTACAATGTTGTCAAAATTTTAAAAATTCTGAAATCCTAATTTTGATTTCAAGTTCGTTTTGAGTTTTTCTCTTGATCTCAAAATTCTCATTTTTCTCCTTATATTCCCGAGACAAATTTTATCCTTAATTTTGAAATTAAATTACTTATACATCTCTAAGTCCATTCATATCTAAACACCCAAATTAGAATAAAAAAGCCAGCAGACCGACTTAGTAGAATCCTACAGGCACAACACTTGTTGATTGAAGGATCATTTACAGTTGGGCCCATGGCACCTATGCATTAATATGATACTACGTTTTAATTTATGAATTTTAATTCTTTTAATTAATTATAATCTGTTACAAAGAACTTAATGATCATATGCATCGCATTGTTTTATTTACTAGATTGATAACTATGTTCATTGTGGTACTTCCAGTTGAGATGGATGGTCAACTGATAGATCGAGAAAATAGTTTTTGGGGATGTTTTGTAAATATTTACTCTAAAACATTTACTCTACTATCCAGATTCAGATTTTGAGCTTACTAAGTTTTTTTTTGTGTTGATTAATGTTGAGAAATAAGAAAGAAAAAATTACTATTTTAACTAAATTAATCTGTTATGGAGCCCACTAAGAACTATCACTCAGCACTCAAAATCCAATCACCCAAATTTTAAAGTATACAACATTTTTCTTTGTTCATGATTTGCGCGTGGATTGGATTATAAAGCAAGATCTTATTTCATATTCATTTGACCTCACCTAAGGCAAAAAAGAAGTCATACAAAGAATTTTTCTTTCGAGCAATGCTTGACTGGCAGTCATCCTATGGGTTTTTTCCAACTCAGTTATTGATTATAGGAATGTGAGGAGTTTTTTATGTATGAAGATTTAAATAACAGGTAGAGAAAAGGGTCAAACTGTTTTACTAAAGAATCTGATTGATCGAGGAAGAATTTGATTGATCAAGGTTTTTTATCGACAAGCCAACACTAAGGTAGGTGATCGATTGGTTCAGTCCATTTCATCATATGTTTGTGTCCCTGACTCTTAACAAGGTTGCAAGTCAACAACCTTTATCCATGTATCGGGATTATTACCATTCTGCTTCAACAATTTGGGTTATTAGCTCTGTAATTTCACATCCTTGTTCTATACCTTTAGAACAAGAGAATTGAAGGTTGATGAGAGAGAATCAGGTAGAAGGCACATCGAATTGGCGGTCAAGAGTCAGCTGCTTTCCTCATTAATTATGCCTTGTGAATTGTTGCTGTTCAAGATGTCTGAACTGGTTCTCTGATTGAGAGGTTTGGAAGTCCTCTCTTCCCCATAGGTCAAGATAACAGACCAAGGTAGGCTAAGCTGCGGTTTCCTATGACTATTCTAGTATGGAAGTTGAGATGAGAAAGTCAGCGTGCTGGTCTGAGAGCTTCCGTAGGTGAAAGAATGAATCAAACTAAATCCAACTTTTTTTTTTGCCGGAACTACTACTTCTAGTCTATTTAGGCAGCTCTTTTTTGAGGCGAAGTCAAACCTTGATTGCTAGCTCAATTACCAAGGAAACTTGAATTCCACAATTACAAATGGGCAGCTATTTTTTACTAGGGACTAGGAAGGTGATCATCTCACTTTAGCATTTCGGTAGAAAGATATGTGAGAAAGGTTTAATGAACATCTCATTTTAGCATTTGTCAATCTCTTAAATAAAAGTAAGAGTGAAATTCTTCATGAATAATGCATAGCTAATAGGAGGTGGAAGAAGTTCTAATTATCCTGGCTATAGTCCCATTTGTTCACTGAAAGTGGGCAGTCATTTGGATTCGAATCATAAGAACTACTACATCAAGAACTGCCTTTCTATTTCTTGAAGACAAAGATAAGTGTTGCTCGTTACCTTAAGAATAGTAGAATCTCAATCCCAACTCTCTTATATGGTGCAAAGCTTGCCCGAGCAGCGAGAGCTAAGGCCAAATTTCATCGAGTTCTTCTTCTTTCTAGCAAAGTTAAGAAATTGTGTCTCTCTCTATCAATTAAATAGCTGTTATCTACTATATGATAAGAGCAAAACTCCACTTCAACAATAAAAAAAAGATCTTGTTGGAAAGAGCAAATAAAGTCAAATGTCTCAAAAGTAGGTCTTGGTTTGACTATATTATCTTTCTAACATTGTCATACTATACTCTTACTTGAGTCTGACTGAACTCTCTCAAGCCTTGTTATCCGCTTTGCTCTATTCCTTGTTGATAGGTAATAGGAATTTCTCCTCTCTGATGTTGTTTACAATAAATAACCTATGAAAAAAATAGAGCAGCACGGTTGATTCCTCTAGTAACCCTATGGAAAAACAGAGAGTAAGAAGATTGATTCTTGTAGTTACCCATGGAAAATCTCAGACAAGAAGCCCTGTTGTCTTTGTTTTTATATGATATTTGAATCAATGGAATCATCAAAAGGCAGATACTTATGGAAAATCAATGGAAAATCATAGACAAGCAAGCAATCCAAGTTTATGTTTATATAGTCAGATTCTCCCTATTGAATTTTTTATGATGAAATGGATCTCTCTCTTGATCTCTTCAACCCTGCTTTGCCCATGTACTTATTAACTCTTTTAGCTAGCCTTATGCTTGAGGGTTTGATTTGTCCATTCAACAAATAGGCGCCATTCAGTAATTTGTCTTGCCTTCCCTACATGGAAGGGATAGGATAGGATGAGGTAAATACCACTAGCAAGCATTGCTCCAGCAGTTTTAAATTGCGTATTGCTTATGAGAAAACATAGTGCTGACTTTTGGAGTTATATGGATAAAGCTAGCCATTATTATGGATTTGGCGAAGCCTGGCATGAGTCTCGAGATATTATGAGGAGAGAGATGGAATTAATAGATCGTTAGTGGGTGTGGATATCTTTTATTATTTATTCAATTGTTTGAATAGTGAACTATCCTAGGGAAAGAATGATATATATCTTTATAGAAGAGAAATTGATTCTAGAGGCCATAAAGAAAGAGTAGCTTAATCTTCCCTGAAGGAGGTCTCATCTAAAACAACACATCTGTTTTCACAAGCCAATGTAGTGCCAAACCATTTTCTGAAATCAGAAGCTCCTGAGACATGGGTGAAATAATGACAATGAAGGGGGTAGGCTAAACAAGCAAGCAATCAAAATTTATTTTTATGTAGTCGGATTCTTAGCCCACCATCTCTCTATCGAATCTTTCGTGATGGTAGGTATATTTTTTTTAATCTTTTCAACCTTCTTTTGCCCATGTCCTCATTAACTTCTTATCTAGCCTTCTGTTAGATGGGTTGATTTGTCCATTCAACAAACAGGAGCTATTCAATAGTTTGTCTTGCCCTTCCTGCACGGGAGGGGAAGAGGTAAATCTAAATTGCATATTGTTTACAAGAAAACATAGTGCTGACTTTCAGAGTTGATATGAGTGAAAAGAGTTAGCCATTAGTAAAGATTTGACGAACCCTGGCATGAGTCTCGGGATATTATGAGAAGAAAGATGGATTTAGTAGATTGTAAGTGGGCATGGATATCTTTTATTACTGATTCAATTTTTATAATAGTGAACTAAGACCCAACATTCGTTAGCTCCTCAGCTGGTAAATGTGAAGCTCAAGAAAGGGTATCAAGATAAGAGTTCTGACTTGGCCTTCTTTCCTAATAAGTAGGAGGGATCGGGCTTAATTGAGGTAGGATAAGTAGGAGGAATCTGACTTATTGAGGTAGGATAAGTAGGACTCGCCAATGTGAATGGACATTGCATAATAGATTTCGAGAAATTCATGCTTCCTTTGCATTCTTCATGCACATCATTACACTTGGTCACTTACTTTACTAGAAAATTCATTGATGAAAGGCCTCTCTATTACTTTCTACAAGGCCAATTAATAATCTTAAAAGGAGACTTTGCAGATGGCAAGGAAATGTATGGTTAGGTCTAAAAATCGGAAAGCTTGACTATCAATCACACGTATTAAGATATCAACTTGAATCCTCCTAGCGGAATGTCTCTCTTCGATGGAATTTCTAACTGACTAAGACCTGCATTGAGCAAATGTGGGCCTTAGCTATCCAGGTTTCTCTGATAATGTCTTTGATAGCGTGGTATTCTCTTCAGCAAAAAAAGTAGACTATTCTGAGAGAGAGCTAGCCAGCTATTCAGGATTTTTTTCTTGGGTTTAACGAGTCCCTTTCTTGAACTTGTAAAGTTAAGGAGGGAGTAATAAAATTTACAAGTTCTATTGAGAGCTCATATATAAAGTCATAAAGGGAATCTCCTTTCTAGTGCAAGGTGCCATAATGAAGGGAAGAAATTCATGTAGGGGATGATTCCAAGAGGGGGCATATCATCTTGAACTGAGGTAGTCGCAAGGAAAAAAAAAAAACTAACAAAAAAAGTAAAGAGTATTAGTCATGTCACATAAAGGAAGTCTATAATGGAGTAAGAAGGATTTTCTCCTCGGAGGTCAAATGCTGAATGATAAGGATGTTCCACTCACTATTTCAATTCTTAAATTCAGTAGAAAATCAAAACTAGAAATTATTATCGCATTTAAGGGTGAGACCACCTTCGAATCAAAGATGGAACATCCACTCTTGATTATCCATGAGCTGCCCTTTTGTAAAGATCATACAAGGGAATCAAAGTTTTTTCTTTTCCATTCTAGGAGAATGAATTTCATTTGACTATCATGTATGTGATGAGTATTAAAAAAGGGTTAGATTGGGAAAACTAGCTCTGATATAAGATATTTCTGTCACTTCCGATAGGAGAGAGATTACCGAAGAGCCTTTCCTTCTGGTGGAATCTCAACGATAGAAAATGAGTGAAGCACAAAAGTGACAAAGTAGGAAAGAAAAGTCATAGGAAGAAAGAGAGCTCAGACTATGACTAACAGTTGCGCACTTTGAGATTAATGGAAGAACTTTCAAGAATCTAGTGCTAGTGAAGATTTTCACGTTCTTTTTTATGGCCCTGGTGAAAGTAATCAAAAAAAATCCACAAACAGTAAAGACCAAGTTATAAAATGTAAGGGCCTCTCATTAACCCCCTTTTTGCCCTGCCGGTTCCAAGACCTGATAAAAAACAGATTTATTCCGGATTCTCTAGTGAGTGCCTTGAAAAAATTCAGCGACTTAAGCAAGATAGAGTAGCAAGCACATGTACAGCTGGAAAGCCGGGTAATCAAAGTGATTTTTCTCCAATTACTTTTTTTATTCTTCCTTTTCGAGTTGCCCATCCATCTCTGTTGGTAGTCTTGGATATACCATCACGTTAGGCCGAGTGTAAGAACATCAAAATCTTTTCTCTGGATGATAGAGAAAACCAATAGTGGGCAAGGCCAACCATCATCTTTATATTATTGCATAGTGGGGAAGTATCATTGAAAGATAAAGTAGCTCTTTTAGGACATGACTCGATAGCTTTAGTTGACATCTATCCCTGTGTTTGCATTATCTGTATATGAAAGTAGTTAGCCTGCTTCCTCTTTTTATTATGCCAATATGGGATCTCAAGCTCAAGCTGAAGCAACTGAGGAAAGAGTAGCATGGTGGCATTTATTATTCCTCCCAGATAGCCATAGCCTTTTGTGGCTACATCTCATGATGCTCTTATTGGAGAACACTTTGATTCGATTCGCAGTTGCTAGAGATCATGGGCCCATCGGAATTTTTTTAATTGGAGGGAGGAAAATCTCAATTATGTCAAAGAAAAAAAACTCTGTTAGAGTACCCGACAAACTTCACACTTTGAATTGGAGTATCCTTCTATTAAGATTGGGATGCTGTATCCTCCACAAGCAAGTCAAGTTAGTTCAATTAATTTTGGATGGTTTCAATAGCCAGCTGCTTCCCACGTCCCCAAGGCTTGTTCCTACCCCGTGGAGAAGTCAGATCATCTAATCAAGATTGGACTTTATTTTGTGATAAAGCAAGTCTCTATGACAATATTATCAGGATTGTGCATGTCAACTTTCTGGATGGGTTGCTGTTTCTTTGTTGAGGACCCATGTGAGAAGCCCCGTTTGAGTGACTAATGATGTTGAGTTGGATATCTCTTTGAGAATTAAACTTACTAGTTGGATATCTCCATGACTAGCTGCTTCCTATGAGATCTCACAAATAATGTGTTCACTCCTGACTACGTAACATGTACTTCGCTTATGAGATCATCCTAAACTAAGGCAATAACAGATTCTTCATGTTGATCTTGTTGTTAGTGCCTTCCTTTCCTTGACTTTATTTAGAAAAGGGCTCTTGCAGTCTTGCTCTTGTTTTCATTTCTTGCCTGCGATACTACCTGCATGCTTTTCTTACAATGCCATCAGAACCCTACATTCTCTAATGAGGGATTTTGACTTAGGTTGACTTTAGTTTATTAGGACCATTTACTCTGCCTCAAGAGTAAATGACTTGATTGAGTGGCATATGACTTGATTGAGTCCCTATTGCTCAAGTCAAGGATTCTATTTGCGTTGACCCATGGAAATGAAAATGATGCTTGTAGCTGATCAATTTCTATGGATGATCTACCACAGCATGTATCAAACATGGGGAGGGAAGGGGATTTTCGACATTAGCATCCAAAGATGTTCCATCAAAAGGAAATTTTTTCAGGGTTGCATGTGTGCCATTAGCAAAAGCACATGAATATTACTAAATTTGTAAAAGGCACTGATTTAGCAAATATGCAATGTCTGTTGCAATCTCTTAGACTGATGACTTTTATACTTTATTTGATTGCTATTGCATTTTTTTTATTTATTACATTACTGGGTCAGCTACTTTATGAATGATAAGGAGTTACTGGCCTGCGGTTAGTCAATAGTAGAAGGCATGAGGAATAAGACTTTATATCAAATTCCATGGCAGAGAGATGCTATTAGGCATCACTTTAAATCAAATCACCAATTCACCTCTGAATGACTTTGCCTTTTGTCCTTGATCAATATAGTAAATGACAATTTTGGAGGATTAACACGCGGAAAGGAATGGACACAGTGAATCCTCTCAGCAGAATATAATATGGAATAAATAAAGTCCGGAACTGTTTAACATAAAACAGAGTAAGAACCGAGTTATCAGCAGAGTTGATCTGACACTATTCATGCACAATAAATGAAATGAACTGTTATCTTAAGGCAGTCCTTTCTGACGAGTCTTTCCTGCCCTGCAGGAGTTAAAGTGTTCTTTTATCAGGCAGTCATGCTTGATTGAGTCAAGTCCAGTAAACTCCCCCCACCTATGACCCATAGGGATATAGGGCCAATGGTTTGCAACTAACTTAAGTATCTAATACCTTTGCCTCCAACTTTTCTAGCCGATTCTATTCTTTCCCCTACATCAGCTTCATATGTTGGTACAGAGGTAGAGGTGTCAATCGGGACGTGCTGGGCCGGCCCGACCCATTTTTTTCAGGCCCGTCCGTGCTTTCGTGCCGGCACGGTTTTGTGGGGGTTCAACCCGGCACGGGCCCGCGACATGATTCGCCGGGTTCTGCCCGGTCAGGCCGAACCCTAAATTAAAAAAAAATTAGGGTTTCGGCGTAACCCTAATTTAAAAAAATGATTTCAGCACGGTACGTTGCCTGGCCAGGTACGGCACGAGGCCCAGTTGGCCTCGGCACGACACGGCACGAGCCCGGGCACGAGAAATTTCCGTGCCGGTCTGGCCCATGCACGGCGGAATAAAGGTGTCAACCGGGCCGGGCCGGGCTGCCCGGCACTAGGCACGGCACGATTCGGCCGTGTTTGAGCAGGCCCGGCACAGAAATTTTGTGTGCCCGGGCTCGTGTCGTGCCTGTCCATGGCACAATTGTGCCGTGCCAATGCCAACTGGGCCTCGTGCTGTGCCTGGCCCGGCACGTTATCGTGCCGAAATCAATTTTTTTTAAAATTAGGGTTATGGGGGCGCCGAAACCCTAGTTTTTTTTTAAAATTAGGGTTTTGAGCGTGCCGAAACCATAATTTTTTTTAATTTAGGGTTCGGCCCGACCGGGCCCTAGCAGGTGAATCGTGCCGTGGGCCCATGTCGGGCTGAACCCCCACAAAACCGTGCAGGGCCAGGCACGGTTACTGTACCATGCCGTGCCTGGCCCTGCACGAAATACCCCTCTATACAGAGGTGTTCCCCTTATAGCCTATTCAGTGGCAACTACTAGCCGACCTTTACTAACAACCAACTTCTTAATTGGGTTGAGCTGCTTCCCCCGTCTTACTCAATCATACCTAGTAGAGCTAGCCAGGTCTCGTCTTTTATCTTCCACAACAACATCTTGTTCCATATATTCATGTCTCGTGAGCTTACTCTAATTCTTTTGGCGACTTCGAAATCTCAGTAAAGGTGTTTTCCTTTATCTTGCTAGCCTATCATTCCATCCAGCGATTGAAAGAAGGGGAAAATCAAGGCCAAAAGAACATTATTGAATCTGGTAACCAGTGACATAGTGAACAGAACCCTTCCTCACTAGGATCGACTAAAGCATCAGCAAGAGATTCGAAAGTTCTTGAGACTTTTACTCCTTAATGATATTAATGAAGCTATTATTCGACTGATTGATGATTGAAAAAAGGAAAGAAGCATCTCCATTGGTTCTAGGTTCTAATCAAGGTTTATATCCTAGCAAAAGTTCCAGTGCTTAGCTTACTATCAACTTCAGGGAGCACAGGGAACCGAGCAGGACAATTCTCTATTCGAGGGAGTGATCTTTGGTGGAATAGGACCTTTTCATTTTGAGCATTTCTTAGTAACCCGACTCTCAAGTCACCTATCCTTCAGGGATATGGACAACTAAATTACTTTTAAAAGGTCTAAAGAACGACCTCTTCTCATTCAGAGAGGGAATGAAATCGCCTATTGATGTGATGATGACTGGAATAGCTTCTACTAAAACTAAGTGGATAATAAGAACTAAAAAAAGTGGAAGCTTACTCATGTCTTAGAGTGACCAGATATAAAATAAACTAATGCATTTGTTATATTCTTTAATCAAATTAAAATCATTAGAGAGTTTCTCACTTAGAGGTGTCCTTTCCTGTAGTCCTGTTTGCCACTGGGAATGAAATTCACTGCTCCTGCCCTGGTTTGGTTATTTATGAGGAGCTACTTCCAAGTCCCTCGAGGTGTCATTAATATTAAGTTTTTTCATTGACAAAGAAGTGAGACTAGAAGACCCATATACAAGAGCTCGATCAAGCATCTTTAAAGGTTGTTTTCTAACTCGACCATGGGGAGATGAGGGAGTCTCAATTCACTCAATTATTTATAGTCGTCTAGTTCTGTGCTTTTCAATCCTGCCATTCCTGCCACTGGATAAGACTGAGACTCGAGGCAGAAAACTTTCATTTATGACTAGGTTTCGGAAGTATAACAATTGTGTTGGAAGTGAGAAAGGTTGCTTGTTTGTAAGGAAGACAGCTGCTTAAGTAACAAGATCAATTGTATATAATGTAATGGATGGTCAGGTTCTACAACACCTCTTCATCCTTCTAGGTCATGGTCGAAAGGTCATATAGTCGACTGAATTTGAAACCTCTTGTTGTCTGAATGAAGCACTTTTTCCCATGTTCAAAACAAAAATATATCATTAAGGGGTCAATCACATTCTTATTCACCATGCCAACAACCTAAATTCTCGTTGATTCAATCAACAATTAAATAAAGAAGAGAGCTAAACCACCTACTTAATCAGAAATGTGATTGGGAATGAGTGATTTCAAGTACTACTAATCAAAGGAAGAAAGAGCAATATAGCAAAACAAGTAATGCCATATAACTCAATTGTATAGAACAACTCA
The DNA here is from genome assembly GCA_029783825.1 of Sapria himalayana. Taxonomy (NCBI): domain Eukaryota; kingdom Viridiplantae; phylum Streptophyta; class Magnoliopsida; order Malpighiales; family Rafflesiaceae; genus Sapria; species Sapria himalayana. The sequence continues at coordinate 1,642,768 of JAREIK010002187.1, forward strand.
CAATCTAACTTTATTTCTGAGAGATTGATGATATCAAAGGTAAAGTTTTCTCACATGAGAGCACTATGAAATCAACATTTTCTCATTTGATTTTTATCATTAAAGCCCATTTAGGTCTCTAGCATGAGGAAGTGGAGTTACAGGCGTTGTCCCACTTGATGTTTCCAAACATATGCACCTAAGTCCTTAATTGCCATTGTATATCCTCACTTGATTAATATGCTTGTTTAGCAGTTAGGTGGGTTGTATATTAGAAATTGTAGTGGCCAAGAGAGAGTTATATTTTATATTTTTATTAATATTATTTTGTAGGATTGGAAGATAGAAATGAAAATTTTATTTGGAACTAAATAAGATTGATTGTGTATCTTCACATTAATGATTAGATATTCTACTAGGTATTTGATTATTATTGATTTATTATTTACTTTTTTTAATTTATCATATGTTTCTTATCAAGTTAAAAATCATATATCATTGTGTTAGAAATGTTTCTATCATAGAGTGTGAAACTTGTTAGTTTGAAAAACATACTAGAGTTTCATATCTTGCCTGTTATAATTGTAAATTGTGTGAATAATGATTTATTTGATTTGATATATTCATATATATGGGAACAAAATAGATATGAGATATGAGATAAATTATGATATTATGCTATGTTTATTAATAATAATACATATATTACTTGATTATTTCTTTTGTGTTTCAAGTCATAATTTTTTTTTAAGTTTTAATTGTCATAAAAGAATAAACAATTAATTTAATGAAAATATAAAAATTATTAAAAGTGATGATTCATTTGAGTGAAGACATAATATTATAATTCTTATTTATAAGAATAAGGTATACACTTAAGATTGTAATGATTATCAAAGTATTAAACTTTTAAAGTATACTATAAAACTTGGAAAAAAAGTGATTGATAATTGACTAATAAGAATAATGAGAATTTTAAAGAATTAATTTGGATTTATCCTAGATAATTCTACCATGAAAATTGTCTACTTAGTTTGAAAATTAATTAAGAAATAGAGCAAAAATAAGAAAGACATGTATGATATTTATTAATTTTGAAAATAAGTATGATAAAGTTTCTAAATACTTTATGTGGCGGGTATTATGTGAGAAGAGTATCAAAATTGAATATTAAACTAATGAAGATGTATGAAAGAGTGATATTTAAGGGTGTAATCGGTCCGAGTTGGTCAGTTTAGAAGCATAAAATGAGCCAATCCAATTCTAACGGCCCACTAAAATGCCAACCCATACCACACGGTTTGAGCGGTTTGAACGGACTCTTAATCTAAAAAAATAAAATAATAATATTTTTATGGATTCTAACTTTGTGTGTGTGTGTATATATATATATATATATAATTTTCTAGGTTTTGTTTCCTAACTTATACCTACTAAAAGTCATAACTAACAAGTAAAGAGCTTGAAATATAAAAAATAAATTTCAATAATAATATTTTTCTAAGTTATGTTTTCAATAATCCTAAAAAAAAATTATGCAAAATCACTTTCACTCAATTCAAGTAAAACTAAATATAAATATTACACTTTTACATAATTTGTCTAATTGAAAATACATTTAAATATCCAATTGTCCATAATAACCATACATGAAAAATAAGATATCTAGACAAGCATTCAAGTATCCTTATTAACCACACATGAAAAGCAAATCATAAGGTCTAAGTAATCAAATATAGGACAATAATAACAATAAAGAAAAGAAATTGTTCAAACTTCAAAAGCTACCAGCCTACAACAGGATTCTCAACTAAAGAAAAGCACAACAAAAACTCAAAATATTATCAATAATTGAAGCAAAACACTCTAATACCATTGAGTCCAATCTTGGGTTTTAAGTTTCTCAAAACTGGCAAACTACAAAATTTAAACAATAAAAGAATTAGAAATCATAAAACTATCCACAATTAAGCCACTCATATAAGGATTGATAATTGATAAAAAAGAAAAGTATATATTGTAGCATAATTGTAGCATAACTTACCATCACTTAGTCATAGTCCTCATTCTATTCATTATATTCAATTATCAGAAATTATCATCAAAGTTATATCTAGGAGGGAATAATAATACAAAAGATTAGTTATACTAAAATGTAATAAAAAAAATAAACAAGTTATTAGTTTGATTACCCCGACTCAAGCTTCTCATATTCTTCAACCTCATCTAAAGTATCTTAAATACTAATAGGAGTTGATAAAGTGCGCAACCAATTTTGATAATAAATGAGGGATTTCACTATTTGTGGAAACATTATACTTTGAAATGGATCAAGAATACATATTCATGTGTTAAATACTAATTCAGATGTAACTGTAGATGCTCGAACTGCCAAAACTTCTTGTGCAACCAATGAGAGAATACAAAACCTAGAGGAATTAGTCATCCACCAATTCAAGATATTAAAATTGGAATCAGGACTATCATCCACAATACTCTCCAACAAGTATCTCTTTAATTCTGGCTTGGAATACAAATTTTTTTTTTCAATTAAGTAGTTCCTGAATTTGGTAAGAAGTATTCTCCTCGCATCATACTTCCCATCAACATCCACCACTTTCGACGGCTCACCTCCATTGGTGTGTTGTGCATTATAATTGAGTTATGCTCCACATATTATTCATAAAATCAAATCATACTGTCCTTCACTCTCTTTAACAAAATATCTACAACAGGTGCATCATAATAATTATTGAAATTAATATTTTACATACTCTAATTTATATCGAGGATCAAGAATCACTACAAACAACATCAACAAATTCATTCTATCCAAGTTTCCTTAATATTTATCAAACTTAGATCTCATGCTTTACGTCATCAGTCTTAAAGAAAGATTTTGACTTTTACACAAATGAGCAATATAATTTTGAACCATTAAGATCTCAATAAATGATATATTTGCTATGACATACAAAGACTCGGGAAAACACAAGGTTGCATTATAAAAAATTTTAAGAAAGATTACAAATATTCTAATCTTCTCCGAATCTTCATTATTAGGAGGTATCACCCATTCACTTCCATAATTATCTTCACTGTTGTCATCTCTATAATAAGCAATGAAATATTTGTCATCCTTTTCTAATCTCTCAAAAGTCTTTTGAAATTGCAAAACCTTCTCTAACATGTAATAAATAGAGTTTCATCTAGTAAACACATCTTAACAAACTTGACTCTTGCATTCAATAATTTTTTTTTAGCATAAGTTTTAATTTTAGCCATCCTAGAAGGTGAAGATTTAACTTATTTCACTGTCTTACGCAGCTTAAAAATTGAGTCATCAATATCTTGTAAACCATCACAAATAATGAGATTTAAAATATGAGCATAACACCTCATGTGTAACTACTCATGCTCTAAAATGGTTTTCCTTCTATTAGTTTTTTTCTTCAAGTGTCCAATATAAAGATTATAAGAACTTGTATTATTCACTGTGAGTGTGAGAATTTTATTTATTCCCCAATCAAACAAATACATCTCAATTATCTTGCTTAGTATCTCACTTTTGTGATTTGGAATCAAACAAAAGTTGAGAATTTTTTTTTGAAGTTTTCATGCATTATCAATGTAATGGATGATAAGACACATATAATTTAAGTTTTGCACAGAAGTTCACGTGTTGTAAGATAAACTCGTTAGGTTTTTAAAATACTCGTCAATGTTTTTTTTTCCTGAACAAAGATATTTAAACAGTCTTTTGCAACTGTGACTTGAGAAGGAATTTTAAATATAGGTTGAGACACACTCATAAAATGTTTAAATCCATCATTTTCTACATAATTAAAGAACAACTCATCAATTATTATCATTTCCGAAAGAGCTCTTCTACAAGATTTTTGACTAAAAGACCAAGATACAAGTTGGTCAATACCCTCCTCATCCTTTTTTTTGGCTTAAAAGTCAATGTTGTTTGGGTCTTATCTTGTGATTTATGAAGATTGCTTTTACATTGGGTATTAAGATGTGTCCACGAAGAATTAGTCATAATCTTGGTAGAATCATATGCATATTTTTTTGACAATAATTGCATACACACTTAGGAGATTCTTCATATTTTATTTTTATAATAGTAAAGTGATTCCAAATCTATGATCATTTTTGATTATCTCATTTTTTATGTTTATTAGTCTTGGGTGATGAGGTGACCACATTAGTAATATTTGGATTTGGTTGGTCTTGGTCAGTAGGAGTTGTATCACCCACCAACACGGGTTCTTGTGCATATGGAAGAGTAGGGGAGAAATAGTGGTCATCGGCGATTGGTAGATGATGGTGGAGGAGAGTTGAAAGAGAAAAACAAGACGAATAGATGATGAGTCAATGAGATAATAATCATGATGTTCAAATTTTGATGGACGCAAGGTCAATGTCGGTGCCGGTGAGATGGATTGAGTTGGCTCTAGTCGACGTCGAGGACTCGGGATGTAGGATAGTAAGGCTGGAGGTCATGAGTTGTGACTATGGACTCGTGTGGAAGACTAGAAGTGGAAGAGGATTTTATAAAAAATTGGGGAATGCAATTTTAATTCCAAATCAGGAATTTGGGTCTTGGGATTGCGTGTAGGGCTGGCCGAATGCAATTTTAATTTTTAATTTTAATTCGGGAATCAAGAATTGGGGTTAGGGTTAAAAAATTTTAATTTTAATTTTTATATACCAGTCAAGTCCAGTCCAGTCCAGTCTAGGTTATATGACCGGGTTGTGTTATTGGGTCGTGGCTAGCCCATTTTAACTATAATTACTTATTTGTAGACCAGACTGGATCATTTTAAATTTTAAAATGGGCCAAACCATTATATACAGCTGGTTTGGGTTGGTTCAACGGGTTGGCTAGATTTTAAAGTTTAATCATGTTTTCAATAGTTATGAGATTATACGAAGGGATTTATGATTAGTCATAGAAAGATGAAATACTTGAAATATAAGTTTAATCATATTAATAGTGATAATGATGTGATAATTAAAATAAGAAAATAATAAAATTCTAAAAGTTAGTTTCTCAAGTACCTATTTCTCTATTAAGTAAAAATGTAGGGATTAACAAAGATATATCTCATAAAATTAAAATTGGATATACCAAATAAAGAGGTGCATCAAGATTTTTTAATGATAAATGATTATCAAATAGATTAAAAAAAATTATAGAATTATAAGATCAGCCATACTGTATGACTTTGATTGTTAGACGATCAATAAGTAATATATTTAATGAATGAAAATATCAAAGATGAGGATGATAAAATGTGTGAAAAAAATTAAGAATAAAATAATAAGAAATAAAGTTATTAAAAAAAGATTAAAATTATTTTTATAGTTGATAAGATAAATGTGAATGATCTGAGAAGGTTTGGTCATATCCAATACAGAACACCTATTGGACTAGTTTGGAAATTTAAGATTATTGAGTAGAGAGTGAAAAAAGAACTAGGGGTAGATATAAAAAAAAGAATTGAATATAAAATATAAATAAGAATTTAATAAATAAATGTTGAATGTGAACATGAGATCTTATATTAAATTTTTTGTGTTAATATATCTTTAGAGATGTCAAATGAGTCATGTCGTATTATCATGTTCTAAAACCTGGTGGCTCCATTTGGATGCCATGTCATATCAGACATGACATGAAATGGTTGACTGTGCCATGCTGTGTTGCCGCATTCAAATTTTGGTCAGTTCAACATGACAAGACATCAAACCCTAGTGAATCGGGCATGTCTAGCTGTGTTGGGTCATACTAGGTTTGCCAAGGATTGGCATGGCATAGCCATTGGCCATTGGCCAGATGGCTTAGGCCAATGCCAATGGTACTGTGGCTACAAGCAAGACACAAGGCTGAGGGGCTAGGGGGTAGTGACATAGCCTAGTTCAGTGGCCAATGCCCACCACTAATGAGCGGGCAATGCAGTCAATGACATGAAATATTTAAAATGTAATTTTTAAAAATTTTAAAATACATTGCAATATAAATTAAAATGATTTAAATTATAATATCATTACTCAATAAAAAATGGACATGTATTTTATTTTTAATATAATGATATTGTATGATAAATAATAAAAAATTTAAAAAATTTAAAAATATAAAAAATATTGCCATTTAAATTAGCAAATAAACACAAACATATTGTATTTTAGTCATCTGAGTGACTGAATCAAATCTTTGCAAATCACGATTAGTTTGTGTCGGTTTATGGAGTAGATCATCTCGTATGAATCTTAAGGTAGTGCTAATCTTGATATCCTCGACATCATCATATGAGTCATTATCTATTAATAGATCTTTTATTCTATTCAAAATGCTCATCTTTGATTTTTTTTGGTTCTTTAAACATGGAAGTCATGTGATATTTTATTATAATCTAAATTTCTTATTTGAAATGATATTCATAGTCATATAAAAATTAAAATTTGATATTATGTTAAATACTGAAGTGATTAATAAATCATGTGTCATCTTAGATATCATCCAATAGTTGGATTAATATAATTTTTATCAACCTAATATATTTACATTTTTATTATTATCATGTGTTATGATTAAGTTGTAATCATAATTTAAATATCAAGATAGTTTGCTCTTATTTGATAAATCACTCTGTCATTTATTTTTTGATCACTAAATAAAAAAACGCATCGTCTTTTAATATAATATTCATGTCTATGCTGATATATCACTACAACTATTATACACAGTATTATAATATATAAATATGATAAATATTTCTTCATGAATCTAATTATGAGGTTTTTTTGCTTGGTTCATGAATGTGAATATGTATATTAAAATATCTTTTATCTCTTCTATCTTAACTTAAAGATTTATAAAAGCAACCAAACAATAAATAGATAAAATAATAATAATTATTTTAAATACTTGATTCTCATCTTTATGGTCATGCCACTAAAATTAGGGTATTTTTTGTACATGTTAAACATACTATAATATTGCTTATACAATTGAGTACAATACAAATGATGAGAATATATATAGATGTATATATATTTGTTGTATCATAAAAAATCATCAAGAATTTTAAAAATAAAATTTTTATCTCACAATATAGATTGTCAATAATAAATTTTTTACTTTTATTATTGATGTAGTTGGATTTTATATATTAGTAGTCAATACATGATTCAAACATTAAATAAATATAATTTTAATTATATTTCATATTTATTGGAAATTAATTTTAAGTCCATTAATAAGCGTAGAGTATAAAATTCATGTTGTCTATTAAATATTATAAGATATTTAGTGAATTTTTTATATTTTTTAATGAGTGAAATAATTTTTATTTCTGATTGTACTGTTAGGTTATTTATGTGACCATAAAGTTTTTTATTAGATATTCATATATGACGTGATCATCAAGATGGTGATAATCCCAACAAATATATTTTTTTTTTTAGTTTCTACTTAGAACCTAGATGGTAGTCGGTGAATAATTTGTCATTGCGACAAGTCTAATTGTTTGTCAACACATATATCACTTGGCTATATTTCATAAGCTTATTAATTAATTAATATTTTTTTAATTTAAAATTTTAGATTATGTCATTTTATTGAAATTGGTGGACCTAGAAATTTTATGCTAAACATGCTAGAAATTAGTATGTCTTAATAATATAAATTATTATATGATTGTATGAAAATTTAATTAAAAGATCTATAATAATGTTTATTTCGGACATGATTTTTTTTAAATTCATTATTATAAATGATAATATCAATGAATTTGAAGTTGATCAAACTTTAAAAATCCTACTACTAAGTTGAATTTGTTTCAAATCTAATGTAATGTATTTTTTGATGTATTGATCTGCAAATCTCTTAAAGTGGTATATACCATCAGTATTTTTATATGTATATATTTTTTTTATAATATATACCATGTTAAATTTTCTTTAATAATCTTATAATTTTTAGTTTTAATTATGTTGGAGTATGTCTAAATTATTAAAGTTCATTCATTTTTAGGGTTCTATGCAAATGAGTCAAAATTATTAGATAGAATTTAGTTTTGATTTCATATCTTTCAGTTTGATTATCATTATTATTTAAATTTTTATGTTTAATTTATTTTTATTAAATTTAATTTTGGCTAGAAATAGCTTGAGCTGTTTATAATTTATTTGTGTATGTGGCTGAACTTAAAAAAATTAGTTGCGTCATGCCATCTTCAATGTTGATGACTAGGCATGTGGGCCATGTTCGGTCCAACACGAGGCACGCTGAGTGCTTGCTCAACACACCATTAATCATGTCTCGGGTATGCATGATCATGATTTTGGTATTGTTCTGGATAGTACTATGCTTAACATGCATGAACATGATCTAAGTATAATTCTAGACCATACCATACTAGGCTTGATATGATTGAGTCATGTTGTACTATGCTATTCTTGGATCACTCAATCCAATTGATACCTATATACACCTTCATAGAAATAAAATTGCACAAAAGAACAAATATAAATTTGATTGACATGACTAAGATATTTTTCTTGGTAGAAAAATAAATATTTTCAAATATTTTTTAGGAGATGATTTTAAGTGTAAACTCATTAATTAGATGTTTTTTTTGCCTTTTTGTATTGATTTTGCATATTAGAGAGATATTATTTAATTTATTTCTTAAAATTTTTTAGAGTACTTATTTTATTAGAAATCTCTTCCTAAGACTTGAAAACATGGCTCCTAGTGTGATAAAATATATTTTTTTAGATGAATTCATACTCAAAAATAATAAGTATTATTTGTCTGAGACTATTAGAATTTTAAGTAATGATGATTTTTTTTGAGTATGATTTATTTTTTAATGAGTTTATGATGAGTAAAGATGCATGAGTCACATCTAAATTCATTATTTTTTATTATTCTTTCAAAGTTTCATTTGGATCTCCAACTAGGAGGTAGTATCACTTCTCTAATATGTATGAACTTTTTGGTTCACATTAGGATGACTTTTATGGAGTTATCATATGTACCAATATTTATAGAATAAATTAATTTCTAAGAAGGTGATTTTCTTATGAAAATGAATTTAACTCAAGTCTAACCGAGCTGATAACTATTGAGTATATTTTTGCCCCTACCTATAATGAGTTAAGAATATAAAAACTTGAGCACTCAAGATTTTGAGTTTTTTCTAGTAGAGGACATGCAATTTGTTCTCAGCTGAGGTGAGTCTCCTATGAAGCCAAAATGATTATATAATTGACTTCTCTAATCTTAATCTTTTCATTCTTTTTTAAAATAAACAAATGAGTTATATTCTTTAACTCTTTATTATGATATGTATTATTTTAATTATATTTTATCTTTTTTTCTTTTTTATTTCTTCTCTTTATAATGTTAGAATACTTATTTCTTTTTTTGATATATTATTTTTTTTAGGATGATGTCAAATCATGATAAAATAAATGTCTCACTTTAGGCAAGTGTTTATCACGAAGAAAAGTCTAGATAAAAAAAGTAAATTTCTTGAATGTGTGATTATTTTTTAGGGGGTTTTCTTAAACATTTGAAATAAATTATCAGGATATCTTATTTGTAGTGGCCAATATGATCCTAATGTTATTCCTATGTCATTGAGAACATATAAATGGATGATATACTAATTAGACATGTTAAATATCTTCCGTCACGTTGACCTTGAGAAAATAATATATTTGAATAATCATCCAATTTTCTAACAACACGAGAGCAATTTGATTCAATTTATAGATTATAAAAGGTATTTTACAATATGAGTAGTCAGCTAATACTTAATTTGTGAGATTTTCAATATGAGTATTTTTTTTTGCATTGCATTTGTGTTATAGATTATTCCATTTGCTTGAGAAATATTTAAAATTTTAGATAATATTTATTTTGTTGATAGTATGTGTATATTATATTTATTATGGAAGATGAGTTGTGAATCGCAAAACTCGATGATTATCTTTAGTCAATTTTAGATGAAAAAATTTGGGAAGTTCAAGGATTTTATTGCGATTAAGGTGAATTACGATTGAATAATATTTATTTTGATCTTTTTGTTTGATACATATCTTCTAGTTGACTTGATTACATTCAAAAGAAACATATAAAATATTAATTATGTGTCTATAATTAAATTAAATATAATATATATAATTAGTATAATTAGTTATTTTTTATATTCAACTTAAAATATCCACTCATCTGTAACTCCTTGCATGCTAATGGAAAAAAAATTGTATGTTAAGATATTTCTTTTAATGATCATGAATATTTTTAAATAGTTAGTTTCATGATTCCAATTGTGTATTAATTTATAGAGAAATGAACTCTAATACATGATATTGTAATTTTTTTGGAGAATATCTTGTGTTATAGAAAAGTGAGAGACAAATAATAGTTTTAAGATTTAATGTAGATATAAAGTTAATGGTGTGATGATAGTCATTTACGAGTTTCTTTGGATAAAACACATTATTGACAGGATTAAGTGTGTATTTATTTTTCCTATTATTTTATGTTGTAATAATTTGACATTAAAACATATAACCTTCAATCCGGTATTTTATGAGTGAAAGAAATATATAGAAGTGAGTTATTTTCTTTTTCACTGAGGATATTTATGATAATCATTATTATAACTTTTATTTTTATAACGGACCATTCGACATATATATTTACGTAGGTTTGTGTAAAGGTTCTCTACTCAATTCTTTTTCTTTCATACTTGGTGTTTCGGACTTATACGCATGAGTTTCATAGAGAGAGTTGTACTTAACATGTGAGTTTCCTATATAAATGTTTGTTTCTTATGAATTAATAAAAATTCATCTCTGCATATGATCATGGTTTACATAAAATTAGCATGCTTTTATTTCATATTGAATTGAACATTAATTTTTTCTTAAATTAGGACTTTTCTTTGGTGGCTTGGTTGCCATGCTCATGCCCAAGGGTCTTTTCTGTTTTTTTCATTTATTCAGCATTTTTAAACTTGTGGTTTTCAAAACTAATTTCCATGGGTGTATAGAATTCTGTTTTGGAATTCAATGTTCGCTCCATCTGGATTTTTGATCATTGATTAGTATCTTTTTTTTTTATTTTAATCATGATTGTCTACTTCATTCATACTTAGCTGCTGATTATCTTTTTCCTTTTTAGATTATGTCCATCTTTTTCAGGTTGTGCAATGTGATGGATAGAAGAGGGTGTATCATTGTGATGCTCACTTTTGGTATCTTCAAGTCTATGGGAGTCACTTCCTTTCCTAATTTCTTGATGACAGACTATTAATAGAGGATTTTTCTATTTGTTTTATCATAAATAAACTCTGCATGGTGTTTTTTTTATCAGTTGGTGACAATCACATGCGATATGTTGTAATTTTAATGGAATTGACTTATACAAACATATTTGAGTATTTATCTACTCATGATATCTACATCAGATTTTACATGTGAAAAAAATGTAAGGACTTGCGTATTCCTACCTGCATTATTTTATATCAACAAATGAATATGATTTCAGATGGGCAAGGGTTTTCATGAGTAGATAAAAAAAAACATGTTTAGTTTAGGCAGATGATAAATCGACAAGAATGGAGATAAAAATGAACGGGTGCAGCAGAAGGGTCATACACGTTATTGGCTGAGTAAAAACCTATTCAGTAAAATGATATTGATTGTTAACAAGAAAATATACTTATAATTTAAAGATGGTTATACCTTGAATAATAATGAATTTTGTGTAAAGTCAATGATAAATTTGGCAATTGTGTAAGGTCTACATTAATATGTGGAAAGTGATCAATGTGTAAATTTGTATTTTTAAAACTGTAAAGTGTTGAAACAAAATATCACACTTCATTAATTAATACTCATGATTGTAGAGTAGATAAATATTATAAAAACTCAGGATTCAATGATTTAGTTGTATACCAATTGAATGTTCTTTTGATTCAGGTACAAACTTGGATCTATGCGTAGTTGAATTTTTTAAATATAAGATAATTATATGATATTTTAATAATGGTGATCTGATATTATATATGTGATAAAATAATAATGATTCAAATTTTTTATATTTTATTAGACATTTAAATAAAAATTGTTCTTCACATTCTCAGATTTGGGAAGAAAATAATGAAACAATTTTTTTTTTTTTTTTGGCGTGATCATGGACCTTCTTGTTTGGTTGGATGTGTTGATTCTAATTAGTGATTAATTATTGTAAAGAATAAATTTATGTTTATGCATTATATTTTTTGTAGAAGGTAATCCTATGTTCCTAGAAAATAAGAGATATTTATTTTTTGTTCTCTGATATATAGATAAAAGATAGAATCATGATTTTATTTAGTGATAAGAATTTTAAATTTAATAATTGAGGAGATTAATTTTTCCAAATTACTTGATATTGTCAACTAAATTTTATATTAATAATTGAAACATATTTCAAAATCATGTGTCATTTTATTAGAGAAAAGAAGATTAAATCTTTACAATCTTTATATGCTTATTGAATGCTAGCTGATATGTAATTATACATCTGTGTGATTTTGTCAAAGTAATGTTTTTTTTTTTGCATATTTAATATTTTTGACATTTATATACAATCTTATATAGGTATTAAATTTTATTAAGTTTTAAATTTTTTAGTTTTCTATTTCATTTTCATTGTATCTTAGAATGCTCATATTTTATGAGTGCTCTAATTATCTTTTTCGTTTGTTTTATTTATTTGAATTGAATGAATGAAATTGTGTTTTTCTTGGTAATGCTAATGTTTACGAAATATTTTATTAATCAATCTTAATGTTTTCTTTTTGTTTGATGCAAGCTAGAGCAGAAGTAGTATACCTTGCACTCCAACTATTACAACTTAAAGTGATAAGGCATTGAACTAAAATTGATAACCCATTAGTCACAACTATCATTTTTTCTCTATTAAGTAGTTATAGTTATGATTTTGTAATTTATTTTTGTATGAAAACTGAAAACTATTGCCTATACTATTTTTTTAAGAAGATAATATTTTCTATAAGAAAGTTATAAAATATTGTTGTTAGTCTCTTATCTACAATGGTTGAGTTGGCAACTCAAGAAGAATAATTGACTAGTTCATAATAAACTTTCGACTAATAGAAAATTTGAGCGGCACATATTGTAGATTATCATAGTATGTGAAGAATTTTATGTGACTTTGCATTTATTGTAGATTGTCAATTTCCCATAGTATGGGAAGAATTTTTATGTGAGTATGCATATATTCTAGATTGATTAGTATCTGAATTGCATGAAAACTTCATTTTCTAATCGAGGAAAGGAAACTCTATTAGAGCGAAATTGAAAATACAAAACTTTGATATAATATTTAACATATGTTTTTGTTTGGATATACTTATTAAAAAAAAATATTCTAACTATGTCAGAAATTTGATTTGATAGCCTATGAAAAAAATTGTTTCGAATGTGAAATATTCAACTCTTCTTTTGTGATATTCATATTATTCACATCTGCTACAAGTAAAATAAGTCTTTTTTATATTTGTAATATTAAGAAAATATCAACTCACTAGAGAAGCACATAATAAGTAATCACAAAAAAGGACCTGTAAACTGAATCTATAATGGAATGTTTTAATTCTTGCAAGGCCTTTCATAATTTATGTACATGTCTTGTGTGTTTGAAATTGTACAATCTAATTGTTTTAATATAAATTTTTGCATTTTTGAATCTTTATAAAAATATATATTTTTCACTAGATGTGTTCAATGAGCTCGACATGACATATTGGCATGCTAGTTAGAATTTAATGTGAAAGGCACGTCGAGTGGGGTTTGCATTGACATGACACTAGCTTGCCACGACACTTGCTATGCTCAGGCATGTGACATGGTCCATGGGTGGGTTCATGTAAAAATTAAATTATTTCTCATTTTTAATAATAAATATTGTCATTACCAATAAATACCTTGAATTTAATTATCATTGAATATTAAATTATGCGAACACAATAAATGATTAATAAACATAATTTTTTTTTTGCTCCTTAAAAAGGAAGATGCATGTGATACTCACCACCTGATAATAGATGTGTTAAGCAGGCCATACCGGACTGGTAGGGTACCTTTTTTTCCAGCCTGAACGAACCATCATACCGGGTTGAACACCATCTAAGTCGGTAGGACTTGTGCCTGAGCATGCTTGTCCTGGATTAGATCGGATTGATCCAGATATCAGCATGAACCTGTAGGACCCATTCCTGGAAATTAACTAGTCAGGTAGGGTCGACACAACTTGGTTACAAGCATTGGCCGGTAGGATTTGTGTTTGTTGTAGCTTCAATACTTTTTTGCTTACTTTTTTATTGTGGACAATGAGAGTCAGGATGTGATTTTTTAGTTATAAATTGACTTTTGTCTTTTGATTGCTATGTGGCATTCATCGAGTTGAAGCTGATATCAATTTTCTTATTTTATATCACATGCAAGAATTTATATGAGTTTGCAACTTATTATACTAATCTTAGACTATACATGTATATGATATTTTTACTCAATTTCTTTGACTAAAATTGAAGTAGATTAAAGAACTTAAGTAGGTTATTGCTCATTTTATACAATTCACTCGATTGATTAAATATTTTTTGAATATCTTTCTAATTGAGATTAATGTTCCAAAGAGTGAGAGAGATAGATGAACATACTTCTTGACATGTTATTTTTATATTATTTATTAGTTGAGTTCTCAATATTTCACGGACAAATTCTAGCTGATAGGGAGTTTCACACTAGGCTAGGTTACATCATCAACCAACCTAATTTATGAGAGAGACTAAGAGACACTAGAGAGATATTTTGGATATATGAGAAATATTTCAACAATTTGTACCATACGAGAAAAGATTTCTCATCTTGGATATATGTGAAAAACCTTTTCGTTACTAACTTGATTTTATGTCAATCTATCTTATATTCAAATTTAGTATTTATCATATACATTTACTTATATCTCAAAATATACTTATTTGGAGGTTTTAGAACGAGACTCCACATATTATTGGAAATAATTATTCCAAGTTCATCAAACATAGTCTTTTGGTATCATAGATGATTAAATATTTCAAAAAGAGTTATATGTGATCTAGTAACTATCAAGAGAAGAAAATAATTGAAATATATAGTACAAAAAAATGTGGTAGGTATTTTATTAAAGGTCCATCAGGTTTAATCTATCTGATTTTAGGAGATAATATTATTGATATATTAACTTTTCATTGATCTTGTGCTAAGTATATATTGTTTGCACTAGGATAACTTTTTAAAGAGGTCATGTCTTAGTGCGATGACAAATATCTTTGACATCATTGTAGTATAAAAATGATAATAAGAAAAAATCAATGACAATAAGTGTTGAGTAGAACATATTATTTATTTTTTTCATAGAATAATTAAAATTATCAAGTTGACACTCTAAATTGAATCAACAAATGATACAAATGGTATGACTAGGGAATACTATTGGTGTGTGTGTGTGTGTGAGTGAGTGAGTGAGTGTGTGTGTGTGTATCTAGTATATGCTTTTTGATTAAGATCATCATGTCTCCCAATTTTAATCTCTTCATGAGAGACTCATACTTTATGTATCAGGGTACACTCTCACTATAAGTTTCAATTGAATTGTGGCTTAAAGAGACACCAGATTTTCTCACTACACTTATGAAGACCAATAATGATAGTAGTTTATGTGCATGAAGGAGTTCAATTGTCACTCTATGAGGAGTAACAATTGGATTTGCACAAAAATATCTAAAATTGTGCTTTCTTGGATGAATTCTTTGGAAATGGATATATCCTCAAAGAACATTATATCTGCATTTGTAATAATTCTCCATATTTTTAGTAGGGCATACACTATTTCTATGTACCGAAGTATTCAAGGGATTCATATTTAATGTCACATGCTGTAATCTTTTTTCTATTAGGTGAGAAATTCTGAACAAATAAGCATACTCAAAAATATTAGGTAGAAAGTGAATATTTCTCATGGATACATAAGTTAATATATGACATGACCTAAAAAGATAAAATATTTTATCTAGTTGATCAAAAAAGTAGTGATTAATATCACATATTATTCCACAAGAGCATATATTTGAGTTTTCGGCTGGAGTTTATTGTTTAGTTTCTCTATGTAAGCGGAAGTATCCTATATAATTTACTTATAAGTGTTTTGTTAATAATTAGGGGCTGTATGGAGTCAAGTTGTATCAAATTGTTAGTTGCATGAAGTTAAATTGTGTTGATTTAATTTTTATTTTTGTTGTTCTTTATTTTATTTCGTATTAATTTCTAACATTGTGTCAAAGCCTTAATCCTGGAAAAAAAAATCATAGGGTAGTTTGTATGAGTCAGGTTTGTGAACTTTGAAGAATTGGGCCACCCCCAATATTTCACACTCTTTGTGTGCAATAAAAAAGAACAACAAAAATCAGAAACACAAAAAAATCTGTCACACAGGCCCACCACACCTGCTATGTGTGATCTGTGTGCAATATTTCAAAGCCTTACTATTGTCATTTGTGAGGAGTTTGGTGTGCCAAATGCCTTAGATTATTATAGGATTTCAGAAACAATTTGAGGAAACTAAAGAACTCTATTGTGGCACCTCACAAAACTGCTAGTCATCCAATTATGGGGAATTTAAAAACCATAATTTTGGGTCTCTGATTTAATATTTTTTCCAAATTAGGGTTTCTATCAGCAATCCCTAATTTTTCATTTAGACAATCCAATTCTATTATCTCTTTTGTACAATAACTTCTTAATGGGGTCAATGAATTCGAATATTAAATAATAGCTAATTAAAACTGCTAGTCATCTTGCTAACGTAATTTTTATTGTGAAAAGATTATGCCATGTTTTATATAATACTAAATAATTTTTGGGGAAGGTTGATCAGTTTCATACAATATTAATTCTGAGTGTGTTGACGCTAATTAAAATATCTTTAATAATAATTAAATTAATTGAATGTTCTAATATCAATATCAAAGTGTAAGTTGTCTTGTGTATTTATGAGATAACATGAATAACTATTTTTGACTCACCAAATGATAATAACATGAATAAAATGTTTAGGCCTGCTGTATTGATGTTGGATTTGGAATATAATTTCTTAATTAATGATATATTTTTATTACCTTCTAAATGGTACCAATGAGTATCATTCACAATAAGTTTTTGTCTCAATAATAATTGTTATGTCATTTATTTTGAGAAAAAGTGATGGTACTTAACTTGCTCACTTGTTAAATATACTAAACATATTAGCAGGGGTAAATCACTTATTGCTCAAAACTAACTGAGAGAGAATACTTAGATATTTGAGTTTTCTTGTGGGTAATGCTATTTGTCAAGGCAATCTTGGAATAGATACTCTAAACCAGAATGACCAACTTGATGTTGAATCTAAGCTAGCTGCTTGTGATGGCGAGAAAGAACGTGAAAAAAGATTAGATGATTGGAATGAACATGGTCTTATGGAAATTAAAGAGGTAGAAATTATGATCTAGATGTAACATAAATTGATTATAAAGGTGATGAATGTGAGGATGGTGTTGTGGGTCCTACATCCGAGTTAGATGTTAAAGATTTACCACCTTTTCATCAGGGAAGGAAAAATCTTCTTCTCTGAGCAACACTAGATTTGATTAATGTTCAATTTACTCCATTGATACATAATAACTTAAAGGAATTAAAGAGGCTGGATATGAAAACATGACTATGGCACAGAAGGCAACTCTTGTGGTTATTCTCAGAAGAGGATAAACTGGCCAAAGCAAATACAGGAATCAGAAAAACATTAGTAATTTTGTTGCCATGAATTGAGGTTATCTTAGCTTCTCTTGTTGATCATGATCAAAAATAGCCTCCAATTATAGACCTGGTAATATGCACCACATGGGAACTTGCAGCTTAAGTGCTGCAGAAGCAAACACCTTATATAATGTCATCCTTATATTGGTGTTCAACATGTGGTTGGAGGCACAAGGCTTGCACTAGCACCTGCTGATAGTGCCCTTGTTAATGTGTGCGGCAGATTTAGCATTGTTACGCTCATCTGTAATTGACTGTTCTTTTTGCTGTTATACTAGCAAACAAAAGCTATATCTGCAGTATCAAAATGGGGTTTCACTCTGATGTTTCTGTTGGTGATCCATGAGGCATTTCAGAACTTCATTTCGTTATTAATGTATTGGCCAAGCTTGCTATGGGGCCTGGTTCTTTGGAGTTACTGCAACAGCTCATTGTTATTATTAGGAATTCTGCTGCCAGTGCCGCATTATTTAGAGATAAACGGGCTGTAACTCACTGAGTTGCCAATAGGGGAAGACTTTAGTGGTGTTGAGTCCATGAAAGAAATTTTATTAGATAATTATGAAGATTTCTCTGCTAAGCTTCTGAAACTCAATTCTACCTCCATTTCTGAATGTGGGGTCAGCAGAAGAATTGAGAACAGGGAGATAACAAATTTCATTTCTGGATCCAGACAACTCTCGCAATTTGATGCTCTAATTGTTCATTCCCTTGTTTCTGTTCCAATAGTTGCTGCTCCTGCAATTCAACTTAAGAGTAGAACAGGGAACAATGCAGTAGTGACTTGTGATTAGATAGCACAAGTTTATTGTTTTATTCTGATTCAAATTGACTTGTGATTTGTTTCTCATCTGATCTTTATATTCTAGACTTTCACATACAAGTTTGATGGAGGTGTTGGAGTTTTTTATGCGGAGTTTAATGTTTTTAACTGCTTTTATCTATCTGATAAGAGTACCTAACTCATGTGGACTGTTCTAATTATATTATCCACTATATAAGTTCTTTGTATTTGTGCCATTATTAATTAAAAGTTGTATGAAGGTAAGTTGTATTAGGTTGTTTGAAGTTATACCATATTATATTGTGTAGTTTTAGCATACACTTTGTTGTTCTTTATTTTATTTCATATCAATTATATAGTAGACTTGTCCTAATTATTTTGATCAAATATTTATTTTCTCATTTAGTTATTACACTTATTAATATTAGTATAATATATTTGATAAATTATATCATCCTCTTAAAAAAATAGAATATTAATGTAAAACATATTTTAAAATATTATTACTTAATATTTTAATAGTATATCTAAAATATATTTTTATTATTTGATAAAAATTTATAAAAAAAGATGAACATTAATATATATTTTTTGAAAATAGTTAATCATGTATATCAAATATAATAATTAATAAATATATTAAAAATCTCAACATATCATGTGGTAGTCTTCTAAAGTTTCATAGTATCTAAATGAGTTATATATAATGAGCACTTATTAACACTCTCAAGATATGATGGATAAGAAGTTCTAATATTCTTATTGACAAGTAAGTCGTACAATAAATCAATATGATATATTGAACTTATTTGTTTTAGTCAGTCAACTCAAAGATCAAGAAGCATATAGATTGATGTGAGGATGACATGATCCGTGCCTCATAAATCAATTTAGATATCATGGACAAAAGGATTTAGTCGTACAATAAAATAAGGCACGAAAATATGTTAAGTTGAAAATCATTATATTCTCGTCATTTGGATAGCAATGATGTATTTCAAGATACTGCCCATTGTTTATTTCTTTAAAATAAGATTTTAAAGTCACTGCTGATATTATGAAAATCTATTGGGTCACACGCATAAAAATATATATATATTTAGAGTTTGTTTTATTTTAGTTAGATTAAATAAACTGAGCCTAATCTTAAGTTTGACATTCGTTTTAAATTTTAAGCTAATTGGATTAAAGAATTTGGTCTAATTAGTAAATATTTGGACATTTAAAATGAGTCCCAAACTTAAAGCCTAAGTTTTTTTCTTAGTTAATGACACATCTTTTTAAAAAGGTGTATCATTAATGATATATCCTTTTAGTTAATGATATATCTTTTTAGAAAAATATGTGAAAAAAATCAAAAGATTTTAAAAATGGGTGGGATAGAAAATGGATCAACAATAAAGATATATTTGTGTGGATACTACTAGAGGCACGAACACTTGACTGTGCTATGATTCGACCGAACCGTTCGGGATCAAAAATTTTTTTTTGCGCTATAAGAGGTAATATATTTGTTTAATGTTTAATTGTATTCACTTGGATCATTGGTGAGTTTCTAGTCCGTTGCAAAATTTTAATTTTAAATTTTTCGGAACCCAATATTATTTTGTTGGAAACAACTTTATATGTGAAACAATCTAGTTTACATTGGCTCGATTACATGAACAAATGAAAAAACATGTGGAAGATATTCTTTGTTTTTGATTGATTGGATTACCCTAGTGCAAAAAATAAATGGAGAAAATGTGTCCATCACCATTTTGATTTCTTTTTTAAATTATATAATTTATTGATTGAAGCTCTGTATTTCTATGATTCATGCTTTTTGCATTGTTGATGGTTAAAAAAAGTGATAATGTGATACATATTCGATGTTATGAATAAACTAGTGAGATGATTGTCAGAAGTTTTAGTTTAATCAAAATAATTTTCATAAAAGTGATCACTTTTATTGATTGATGACTTTGTTAAAGTGTTATTGTAATGTCTATGAACAAGTTCATATGTAATTAAGTTATGACTCTTCTCACCGAAGTCTCAAGTGGGATTGTACTCGAGCAAAGAAAAGTAATAAGTCCAAATATATTTTCTAGATTTATACCTTTTCTTGGATCCCTACAAATGAGTTATGTTCAAAAAGATAGCATTACACTCACTAATACTTAATTAGAATTTGATGAAAAATACTCTTATCTTTTTAGGGTACTGGACTAACCAAAAAAGATATATCTCAAGGCCCATATATCATCTTATCCTATTTTATGGAGAGATTATGGATAAGATAAATATTTACAAAGATTCTCAGAAATATGCTAATTAATTTATTTACAAGATAAAAGATTTGAAATGACACATCATGAGGAAAAGAGATTCATCATGAGGAAAGATTTTAGGACACAATTACAATGAGTGTGAATTATCTTTATAAGACATTTTTTTTTGTTTTTTATAATCTTATTATATGTCAGTGTGCTAACATATGATATTTATTGTACAATCTCGTGATCAATATAATACGTATCTAAATTGTTTGATATATACTCTAATGAATTATTATTTCTTAATTTTTTAAATATTTTTTGAATTTTTTTAAATTGATTTTTTGTTTATTATGAAATGATTGAAAATAAAAAAAAATTTGTGGTTAGAAGTAAGACATAAACTCACATAAATTATGTATAATAATAAATAAAAGTAACAAAATATATAAGCCTTTTTCGGTAATCATCTCAACTAAGTTTTCATATATTTATGTACATCAAATTGAATGTATAATTCACACAGGTCGGATAGACATCTCTCTTCAGTATGGGTTATGATAGGAGAACTTTATGAGGACCCATATATAGAGCTTGATAGTTGAAATATCAGCTTTTCGTAGTACACTATGCGTCCTCTCTTAAATGACCCAATAATTATTCACGATATGACTCATTCTTCTGTAACATGGGTAGTGGACTGAGGCTCTCCTGTCTCTTTCCCTACTATTATTATTACTCCTTCGATTGCTATTATGTGCAAAATGAAGTGTCTCTTGAATGATTCTTAGCCTGTCTTTTATAAATCCCAAATATCTTGCTATGTAACTATGATATATCGAGAAATTCTTATCACACAAGATATAATTATAAAATATTGAAAAATTACCTGGTTGTGTGCATAAGAATATAATACTAAGAAGTCTCTATTTGTTCCTCTTTCTATGGTACTTCAAATTATATTGGAAAAAATTTTAATAGTTGTGTAGCTAGTAGAATGAATTGTGTAAAATGAATAGTAATTTGCTCAGCCTCTTGAATCTCATGTAGACTCAGTCTAATGAGCTATGAAGCTGTCATATATCCATGCCATATAAGTTGAATATAATAATGTTGCTAATGCACATACTATCTTGCTTTCCATGCAAAATGAAGAAAAAAAAATAGAGGTTATCTTCAACTTGTTGGACTGTCACATATCAATTAATAAGCGAGTCAATTAATATTTACTTCAACTTCATCATTATTTCATCATATGCTACTTTATTTGTTAGGTGCACACACAAGTGCATTACAGTACTTGGTGCACGCATGCACTATGATGTTATAAATAACATTCTCTCACTCTAGAATTTCTAAAATTTGTACTCGAATGAATTTTGACTTTGATACCATTATGAAATTAAACCAATTTTAATGAGTCAATCGGATTGATACAACTCAAATGTTTGGTAATTTTATTCAATGAAATAAAATAAAAAATAAAGAAAAATATAAAATTATAAATTGAAATAGCAACAATTGGTAAAATTTAAAAATATTAATCATATGATTAATATTTACTGAATAAAATAGAGAATTATGTCGGATATTTCATGTTTTTGAAAAATACTTGTTAGATTAAAATAAAAGTATTATAAGATAATAATTCGACCAATAATATTTTATAATTTAAAGTATTGGATAGCTAAAAGATTGCTATATCAGAAATATTTATAATAAGATATATGTGTGAAAAAAATCATATGGTCTATCTTTTATAGGGATCACAAATATAGATATAAAAATTAGAGAGAGATGTTTCATATGATTTGGAAATGTAAAAAGAAAATCATAAATAATTCCAATAAATATATATATTTTAAAATTGATAAATCAATGTAAGATGCAAAAAATGAGATTGAACATTAAAACATAAACGAAGACAATAAAAGAAGATACGGGTTAAATATGTGTGAGAATTTACATGTTAATCACATTGTTTAGATTATTAAAATTGATATATTTGACCTTAGTGTATTCATAACATGCTTTGATGGTGATATTAGTGACGTTACTTTGACATATGGTGATGTTACCTTGAAAATGGAAATAATGATAGTGATTCTGAATGTTTTGATGATACATACTGTCGATGATATTTTTTGCGATATTTTGAGCGCTTCTTTATAAATTTTATATAATCTTTAAGATGATAAGTATTTTACAGTGATTTTTTTTTTTTGAAATTTCATTAATATTCGATAATGTGTAAATAAAGATTAATAAATAATCATTAATATGATTGTTATGTATAAAGTTATAGGAACAATTTCTGGAAGCTGCATGCCTACATTGGTGCACGAGGTGTGCCTAAGGCTTCAGGTTTCTCTTACCCCATGGCGTACCCTAGAGCCTAATTTTCATGTAAAAAATGAAGCAATTGCCTCATTCTGTGTTGTTTATCTCTGTTCTCTCCATTTCTCACCCAATCTGAAATACAAGTTCCTATGTATGGATACTTCTCTTTGGAAACAAAGCAGAACATGTTGCTGGAATGTGATGAGCAGCATGCTGTCTCATTTTGCAAGTCTCAGACAAAACAACAGTAATTGATTTTGCACAGCTAATGACATTTCTTTTTTTTTTATTTTTTAAGGCAAACTCATTGGTTGGTTCTGGTGGTTCAAGGTTGATTGACCATTTCTTAGGAATGGGCTTCTCTCATGAAATGGTTATTGGAGTGATTAATGAGAGAGGTAATTTTTTGGTTCTGTTCCAAATTCGAAACCTTTTTCATGCTTGCTGCTTATTTTGTGCATGAATGCTTGCTTTGCAACTTGCACACCTATTCAAGCTTGTCAGAACGAGGTAGGACATATCTGACATTAAATTGGCCACATCTTCAGTTTGGTATGTTCATGGTGCTTCCTATTTATCATCCAGGTGAGGAAAACATGGATTTAATACTCGAAGGCCTTTTAAATTACTCTGTGAGTACTGTATTTTCAATAGTGTTTCTGTAATCTATACGATTGTGCACGAGAACATTCAAATTACTCGTCGCAACTATTGAACACTCAGTGATCATACTGATAATTCTAATGGAGGGAAAATAGCTAGTTTTTTTTTTTTTTTTTTTTGTAAAAAATGAAAGATATTACCTTCCTTTCCACAGGATGGCACCAAATACTAGCATAATTAACATAAAAAGATGATAAGCTTTGACAGATTCTAACAGCTCTTCGATTATCTGCCTCAAGGCAAGATCATCTGCAGGCTCTTCAAATTCCAAGTTGATTGATCATTTCGTTGGGATGGGATTCTGTGAAGAAGTGGTTGTCAAGCTAGTTCAGGAAAATGGTGATTGTTTTTTGTTTGATTATTTGGAGGATCATTTGTCACATGATTTCTCAACTTGCCACTGCCTTCTTTTTTTCCTTAAAAAAACAAAAAAAAAAAAAAAAAAAAAAATCCTGGAAAGTTCTTTGTCTCAGTTTCAGGACCGGAGAATATGGATGCTATTCTGGAATCACTGCTCACATATTCAGTTAGGAATTCTCCATGCTTTTCATTCTCCAAATTTGTTTTATGTGGCCCTCCACTAAGATAACCAAATGATGCGTGATAATGAAATTTGGGCGATGAAAACTGTTTGTTCTGAATTATCATGAGTGAAACACGGATTCTCAGATTGCAAGAATAAACTGCTGAATTGGCATTATGGACGAAAACATATACCAAAAGAAATGGGTCTATGTTGTAGATGAGAACTTGAGGGAGCTGATAGACAAGAATCATAGTTTTTTCTTTTTTTTGTTCAATTTTACTACTAAAAAATGTAGCATGTAAAATAAATATTTTCTAAAATATTATTAATTTACAAGCATTTTATATATCTTTTTATTTCATGAACGATCGTTGCGAGTGCAGTAAGATTAAATCGACTTAAATAAACTAAATATTATCCCAACTAATTGGGGTTGGCTTTACATAAGATTTTTATATAAGTATTATTTTTAAACAACATCATTAAGCCTGTTTTCTCACAATGTTATTGTGCTCTCTTTCTATCGGAAAACTGTTTGTTTTCCTTGACACCACGCTTCAACAAAAATTCAGTCTGTCCCTTGATTTATAAATTTAGTGTTACCTGTTTAAAGCAACAAATTATGATGCACCAACTTCGGTTTCCACGTTGATTGTTCTTCTCAATAAATTGTTCTCCATTAAATTCTCAAATGCAAACTTTAGCAGTTTCTGCTCCTAATTTTTTGTCTTCTTCAGGCAATTGAAAATTCTCCCAAGGAGCAGCTACGCATTGAATCCGATAGTTGCTCTTCAGAATATGATGGAAGCTTTCTTGATGATTTTTCAGGCATAGGTAGTTCTGAAGATGAGGTATTTAATCTGATTTCTAAAATAATAATCAAGGTGTTTGCTACATTTCCGCATGCAAATGCCTTGAATTGATACCAATATTTTCTATTTTAAAAATTGAAAGACACTTGTAATTTATATTGATACATAAATTACAAATGATACATATGTTCCATTCAGAAGCATATTTATGTACCACATCATTTCGTTAGCAAACAAATTAGTGCATATAATGTGGATATCAATGTTGTTTCTGAAACTAGTCAACACATTTCATCTTCTCCTACTTTATTGCATGTATTTTCAATCCTTGAAAAAATGATATGTATGATGGTGATTGTATGCCACACAATCAACTGATGTAACCATAGTTATGGAAGGGATGTGTGGCTCCGGGGGGTGTGACATGCCTTAAGGTTTCCATGAGACCTAGAAGCCAGGCGCTGCACGACATGCCTCTTGTAAAGGGATTGGTCAGGCTCAAGGATCAAAATATCGGTAAACATAGATATATCGGTAATTGCATTTTATGAAAATATCGGTAAAATACCGGTGGATGTTTTTACAAAAATATTCAGGTCAATTAAAATTTTTTATATTTTAATTATATAGATGATGAGAAATGAGTAATATCTTAATTAAGGTAGATTAAAATCAAATGGATTAATATTTATTAAATTAAATATATTATATTTAATATATTATTCATATATTATTATGTTAAAGAGATATTATTTCTTTATTCTTGTTATTATTATAAATATTATATAGATTCAAAATATTATATATAATAATTTTAAATTTTTTAATAATATTATTTTACTCCTTTTCAAATTATTATTTGATTTAAAAATATTATAAGTTATAATATAAAAATAAATTTAAAATAAAATATTTTAATTATATGGTGATAGGGATTACGAACAAATAATTAACAAGGGAATATAAAAAAAGTTTGCACTATATATAATAAGTGCAATCAATGGTTTGGTGGTTGGAGGGTGCCACTTCCAGGCATTTTGGGTGGGTTTGAATTCCCTCGGGATCATTTTTTAAAGATTTTTTGGAGCCAAAGAAAAAAAAGGAAAAAATAGGGAAAAATCAAAAAATTTGGGAAAATATTAGAAAAAGTTGGAAATATTGAAAAATGTCAGGAAAAATCGGAAAAACAAAATTTTGGTGGAGTTATTTTATCGATCTCCACCGATATTTCACCGATATTTTGGCCAAAATATCAGAATTTTTATTCTTTGGTTAGGCTGAGCCATCACGAAGACATGGGGCGTGGTGGGTCTGATGGGAGTGGCCTGTATGTTGCCTGTCCTTGTGGTGTGTGTTGGTCTGATATGCCTTTTCATGACACGGTTCCTACTGGACATGTGCCCAATTACACTAGGCATTATTAGGGTGTCATGCATGGGCAAGGGTCCACGTGCATATGCCATGCAGCCCAGCCCAACATGCTCGAAACTTTCCATGTTGGCTAGCGGTAAAGCTTATCATGTTAGGCTGCCACATTTTGCTGCGTGTGGGGCTGATATGGTCTAGATTTGAACTGAGCTGAGCTGGGTTGGAATGATGACCCATCTCTTTCAAGAGTTTGTTTGAAAGTTTTCAATGAAGTTTTCTTTTTTAAAAGTATTCTTCTAAGCTTTCTTATTTTTACTTTTATATTAACTAAATTTTTTTTTAGTAACCGTGTGCCTTTTAAATTTATAGACTCGCTATTGACTATGCAATTCTGTGGGCTTGAACCCTGATTTTCCAAATCAAAATCCTTCTGACACCAATTATAAAATATAAGTTATATATTTTATATTATAAAATATAAATTTATAGATGTTGAAAATGAATTTTTAAATTTACAAGTTTAGCATATATTCTAAATACAAAAATACAATCTAAAAGTTTATATTTAAAGAGAGATAGAGTTTCAGTAAGAGAGATCATAGTTGTGAAAGGCGCGCTTAAGGCACGCCTATGCTCAAGGCACAATCACTTTCTTACCATAGCGCCTCGCCTTCCAAGGCACGTGCCTTACCGAAGAGGTGCGCCTTATATACAATAGTTTTTTTAAAAATATATTTATTCTCAAATTTTATAATTATATATTGAAATTTATATAATTTCATTCATTAAAATTTATTTAAATATTAGAAATATTAATTTTTTTATCAATAAAATCATATTTAATAAAAATTTATGTGCATCCAAAGTTATATTTTACTTCACAAAAGCTTACGTTTTAGGTACGCGTTGTGCCTCAAGGCTCTAAGAGACCTTTGCGTCTTGGTGCGCCTTGCGCCTTTTAAAACTATGAGAGAGATAAGAGATAAAATAATTTTTATTGATGTCGAAACTAAAAAATATAATTTCTTATTTAAATAATTTTTTTAAATATTAAAAAATATTTTTTAGCTTTTTTTTTATTTTTTAATTTGACAGAATCCTGCTGTCTGTTGCATTCTATTCAAGACCTCGGAGTTAAAATCCAATGGTCAGGCGAGATCCATTTGTAAAAAAAATTTTCTTTGACCTGTCATGTGCAAGCTCCTGCGTGAAGGGAAACTTGCCACACGGCCTAGCCGCAGCTTGTAATACCAATGGCTCAATAGGATTTGGCATGCATGTGCACTGGTGTGGCCATGGCCCTGTGCCAGTGGAAGCTGACTGCACTTTATTAAAATATGAAGTTTCTTAAAATTTATTTTTAAGGGTCAGATCAGCATTGATCTGAAACTCATCTAGTTTCAATTATAATTCAGTTATATAAATTTGGGGTGCATGAGACACACACTCTTTTTATTTGAGGATTTTAATTGAGGCACGTGAAGGTCATGCGCACTAGGAATACTAGTCGGGTTCAGCCTGCTTGGGCCATTGTGCCAGGGTCATGCCAGGCCAACAAAATTTTGTACCGTGGGCTTGTTGTCTAAGCTTGCCATGACATGAGCTGTTGTTTGGCATGGCTCCTGATGTACCCTGCCATTCCTTTGTCGGTGAAACTGGGTAATGTCATGGTTTATGCTTGAGGTGCCTGACTCATTTTCCACCTCTATAGATTATCACATCGAAATTAAAAGCTAAGTATCAATATGTAGTTATTTCTTCTTCATCTCGCCGTTACGGAGTCATTTATTATATGATTTTCTGTGTCTATGCTTGGGGTGCCCGACTCAATTGATCAAAAAATTATATCCCAACTCTTGTAGTACATTGTAAATAAAATCTGTATCTGAGACTTTATAAAATAATTACCTAAATTTTGACTTTGTTTATACGTGAAATGAGCCACTTGACAGAGCAAACTAAATAATCACTTCGGACCTACAAGGCATACATCACACTTATTCGACATGTTACACTAGCCACACATGTTGCACACTACAACACACGACATAGTTACTGCACACACAGTGCATTGTAACACAGATTTTTTCCACACACAATGCTCCTTCATTGTTCTCATTGAGCATGTGCATGCCGATTTATTGGGCATTGACATCCATCACACACTATGTACATGTGATGTAGATATACATCCATGCATTGTTTATCATGCACACACAATACACACACATGCATTGTTGCATGTGTGTGCATATATACATATGTTTTTATAGTGTATGCTCATTTTCCTTGCTCGCTCAGGGTTTGCTCTCTATGTAGGGTTTGGCTCTAATACTATGTGAAAAACTAAGCAAAGTGGAAATTGATCAATTTAGGGTTAGAACTTTGGCTGAGGTAGGGATGAAGAAGAAAAGAAGATGGAGAAAAATGGAAAAATAGTTTTTTTTTTTTCATTAAACAAATAACAATGTATATACTCAAGTTGAGACAGCTAACATATCGGTTGCTTCCATTTAAACTAATATAAAAAATTAATAAAATACATAAAAAATAAAACTTAATGTCGGCACCCCCTTTTAAGTTGGTGTGTACATATCATAAATACTTATCTTAGAAGAGAAGAAAAATACCTATGATCTTCTAAGCATCATCATGAAGATGTTTGAGATTTTCTTGTTGATAATCACATGTAGGCAATACATATTGAATCATAGTGAATTTTCTCTCATTTAAATAATAATAAATCTCTATATGCTTCAACTATTTGTGACCACAGCATTGACAATAATGTGATAAACTTTTAGGTCATTAAAGTAAAGTGTCATTGACTTCTGAATTGATATATTCATTTCCTCTAAAAATGAATTAATTAATTGTAACTCATAAGTAATTGATGTAATTAACATAATTTTTCATCTCTGCGACTAAATCTACAAATGATGATATGTCACTTTTTTATGAGATAAGGTTGTATTAAAAAAAATTATAAAATATGGTGATATGTTTTTTCTTTATAAATATTAGAGCTAGCTATACTTTGAGTTTGTCTCTACTCAGCTATGCCTAGTAGTGCCAAATGAACCATGTCATGTCGACATGACTCATTTTAGTAAAGCACGATCATATTGTCATGTTGTGCTCAGCACGACACGAGAACCACTATAGTGCCCAAGCATGATTTGGTTGGCCGGCAAAATACTGGGCAGTGCCGGTTTAGGCTGGTTCATGCCAACACGAACTAGATCAATTTTTTTGTTAGTTTTTGGTATTTTGGGCTGAAATTTTAAATTTTAATACAATAATAATTTTGTTACACATTTAATTTGTTATTTTTCATTAATTATTTAAAAATAAAAATTTTATCCTTAAATTAAATAAATAGAAATACAAGAAAAAAAATTATATTCTAGCAATGGCATTCCACTTCCACAATTTGCATTTGCAAATTGCTTATCGTGATTGTGACTTGACATCATATTTGGTTCGACTCGGATAAAATATTAAAAAATTTATTAAATTTCAATAATGAAATAAAAGGATAATATGATGAATATGTAAATCATAATGAAATAAAAAAAATATCAAAAAATAAAAATGATGATAAGTGCAATCAAAATATCTAATATATCAATAATACATAAATCATAATGAAATAAAAAAAATAGCAAAAATAAATAAGCACTAGTATGATATCACTATAATATGAATTAAAAATCATTAATCACTATTTGTGATATGATAGTGTCTGAAGGTATTACTAGTGTCCTTAATATTTTTGATCTTTATATCCCATAAATCATTATTCATCATCTCTTATATCTTATTTTGAATATTTAATTTTGAATTTTTTCAATCCTTTATGCATATAAATGTCTCTACAATATATCAATCTCAATTTTTTATCTAAAATAATATTGATTATTATAGAAAAAATAGACTCTGATATTATTGTAGATAGCAGAGGAGTCGGTAGATCATGTGTTATCTTAGATAGTACGAGATAGATGAATTCATATGATTTTTATCATAGTAAAATGTTTAAATTATTATTATTATTATGTGATAGGATAAACCAGTAATTGGTATCTTAGTTCAAGATAACTCGCTTTTATTTGATTGACCATTTTGTTGTTTGTCATTGACTAACTAAATGGAGAAATCATCACCTTTAAATATAATATTTATGTCTATAATCTAAGTTTGATTATAACTATCATAACTAGTATCATAATATATAAATAAAATAGTTAATTTTTCGTGAATAAATCTTTGAGGTTATCATACATGGTTTATGCACTTTGATATATGTTAAATTTTTTTTTACCTTTTCTATCTTAATCCTATAATTCATATAGGCAGTCAAACAAGAAATACTAATTTTTTAAATATTTAGTTTTCATCTCAATAACTATGACACTAAATACAAGGTGATCTCTATACTTGCTAAATATATTATTAATATTGTACAAACACTCAAGTATAATACAAGTAGTAGGAATGTATACAGATGAAAACATGTTTAACGTATAATAAAAAATCTTTAAAAATTTTATAAAAGAAATTTTCATATTATTGTTTGAATCATCAATATAAAGTTTTACTTTTACTATAGATATAGTTGGATATCATGTATTGGTAGTCAACACATAACTTCAACATAATGTAGGTATAATTCTAATGGTATTTTATATTTATTTGAAATTTTTTTAGGCTCGCTAACAAATAGTGATTGCTAAATTTTTGTTGTCTGTTAAGTCTCTTAAAGTATTTTAAAGAATTTCTTATTTTTTCTAATAACTAATGAGTGAGAAATAATTTTTATTCTAGTTTATACTATTAAGTTATTTATATGACATATGTGTCTAATGTGAAATATCTTATCTAATGATTCATTCTAATAGTATAAACAAACATACTAATAGTTACTCTATTATTAGAAATATTATCGAAAATAATAGAGGTATTAAAAGGACTGTGCTGTGTCGACATGGTTTGTTTATGCTAGGCATTGTCATGCTACTGTGTCATGCCAAACATGACATAGTATAATTTTTGTGTCGTGCCAGGCATGACATTGGATTCATCTGTATGGCATAGCATGACACAGTGGCATGGTCGAATGCATGAAGTGCTGAACCATTCCTGTGAAACCCATTGAGTGAAAATGCAATGGGTGATTAGCTTATGTGACCGGCCAATTATTAATGAACATGCAAGCAACATTCGGCTTATGTGGCTAGATTTTTTTTAATATTAGACTGTGCCACCAGGCTAGACACATGGATTGTGCCTAGCCCGTAACGAGGCGCGATTCATGCTAGCATGAAATAAGGCACGACTCACGCTAACCATGCCATGGAGCAGCATGACCCAGCATGAGGTATTGTTCTGGACTGTGTTGTGTTGGGCTAGCATGATTGAACAAGGTCATGCCGTGGGCCGTGCTCGGGCCACTCAGCCTGTTTGATACCTCCAAAAATAATATTAAATATTTTATTTTTAATTGTATCTTTTTTAAAGATCCATATCATATATTTATATAAGATCGAGCCATCATGATAATGTAGTATCTCAAAAAATCTTAAAATTTTTTTATTAAGTTTTTATTTTGAGTCTTCATAGCGAGTAGTGAGATAAATAAATGATGCATTATTGTGATTAGTCCATATATTGGATGGATATAACTCCAATAAATTTTTAAATTCATTATTATTAATAAAATTTCTAATTTATAATATTTTATTATGTCATTTATACTTGTGGACCTAAAAATTCTACAATAAGCAAGTTAAAAGTAGGTTTGCATATTACTGACTAGTATAAGACTATGTTGCACGGATACGCCTAGGAACTGTCGTGTTGCCGTGTCCGACCCGTGTCGCCGTGTCCACGTGTCGGACACGGGTCGGATACATGTCAGAGACATCCGACGCGTTGTTCGGAAACAGTCGTCGTTAACAACAGACGCGTCGTTTGCCTACAGACGCGTCGTTTACCAACTAACGCGTTTTTACAATTCTAACGCGTCAGAAATACACTATATATTAACTATTACTCCTACATCTCCAACAAATTGATGAGCACACCGCCGGTAGTGAGTTGCCGACAAGCCGATTGCGAGAAATAGTTGTCAATTGTCATTGCGTCAAACGGGGAGGGGAGGAGCACACCGTCGAGGTGCCGACAATACCTAAGGTAACCTAATTCTATAAAGGGAATGAGGGGTTTTAGAATCTGTATCGGGAGGGGGGAGAGTTCGAAAATCGAAACTGTAAAGGGAGGGTGGTGGTGGGGGATGTTAGAGGGTTTAAATTTTTTTTACATTATTTTAAAATACAGAATTTTAAATTATTTTAAAATACAGAATTTTAAATTATTTTAAAATACCTAATATTTATAATTAATAATTTTTATTTTTAATTTTATTTTTTTTATCATGACGTATCCTAGTCGTATCCGTATCCTAGTTTTTTAGAATTTGCCGTGTCCCCGTATCCTGCCGTGTCGTATCTCCGTGTCCGTATCCGTGTCCGTGCAACATAGGTATAAGATACTTCGAAAATCTAATTGGAAGATTAATGAAGGAGATTAATGTGATTGACATGTCTCTTTAGGTGATTAATGAAACTGAACTTGATTCAGTTTGAAAGACCATATCGTTAAGTTGAGTTTGTCTAGAATCTAATATACTGTATTTTTTGATATAGTGATTGACATGTCTTTTAAGTGATCAGTCTTACACACACTCTCCTTCATGTATATATCTTTTGGTAATATATATATATATATCATGCTTGATTTTTCTTTGATATTTCTAAAATTTTTATTTTTTATTTTTTATTTTTTATTATTTTATAATGTGTTCATATTTTTGTATTCATCTAATTTTTTATTTTTTAGATGACAAATGAGTTTAAGTCGAGGGTATTGGAGAAAATATAGTTTCAGCTTCAAATATTTCGGTAGGATAATTATTATTATTTATATTTAAGTCAATTTCATATTCATTATATTTAAATTCATTATGTGAGATTTTTTTAAATATTTATATTTATTAAATAAATTATGAAACTAAAAAAATTTAAAACTCACAATAAAAAATAACAAAAAAAATACCGTAATTATTTAGTAGTATAAACACAAAATCTAATATTGAGGCAAGTTGCACAACCACACCATCGTGTGTGTTGTATGCATAAGCATAAACTACAAGACATAATTCATAAAGTAAATAATAAAAAAAAATTAATAAAAAAAGAGCAATATATCAAAGGAGTGATGAGAGCACAAAGAAGAGAAAAAAAGAATTTAGAATAAAAATTCTAAATTTCTTCTCTCTTTATGGAGATTTCAAATCAATAAAAAAATATTTTTATTATTTTTTTAAAAATTTGTTTTGCTAGAATCACAACACATCGGATTTTGGTCAATAGTCGTCGATTTAATTCTATGCCTATAGTTTAAAATATATTTTTTTAATTTGTTAACTATAGCGATTGACCTCACCTGTCATTGTCTTGATCAAATTCTATTGCATGAAAATATAATCGGCGGGGCATGGCAGGCCGCACAATGATGATCGACCACATAAATTGAATCTGCTTATGTGGCCTATTATTTTTTTAAACCACTCTATCAGGTAGTCACTCGACGAGGCACGACCCAAGACTCGCCAGTGCTTAGTCTTTGGTCACTGGACTTGTGGACCATACCATCGGGCCAGCAACATGAGTTGTACCTGCCCCGACATGAGGCTTGACTCGCACCAGCCCAACATGACATGACACATTCTTCGGGCTAGCATGCTCCAGGACCAGGCATGGTTCAGGACCGTTCTGTGTCGGACCTTGCACGACTAAATCGTGCTGTGTAGTGAGTCCTGCCCGTGTTGCCCGGTCCAGTTGTCATCTCTAGCTATGT
The DNA here is from genome assembly GCA_029783825.1 of Sapria himalayana. Taxonomy (NCBI): domain Eukaryota; kingdom Viridiplantae; phylum Streptophyta; class Magnoliopsida; order Malpighiales; family Rafflesiaceae; genus Sapria; species Sapria himalayana. Next base: position 1,677,349 of record JAREIK010002187.1, read on the forward strand.
CTATGATATATAAATAAAATCTCATATCTTGGTGTTTTTCTACATATTTGAGAATTATAAGAACTCTGTTCATATGAATTTATATGGGAGAATTTATGAAATGACTAAATCTACTAATATTAAGTGATATATGGTATATTTATTATTATATAATTTATCTTTTCTATGATACTTTTATATCTATAGGAGTCAACTAAAGAATTAGTACATGTGGACAAGTCTATGTTTCTATCAAGTTGTAAGTTAATTGGTATGCATTCAATTATGCCCAAATTAAACAAAATGATTAAGCTTATCTCATTTAGCAAAAAAAAAAAAAAATCATATCTTCTTGAGTATGGTACCTCAATACCCTAGAACTACCAAAAATGTTTTATCTTTCATTTGAGACTAGATTCGCAAGAATATTTTCAATTATGATGTTCTTAATTGATTATTTCTCATAATTAAAATAGCAACAGATATTATTAATATTACATATTGATTTTGAAATTCATGTTGATAGAAATAAGAATAGTTTAACATATATTTTTAATACCATAATAGTGAATGCTAAAGAGAACATGTTGAACCACTCCTTAGGAGATTATTTGTGGCCATGAAAAATCACTCATAAGTTATGTACTATGCATATGCTCTATGAAATTGTAATATTTGATGGTACATAATCAAATATTCTTAAGATCAACATGAAAGGTTATATTCTTCAAATATATCTGATATATAATCTACCTAAGAGAAGAAGTAATTAAAAACAATAACCTAATAGTGATTATTTTGGGCATATGAAAAATATATTTTAATAATTCGCATCATAAATTTATGTAAATTCTTTAGTTGAGAATTTGACTTTAAACTAATAATTTTTTTTTTGATGTCAAATTTTTATTGTGTATACCTCCTTGCATAGTTGCATCTATATAAATACTTATTTGACAGTTTTATAATAAGATATTATGTATCATTTGAAGTGATTTCACCGAGTTCATCTAATATAACATGTCGCTATCATGGATGAATGACTATGCACTTCAAAAAAATATCATAAATCATGTAGTCATCAGAAGAAAATATAAAAAAAATTAAAATATGTAGTATCAAACTGAGAGTAAAATAGTACATATAATAATGTGTGCTAAGTAGAACACAAAATTTATCTATTCTATAGGATAATCAAATGTCAAAGTTGATACTCTAAACTATATTAGCTGATGTAGATTGGATCTTGCTTTTGAAAGGCCATTGACATATCAGTCTATTATATATTTTTAAGTTATGATCATCAAGTCTCTTAATTTTTTTTTCATTCTTGGAGAGATTCACACTTTAGGTCTTGTGAAAAACTCATACTAGGCTCCTCTCCCTTCATATGTCTCTAGGAGATACCCTATTATTTTATTTAAACTAGTTATGCTTGTAGTATCAAGTACATAAACAAGGTTAGCTATCACTCTATGAGGAGTAACAATTGGACAATTAAACTATCCTATCACTATGGTGTTTGAGGGTATATTCTTTTGGATCTAGTCCTTAAAAATACTTTATCATTAAAAATATTTTATTGTTACTTGTAATATTTTTTTTGGCATATCACATAATGATTATAAGAATCTTGATATTTTATATTAGTGAAAATCATATGAGTTCACCTATCTCGTACTATTTAAAATGACACGAGTCTACTAAATTTCTCGGTATCGAGTATAACATCGGAGTCTATTTTTTCTATTACAGTCAATGCTATTTCTGATAGGAGATCGTGACTGCGATCAGATATCATTGAAACACTAATATGCATGAATGATTTAGAGGATTTGAGGTTGGGCATCCAAGATTGTGCTGGAACAAGAGTGGAAGAGCTGTTGACAGATGATGGCTCGTGTGACTTTGAGAATATTGAGCCCACCGCTAGTGATATCATCAGATTCTAACGCAATAATAATTAATTATATTCTTATACCGACTGATATTGGGATTAGGCTTGCATATCGTGTTGCATGATTATGATTGATGATTTTTATTTTATATTGTTGTGATATTATTTTATTTTATTTTGAATTAGATGATGATTGAATATTGATGAATATATTTTTTTGATATTTTTTATTATGAAATTGTCATTTGTATTTATAAATTTATTTTTTTTGATTTATATGAAATAAATAACTAATCCAATGTCATATTTCATAATGGACAACTTACAATTTTAAATTTATAAAAAAATTTTAAAATCATTAAACCACAACCAGTGTCCGGTCGACCTAGGCTGGCAGCCTCTGGGCATGACCTGACCCGACCCAGCATGGCTCGGCATTGCCAGGCACGACCCAGCTCAAATCTACCCAGACTTTGGCCGGATGGGTCATGCCTAGCCAGCCATAATTAATTCGTGTCATGCCAGGCATGGCACGATTGCCGTACCAGGTCATGTCAGACACGACATGTCTCATTTGACACCTCTAGTTTTTTGATTATATTTGAGTCTTAGCTTTATAATTCAAGTCACGACATTGAATACTAGTTGCAACTTAAGTAATATGAGCAAATCATAATATTTTTTTAATCATGATATATTAGTAAAACTCTATCACTGATATATTCTTGTTTACCAATATTTGTATCATTATTAATTATTTTTTATATATTTCTTTCAATTGATGATGTTTAGATGTAGTTCATTTTCATGCAACATGTATTATGTATATATGTTAGATTATTTCATGTCAAAAATATTCATGTAAAATTGCAAGCCAAAATAAAATATAAAAATATAAAAATTTCAATATGAAATATGTAAAGAAATAAAAAGTAAAGAAACATTTATATATGAGGCTAGTCAGATTATGATAACTCATAAGTTGGGTACTTTTATTCATAATGTTGTAAAATAAAATAAACAAAAAGTAAAGAAATAAAAAATTGGAAATCATAATGTTCCCTTTAACTTGGTGCACAAAGGTCAAGTATATCGAGTTTTGAAAAAAGAAATATAAGTTAAAGTGTCTTTGAAGCATTTGCCAAGATATCTGTTTGCTGCTCAACTGTCTGAATATAAGTTATAATAATAATTTTATCTTATATCTTCTTTTAGTGGAAAAAATAATCTATTTATGTGTATTTTATCTATACGTGAAATATTTTATTTAAACTATAAGCTTTGCTTCATTACTATTATAGTAAGGAGATATGGGGGAAGAGAGTGAATGCTTGATCTTTTTGAGCTTGTATAAGAGGCAACATTTTTTGCAAGTGATTGTCCTCATCACTTGAAATAATGTTTTTATACTAGATCTCAAATTAATTGTATGTATCTTATTTTTTTATGAGATAAAATTTTTTTCTTGAAAAATATAAAAATCTACTGTTGACCTCTTCTTAATGTATGCTGGCACCTAGCTAATTATAAGTTTTGTAAGTAGTAGAAATAAATAGAAGAGTTGCATCGTAATCAGAAGTGTCAAACAGGTTGTGCAATGCTGACAGAACCTATTTTTTTAGGCCCATCTAGGTCACCGTGTTGTACCCAACACATGATTTTTAGCATGGGCCGTACTGTGCTGGCACAACTCTAAAAATGAGTACTTGAGCATGATCCTTTATCACACTTTTTGCTCAGGTTGTTTAGTTTTGTGTTGGGTCATGCCAAGTTGGGCCAGGCCTGGCCATATGACCACGCCTGACTCAACTTGGGTTTTGTCTAGGCTAGCTTGGGATAGGTCTTGGCTAGCAAGTTTATCCAGCCTAAGTTAGTTCTAGTCTAGCTTGTTTGGCTAGCTGGGTCAAAATTGGCCTACACGGCCATTGTGTTGGGCCATGTTATGTCATGCCTTCCATGCCACGAACTCTGGCTTGACATGGCCAAAGCAGTATTGCAGACTAGCATGAGATTGCTTCATGTACAATTCTGAATTAGGCCATGTTGTACCAAGCACTACTAAATCATGCCTTGCTTCTTGTCATGTCTGACCAGTTTGACTTAGTTGATATTTCTAATCAAACTAGAAATAAGTATCTAGATTAATTAGAGTATTTGATAGTGTATAAAAATTAAAAGATTAATTTTTATAAAAATATCTATCATATATATCATCTATGACAAATTATTTTACTTATGAAATAGAAGTTATATTTATCTCATGAAAGTATCCGAGTTTTCAATTTTTTTTATTTTAAATAATGATTGAATGTACTCATTTAGTTGAGTGATTTCTAAGTTATTATTTTCCATGATTAGAATATCATCTATTTATATACTAAATAAATTTATTCTAATTTCAAAACTCATTTGGAAAAAAAAAATAATTATTTTAATTTTTTATTGATTGAATGAAGTTATTGCTTTTGAAAATTAAAAGATTAATCTTTATAAGAATATCTATCATTTATGTTATCGGTGACAAAATAATTTTGCTCATGAAGTAGAGGTTATATTTATCTCATGAAAGTATTTGAGTTTTCAATTTTTTTATCTGAAATTATGATTGAATATACTTATTTAGTTAAGTGATTCCTAAGTTGTTATTTCTCATGATTAGAATATCATCTATTTATATAATAAGTAAATTTATTCTAATTTCAAAACTCATTTGGAAAAAAAAAATTATTTCATTCCTTTATGGATTAAATGAAGTTATTGCTTTTGAAAATCTTATAAATTAGATTTTTGGTAACTATTATTTATAATTGAAAGTATCCATTGAATTGAGTGATTCATAACTTATTATTTTTAGTGGTTGGAATATCATTGATATATATTTTTAATTAATTTATTTTGACATAAAAACTTATTTAGAAAAAAAAATATCTATTACATTCCTTTTTAGATTGAATGAGATGTTTTTCTTTTAAAATATCACAAATTATGTTTTTAGTGATTGTTTTAGGCTATACATTATTTTCTATAATTTATAAATTATGTCTGATTGTACTGCTCATTACTCAAATAGTTGCTCTATATGTATTTTTTCATCATCATTGTTATTTGAGGTGCAAGACAATTCTAGGTGTAAAAGTCTTTTGAAGTTCTGAGGTGCAAGACTCATTGAGACAAAAGTCTTTTGGAGCCTTGAGGCACAATATGAAACTAAGATATGAGTTTTTTTTGTGAGGAACACTTTGCATAAAAATACATAAAAATTTTGTATTTTACTAATTAATTATCTAGTTTTTATTTTTTAATGAAATATAATGAAATATAATGAAATAAATAATTTTAAATATAAAAATTAAATATCATTAATATTGTTGGGCAATTGCACTTCCACGGTAGTGAAATTAAGAAACAGAAACAACAGAAAATAATCAATATATATATCTCAATCCAGCAATCATCCATAACATAATTAAAAATGAGAAATAAACACCGAAAATAACGTGGTTCACTAGTCGCTCAGTATAACTAGTTATATTCACTAGAAAATGTTTATGCGTTACAGATTAAATCAACAAAAAAATGTCATACAGTATGCAGCACACAGAATAGTCACGATAAATTGTACAGAGAGAAGAGAGAGACTATGAACAGTTCCACATGTCCAAAAACAGTCACCCAAAAATAAAATTACAAATTATTTTATATTAAAAAATCTCTCAGTTTATTTAACCGAAGCGGGTCAGATCATTGGATGGGTCAGACTCTGCTCCAAAAATTTTGCCCCGCTGACCTGTCAGCGGGACATCCGTTATTGTGTTACTGCTGCATCATTGGCCTCTTAATATTTCTTTTCCTGCACACACATGAAAATATTAAAGCAGAAAAAATATTTGGTTATACAAACAGATTATTAAACAAAAAATAAATTACATATACAGCAAATATTTTTTACTATCATAATCATTTAAAATTATAAAATAAAATAATTAAATTTCAACAATTCAACAATCGAAATTCAAAATTTAAACTTCAAATATATCATATCAAACATAAAAATAAAATATCATTAATATTTTTATTTTCATAACAAAATAAATATTTATAAGTATTTTATAAATTCTAAATTTACAAAATCATTGTCGCTATCATTTATTTCTTTGCCACTTATGATCTCTCACTCATCTTCATCTTTCTCCTAATAAATAAGATATTCTATCATCTTTACCAATCAAAACAAGAATGTACGTATGTTTAGAGTTTGATGACGTTGACTTTGGTGTTGGTTTTTGCTTCAGCTTACTTTAGGTCTTGTATAAATTTTAAGCTCTTCAACTCTACTATCTCTTATAGTATTATTTTATGTTAAATTATCACTCTCAAATATCAAATCTTCAACAATATTATTATCTTTTATTTTTCCTATCAATCATTTATTATTATCTTGTATATTTTTCAGGAAAATAGGATAAATGGTATAATGAACTTTGAATTTTTTTTCTCAAGGTTCAATTGTATTTAATGTACATCAAATTATTTATGCATTATTATTCTAACCTATTTCTCCTCATTACTATGAATTTGAAAAAAAATTATAATTATTAGATTATATATTATATTACATAATATAATAATGATATTCAATTCATAAAATTATTTTAGTAACTTATATTTTCAAAGATATTATAATTTTTTTACAATCGGATACACTATATATTTGTTTGAGAATCCATAATACAAACTTATATATTATTTTAGTACTAAATTCAAACATAGCTCATCATTTAGTTATAATTAATATAAATAAATTTTTAATTGAATATTTTATATATTTTAATCAAAAATATATAATAATTTAAATATAATAATCAACTAAACTAAATAACTAATATGGAAATTTAGTCTTACTTATTCTAATAACATATTTATTATCAAAAAAGTTTCTAGTATGTATATACACGTCTATTTGTAATATAATTGTATCTTGTTCTTTTTTTTTCTTTAGTCATGACTTGCATTTACATATATCTTTAAAGATAATTGAATCTAGATCTACTGCTAATTTATATATATTATAATAGAATTTTGGGTTAAAAAAATATCCAGTTGAATTTTTCATTTTTTATCAATAATTTATATAGTTTTCTTATATTTTTCTTAATTTTCATAGTTTTCTTATATTTTTCTTAATTTTCATAGTTTTTTTGACAATTATTTTCTCATTTTTTATGGCAACATAAATATTGCTGATATGAGGCCTCTTCTCATCATCTATCAGGCGAAGAACATATATAAAAGGGCTCAACATCTTTAAACATAATACTATAATATTTCAAAAATGTTAGATATAAAAGTTATTTTGACTATATTTTTTTCGTTTTGTTCTTTTGCTTGTTTATTTTTTATCCAATTTAAACTAGTGAATATTTTTTTATTTGTTTTATTATTCATTGATACGAGATAAAATGATAAAGATTATTACAAATCAAGTTTTTGTAGATTTCAACAACTCATTTTGTTGAGTAAACCATCTCATTATATTGAATAATCATTCTCTATTATAAATGTAGCTGCTTATAGATATGATTTGCTTTATTGTCTTCTTAATATGTAGTAAATTTCCAATACCTTTTAATAATAAGTTAAAATAATATGCAACACATGATATCTAATATAAATATGACCTTTTAATTCTAACATCCTTTCTATATAAGTTAAACTTTAAAAAGAATCTAGTAATTATTTGTGAAGTGGAATCATTTTAATTAAATAATAAAAAATTCAAAATAAATTATAAATTTCTACCATCACGTGGTTTGTAGTATTTATTTTAACCTGAACAATTTTTGTCTTCACTAACTTTTTGTACCTAATTGTTAAATAATTTAATTTATTTATTTTTCGTCTTGATTATAAAAGTATTGATGGATTTTATGAATACATTTTATTTTGAAGAATAATCATAAAATTCACTAATTTCTTTTCCTTCATACGGATTAATCTATTCGATATAATTAAATATCTATTTTATCTATATTCTTTGAAATGATCTTTTATCAAATTATTTGTAAATATTATTTTTTTTGGATTAATAATTATCATATCATGAAAACTCACTCTCTTATATCTCAAACTATATTTTCTAATTGTCTTGAATATTGGTTGAAAACTGGCATAATTCATCATATTAAATAAAATTATGGTATCATATATCTATTTACAAAATAAAATATTATTTCTTTCTTTGACCTCTTTTTTATATTCGTTGTTGAGAGTAAATTGAATGTTTTTGCTATTTTAAATAATTAATTTTGGATTAAAAGTTAAGAAATGATCTATATGCCTTTTTTGTTTTTATTTTTTTCAACCACTTTCACCACAATCACTTTTATGTACATTACTATAATCATTAGAAATAAAATCTGATATCATTTTACTAGTAACATTTATATTCTTATGATTCCATCCTATTTTTCATTAGCAATCTCGTGACAACCATAAGAGTTAACTATGTCGGTTGAATTTGATGCCTAACACTCAGGATTCCATCCTATTTTTTGCTCACTCCTTGGAATCCCACTATGGACCGAGAATACGCTAAGGAAGATCGGACTCTTATGTGACATAAAAAAAAGGGAAAGTGCCTAACAACTATTCTTTGTGAAGAACTACTCACTTAGAGTTTAATGCTGCATGGAAATAGGTATTTTGTTTTTATTGGTTCAAGGGAAAATCATCATTCCTGATGAAAGGAGGCTACAATGAATCTCCAAGTAAAAAGGAAGAATAATTTCTAAAGGCAGATCCATCATAATGGCTTTTAAGTTTTGGTGACATCATTTTTGGTTGTCATTTAAAGTCTATTAAAAAATCATTAGTTACTTCGTCTGACTTAATTAATGGAATAATAACTCTTCCACTATAGTAGCTCTAGAGTGAATGAAAAGTCATGTTTTGCCCAATGCCCTCTTGCTTAGTAAGACCTTATTTCTGAGCCTTCCCATTACTTCTTTTGAGACTGAATCGACTTCCAATATTTGTGTAAAATGCAATTTTCTTGCTGAAGTGGAGATAATTTTGGGTCTATCTTGAACCAACCAATTCTCTAGTGAAAATAACTATCTAGATAATTTATGAGAAAGTCATAATTGTATATTTTCATGCTTGATCTTTTATTCTACTTGTAGAATGTATGTCAACTTCAATTATATTATCCAAAATTTTGGTTATGAGAGGTGATCTAGAGAAATACGTCGAGTTTTTTTTTGTGGTGAGCAGAAGGATTTAATGTATCTGGTGCATTCATGTGGGAGGGATTTTAATGCATTGGTAAGGCGTGTGTCTCCCATCAGGCTTTAAAAAAATATAAGTATAACAAAACTTGGATAGTTAAGTTTCTATGCCATAAACTCATTATGTATCTATATTGTAATAGAATCATGGATTACTGTGTCCTATGGACCAAAGAGAGGATGTGAATGTGTTGGGTTCAATTTTGTGGTGGGTGGGGGATTTAACGTATCGGGTCTGTGTGAGGGATTTTAATGCATCAGTATGGTGTGCACGCCTTCCATTAGGCTTTAAAAAATATAAGTATAACAAAACTCATATAGTCGAGTTTCCTTGTCGTAAACTCATTATGAGTTTGAATTGCAATAGAGTCATGGATTACTATGTCTTATGGACCAACGAGAGATTCTTTCTCTTGAGAAACATTGCTCTTCAAAATAAACATGATATGTACTTGGTTATTATATATGATCATTATATGAGTATCATCATGATATTGATAAATAAGTTTAGATATATATGATAAATGAGTTTCTCTCCTAGCTAGAGATTTAGATGAGACTACAAGAGAGTAAGGAAAAATACTATCTTGATATTTTTTATGAACTTTCCAAGCTTGCTAAAAATGCGTTATGCTTAAAAGTACAATGTCGGCACTTACCAAAATCTAATAAGAATGATGAAAAATATATGTATTTTGAGTATTGAAGTATCTAAGGATGACACATCTCGATGCCCTAGGTGCTATCTTTTCTCTTCTTGAAGAAAGATCATTAATAAACCTACATTTGGCCAATAAAGTAATTGGTAGTTTATATCTTATCTCTAGAGGTGTCAACCGGGCTGGGCCGGCCCGTCACGAGGCACGGCACGATTCGGCCGTGCCTGGGCCGGCCCGGCACGGGAATTTCCCGTGCCAGGGCTCGTGTCTTGCCAAGGTCGGGCCTCATATCGTGCCTAGACCGGCACTGTACCGTGGCTCGTTGGTACAGCATCTCGGCATGAGCCAAGAAACTGTTTTTTTTTTTAAATTAGAGTTACAGGGGCGTCGAAACCCTAATTTTTTTTAAAATTAGGGGTTTGGCGAGACGGCGTGCAGCTGAACCCCTAATTTTTTTTTATATTAGAGGTTCAGCCCAGGAGGGCCGAACTTGGCGGATTCCTGCCGCAGGCCCGTGCCAGGCTGACCTCCTCAGAATCATGTCGTGCCTGGCCCGGCACGAAAGCACGGTCGGGCCGGCTAAAACCTGGCTGACCCGGTACGTCCCGTTTGACATCTCTACGTTATCTTCACAAAAATGCATCGGGTTCATTTTTGTGGGAGGGGTTTTATTACATCGGTAAGACATGCACGCCTCCCTTCAGGTGTGCCTGATTGTGACTTTCGCAAAAGGGCATGCTTTCCTCTTGACGAGTCACTTTGGCAAGGGTATCTTGGTACTTGTGCTTTAGATGAGCTCGAGGCACATCTTTAATTATAATGATTAACATTATTTTGAAGATGAGTATTCTTCATGCTTACATGATATATATTCTAAATGTGCATTCCTGTTAGTGGAATAAGAATTTGTATAAATGTTATATTCACTATTATCTTTATAAAATATCATGATAATTCACATTAATCATCTAGTGAGCCTCCTCACTATATTTCTCTTCTCAATATGATTTACATCCTCACTATATTTCTCATCTTAATATGATTTATTTTCTCATTTGAACTTATTTTCATAGTGAATGAACATACAATCAAAAACATACATTCTCATAGGTTATGTTACTAGTTCATAAGTCCTATTAGAGTGAATAGTTATTATCTCTTCCAATATGGCCCAATATCATCCTGAGTGAGATGATGCCTTAGAAGAACTCATAAATATTTTTGTACCATTAAAAGAAATAAAAAAAATAAAAGTATAATAAAATTTGGATAGACAAGTTTGTTTGCCGTAAACTCATTATGAGTCTGAATTGTAATAGAATCGTGGATTATTGTGTCCTATTGACCTAAGCAAGATTACCTCTCTTGAGAAGTTTTACTCTTCAGAATATATGTGATATGTACTTGTTGATTATATATGATAATTTTATATGAGTATTATCATAATATTTATCTTTAAGTTTTGATATATTTGATAAGTGAGTTTCTCTCCTAGCTAGATATTTTAGACTACAAGAGAGTAAAAAAAAAGAAAGTCTCAATATATTTGATAAACTTTTATTCTTTTTAGGTTTGCTAAAAATGAGTCATGCTTAAAAGTACAATGTCAGTACTCACCATAGTTATGAAAGGCGTGCCTAAAGCTCAGGCGCCATCACTCCCAAAAAAAATGCCTCGCTTCAGGCGAGGCGCAGGCGGGTGAGGCGCAGCAGGCGTCGATTTCCAGTTTCGGCGGCGATAGGCATCGAGCCAGGTACGCCATTCTTCTCCTTCTTCCTTTTCTTCTCCTCTCCTTTTTTTGCCGGATTCGCCGTCGGAAATGGGGAAATTTCATCGGAGAAGAAGGGCAAAGCAATGGTGAGAGAAGCGGCGAGAGGCGGAACCAGGCGAAACGCAGGAGGAGCACGTCGGGAAAGACGGCGTATTCGGCTGATCCAACCCAAAACAACGTCGTTTTGGGTTGGTTTTGATTTTTTTAAAAAAACAAAACCCTCAAAACGATGTCGTTTTGAGGTTCTAATTTAAAATAAAAAAACGTCACCTCCAATACGACGTTGTTTTGGTCTTCCATGAATCAAAATGACGTCGTTTTGGAGTTTTGTGATTTTAAGCCCTATAAAACTCTCTTTTTTCTCGGGTTACACCCTAAAACCCTCAAAACAATCCTCCCAAAATACTCTTAAGGCTGGATTGAAGAGTAGAGAATAAGAAGAAGAGGCTCAAAATGTATTTTTTTCATTTTACCTATTTTTGTTGTGAAAAAATTCTTCAAAAGGTAAAAAGATATTTTCAAAAAATATTTAAAAACTAGGGGGAATTTTTTTGAATAATACTTTGAAAAAAATATGTAATTTTCAAAAAACTAATGCAGAAAAAAGGGAAAAAAATTCTGAAAATTAACGAAAAATAGAAATAAATCATGAAAAAAATTATGAAAATTATGAAATAATTAAAACAAAAATTATAAATAGCTTGTTGTTTGGCAAAGATTGAGTATATTTATAATTTATAAATTTATAATATATAATATATTATGTATATGTTTTTATTTTTTTCTTAATATATCTATCATTTTATTGTAGATTTATTGTAAATATACATAAAAATGGACAAAGAGATTGAAGTTGAAGTAGATGCCTCAAGTGGAAGAAAAGATCCGGGATGGAAATATACTCGTTTATTAAATGAGAAAGATACATGTACACTCATTTGTATTTTTTGTGATAAAGTAACTAAATGAGACATTTATAGACAAAAGCAACACATTGTTAGAGGGTTTAGAAATTTGAAAAAATGTACAAGATGTCCCGAACATGTTAGAAAAGAAATAAAGATTATATGCTAGCCAAAAAAACTCAAAAAAATCAAATAAGTTTTGGAAATCATAATGTGAATGAGGATATGTTTGGGTTCTAAGATGGAGATGATGAGACCCGGAGGTTACTTGCAAAAGGGGAAGAAAGGATGTTTCTAGTGGTGGTAGCAATGGAGGAGGAAGTGGTGGTAGTGTTAGTGGTAGTTACATAAAAATAATGAGGTAGAAAGGTCCTATGGATTATTTCTTTACTCATAATCCAGAAATGATTATTTAAAATAAAAAAAATACTCAAACTACTATCAACAATGCATACAAGAAAGAAGCCAAGGAGAGAGTTGATATACTATTTTGTAGATGAATGTATGATGTTGCGATTCCATTTAATGCGGTGAACTATGCTAGTTTCCAACTAATACTTGAGACAATTGGGCAATATGGTGTGGGTTACAAGGGACCAAGTTTTCATGATGTAAGGGTTAATAACCTCAAGAAAGAATTGGCTCTCACAAAGGTTTCAATGGAGGTTCATTTCACATAATGAAAGTAAAATGGATGTTCAATTATGTCAGATGGGTGGACTGATAGGAAGAAAATGTCATTGGTGAATTTCTTGGTGAATTCTTCAAGAGGGACCGTGTTTATGAAATCTATTGATGCTTCTTCTATGGTCAAGACATGAGAGAAATTATTTGAATTACTTGACAGTTGGGTCGAGGAAGTTTGTGAAGCCAATGTTGTTCAAGTGATAACAGATAATGCTTCAAATTATATGGCGGCAGGTACTTATAATTTAATTTCAAATTTTTATTTACTTATTTATGTAAGTGATTACATCTATTATCTGTTTATTATGTATTTAAATTATGTAGGAAGGTTGTTGGAAATGAAAAGATCACATTTGTATTGGACACCATGTGCCACACATTGTCTTGACTTGATACTAGAAGATATTGGAAAACTACAACACATCAAGAAGACAATAGAAAGGGCCATATCCATAAGCGGCTACATCTATAATAGAACGGGTTTGCTCAACATGATGAGGCAATTTACTGAGCAAAGGGAGTTGTTAAGGCCTGCTAAGACTCGGTTTGCAACGGCCTTTATCATCTTATCCCGTATCAATGAACAAAGAAACAACTTAAGGAAGATGTTTACTAGTTCAGATTGGATGAAAAGTAAATGGACAAATGAGCAAAAGAGAAAAAATGTAGCCAATATAATTTCCATGTCTTCTTTTTGGAATACTATAATGTTTTGTTTGAAGGTGTCAGGCCCTCTTGTACGCGTGCTTCGTTTGGTGGATGGTGAAAATAGACATCCTATGGGTTACATTTATGCAGCCATGAAAAAGGCGAAGGAAATCATCATCAAAAGTTTTAATGGGAATAAAGAGAAGTATAGGGAAATCATGGAAATCATTGATAGGAGGTGAGATGTTCAACTTCATCGGCCTTTGCATTCAGGTGGGTATTTTTTGAACCCATAATTCTATTATGATACAGAAGGATTAGGAATTGACCTAGATTCAAAAATCTTTAAAGATGTATATAGTTGTATTTCGAGATTGGTGAAAAACAGAGATAAACAAGATGTAATTATATCACAACTCGACTTGTACATGCATGCTAGAGACCTTTTTGGTAATGAGTTTGCCATTAGAACAAGGAAGACTAAACCTCCAGGTTAGTCCTTTAGTTTTGTTAATTAATGCATTGAAATTATTATATATGTTTGGTTAAAATATGTGAAATGTTCAACTAATAATTTATTTATATTAATTATAGCTGAATGGTTGGGTATGTTTGGATCAAGTGCTAGAAGTTTGCAAAAGTTTGCATTGAGGGTTCTCAACCTAACATGCATCAGGTTGTGAAAGAAATTGGAGTATCTTTGAGAATGTAAGTTACTAAATAAAATTACATGCAATTAAATTTGTGTTTTTAAGTTACAACATTATTTAATGTAACTTAGATTCTTCAAAACTAAAACATTGAGATACAATCATGAAAACTATTTGTTTTTTCAGATTCATAGCAAGAGGAGAAATAGGTTGGACCATCAATGCTTGAATGATTTGGTGTACATTAAGTATAACTGAACCTTGATGAAAAGATATACTGAGCATCATACTATTGATCACATTATCTTGAAAGAAATAGATAATAGCAATGAATGGTTGATGGGAAGAATGGAAGATGAAGGTGTTGCAGAAGATGATTTGGTGTTTGAAGGTGATGATTTAACATGGGGTGATGTTGCAAGAGCTAGTGGAGCTGAGGAGCTTAGGGTTTATACAAGAGCTAAACTAAGCAAAACACAAACACCAACACCAAAACCAAAGTCAAGATCATCTAGTTCTAAACATACTCCAACTCTTCCTTTGATTGATGAAGATGAAGAGATGATCTATTCATCGGGAGAGGAAGATGAAGAAGAGGGAGAGTGGAAGATTGATGATGAGGATGATATTGATGAAGACTTTCTTGATTTAGATTTAGATGTAGATACATGAGTGTTTATTTTATTTTAGAACTTTGAATGTTTGTTATTTTGTTTTGAAATTTTGAATGTTTGTTATTTTGTTTTGAAACTTTGAATGTTTGTTATTTTGTTTTGAAACTTTGAATGTTTGGATGATGGGATCAAGGAAGCATGGACATGGCTCCCTACAGTCGTGTCCAAGTGTCCGACACCTGGACACTTGGACACGACACGGACACGGCATGGATACGTGTCCGATATGCCATGTGGCCTATCATTGCACCATCCGTATCCGATACGCCACGTGGCATATCAGATGGCTGCGTCGGCAGTCGTATCCATGTCTATAGTGCCCGACGTCCGACAATGTCGGGTGGCCAACGTTGCCGCATGGGCGATGTTGGCCCACTGCCAGGGGGCGGGCGCGATTTGAGGGTGAGACAGGGAGCGGGCGCGATTTGAGGGTGAGACAGGGAGTGGGCGCGATTTGAGGTAGAGGCAGGAGCGGGCGCGATTTGAGGGGAGAGGAAGGGGCTGTGCGATTTGAGGGGAGAGGAAGGGGCGGCGCGATTTGAGGGGAGAGGAAGGGGCGGCGCGATTTGAGGGGAGAGGCAAAGGCGGCGTGATTTGAGGGGAAAGGCAGGGGCGGCACGAATTGAGGCGAGAGGCAGGGGCGGGCGTGTTTGAGGGGGAGGTAGGGGCGGGCGTATTTGTGTGAGGATGTGGCATAAAATAAAATATTTTTATAAAATAAAATAAAATATTTTTATAAAATAAAATAAAATATTTTTATAAAATAAAATATTTTTATTTTATAAAATAAACAATATATATTTATTTTATATAATAAAATATTTTAATTTAATTTAATGAATTTTATAAAATATATAATATTTATAATTAATAATTTTTATTTTTATTTTTTTTATCATGCCGTATCCTAGTCATATCCGTATCCTAGTTTTTTAGAATTTGTCGTGTCCTCGTATCCTGCTGTGTCGTATCCCCGTGTCTGTGCTTCTTAGATGGGAGTACTATTAATATTTGATTTTTATCTTTGATATTTTTTAGTTTATTATTAGATGAAAATTAAAGACTATATTTAGTAAAATGTATAATTTTTATGTGTATTAGGCTAGGTGTGCCTCAAATAAAAAAGCTCGCGCCTCAAGTGCGTCTTGCGCCTTAAGGCCCCAAAAGGCTTTTGTGCCTCAATGCGCCTTAAATAACTATGGTACTCACCAAAATTTTATAAGAATGATGAAAAATATATGTATTTTTTGAGTATTGAAGTATTAAAGGATGACACATCTCGATGTCCTAGGTGCTATCTTTTCTCTTCTTAAGAAGAGATATTGAATAAACAAAATCATTTAGTTGATAAAGTAGTTCGTAGTTAATATATTATCTCTCTAAAAATATTTTAGAAAATTTATATCAAATAGAATCATTCTAGCTCTATTAACTAGATATATATTTTTTATGTAATTTTATTTTGTGAGAGTGTGCTAATATATGAAGTATTAATTCCTATCGTAAGTATTAAATTTATATGATATATTTATATCTTACAAGTTTAATACTTTTTATATGAATTATTAAATTATACATCATACTTCATATATTAGCACACTCAAAAAAAATTTAGAATGTCATATAATATGAAAATTTGATAGCATCCATGTATACTATGAAAATGGTGAATCTAACTCTTCCAAAGTTTAAAATGTCGTATAATATGAAAATGCTGAAATCAACTCTTCCTCAATGGACTGCTCACTGCAACTTGACAATGGGAACTTGCCTTAAGTTATGTATCCTACACGTCAGTCATTGGATTGTTCATTTCTAGATAGTAGAGCCTTTCCTAACCAAAGAAGCACATCGTGAATAATTATGATTTTCAAACTTTCAAATAGTATTAATCGAATTTTCATCATTTAATGTCATCCACAAGAAACATGATCAAAAAACAACCAAAATAAAAATCTATCCCCTCAAATTGAAATACGGGCTTCTCAATCTGAAATCATAATTGGGGAAATCCTCTGCCTCCTGAAAAACATAAATCTGCAGGAAATCTAGAGTAATTTTTTATGCCAAGGTTTTTTGAGCACCATACTGTCACATGCATAGCAGAAAAACACGTCCTCCCTACTGCACAATCGTGTTTTCGATGCCACACAACACACATGCTGTCAACGCCCATCACACTTAGTCAATGTGAGATGTTAAACTATGGTGGCTCACAGTGTCCTATCTCAGCATTAAACAATGCACTGCCACATGCACAGTGCTGATATTTGCACATGCTTCCCTACAATCTCTAGGGGTTGTATCCTCGTAGGATTTTGGCACTAATACTTTGTAAAATTGCAAGTCAAAATAAAATATGAAAAATGTTAGAAACTAAATATGGAATGTGTACGAGAGAAGCCCTTATATAAGATACTAGTCAAATTGAGTCAACCCACAAGTTAGATATTCCCATCCATTTTACAATAAAAATAAAAAATAAAAAAAACTGTAAATCACAACAATCCATTTAGTTTGATTATCAATTGGCATGCTTATGTTGTATGAGAATCTTGTCACATTTATTTTATCATTGAATTTTAAATTGGGGTCATGTTTGTTTCGTACAATTTGATGCTCTTAGAAAAATAAAAACCGTATTGATAAATTTATTGGTTAATCAATTTTGTCTTAATAGTTTGTGTTTGGAACCCTTCACATTTAAAAATTCTCCATTAGTTACACAATAATTCATTCATATAATTTCATTTTAGGATGACTTGCTTTATTTTTTTAATTATTAGTATTGTAAATCTCAAAGCATTAGGCTAGAGTTCAAACCCCTCTAAGAACTTCCCTCTTTCTCCTCTTTATTGCCTAAACACAAATCTTATTTCCAGAATTAGCCCGATTCTACGATCTTATGCGAAATACTCACCATTGTCAAATCTTCTATAATCTCTCATCAAGCATACATTTTTTTCTTCCCCCAAAAGAATAATTTGGAATAAGCATCTCCATACAAAATGCGATTGTGTTTTGTTTTTGCTTCTCTATCATTGCCCTTGTTACCTTAAAATGAATAAAGTATTAGTTATTTTGTAATTTGTATAAAATTTTGCTTCTCTATATTTTATTTAGTTTGTCTCGTGCGTGCTGAACTGATTTGTGATGTAATTATGTCAGACACATTAGTTATTTTTGGGGAAACCTAAAAAAATTCATTGCAAACTCAATGAAATTTGAGAAAGTGAGTGGTTACTTGCTCAAGATCTCTAAGATTTTCTAATTCCAATTTCATAAGCTATAAAAAATTATGTCGTATGTTTGTGTTAGTTCATATAGATTCATGCAAGTCTTGTCAGATGAGGAAATAGATGTCAACTCTAACAAGATGCGTTAGGAAATACTAGTAAAACCCAATCACTTATATATTTTAAAGTGTGTTATGAACTATTTTAAAGTGATTGCTACAGGTGGGTATTGGACCCGGGAGAAATAAATAAATAAAATATGTTAAATGTATTTTTGTGAAAAAGTGTAACATTCTTTTTTTTAAATTTTTTTTTTTTTTTTGCTATTTCTGATATTCCAGTAAACCCCAATCACTTAGATCGCTTCTCATATCCTAGATACCCGTTTAGGTTGCTCATCAATAGTCATGGCAATGTTTCATAGGATTCTTGTCACATTCATTTTATTCTTGAATTTTCAATTGAGGCCCATTTTGTTTCATAAAATTTGATACTCTTCGGAAAATAAAAAAAAAAAAGGTATTTAATGTTTTCATTGCAAAACCAATCTTGTCTTAATAGTTCACGTGTGTTTGGAAGCCCCTCACATAACACTTCTGCATTATCATCGCTCTAATCCATTCATGTAACTTTTCCTTTGATGGCTTGCATTACCCTTGAGTATTCTAAATCATATCTGATCTGTCAGAAAATTTCAAAACCTGAATCAGAAAAAAGAAATACATTGTTGTTCCTAACAAGGATGGGATACATGGTGGAAGATGCTTTAATAGCCATAGAGAGATGTGGTATGATGTATCTTGTGTTTACTTTTATGATGGTTTACTGTGTGTCATGAATGTGCCTCTTGTGTATACCCGCTACATGGTGTCCAGTGCCATGGAGTTTTAACAAGCCTTTGTGATTAATTTTTCATTATGAAATGTTGTAGGACTTTATGCCACTATCTCAGAACTAACAGATTTTATTTGTGCTGCTCAAATGGCAAAGGAAGCAGATTCCTTGTTTCCCGTTGAGAAGGTGATATTGTTATAATTTGTTATTTTCATGCTAAATTTACTGATAAATTATTCCATAATTCATATGATATTAGTCATCTCCTACTTATCTCTACAGCCAAAGATTAAGCAGCCAGACAAGAATGATCACAAGCACAAAAGGAGAGGTTCGATTGAATATGATACTGTGAGAAGCAAAAAGCAGGTAAAACCAGAGAAGAAATCTCCAATCGAAGAGGAAGAGATGATTCGTCTTCCAAAACCAATGATAGGGTATGGAGTCCCTGCTGAACAGCCAACAGTAACACACAGAACTCTTCCTGAGGCCGCCATTGGACCTCCATACTTCTATTTTGAGAATGTAGCACTTGCTCCTAGAGGTGTATGGGACACCATATCACGCTTCTTATATGATGTGGAACCTGAATTTGTTGATTCTAGATACTTCTGTGCTGCAGCAAGGAAAAGGGGATATGTTCATAATCTTCCCATTCAAAACAGATTCCCTCTACTTCCACTTCCTCCGCACACGATACAAGAAGCACTGCCCTTGACAAGAAAATGGTGGCCTTCTTGGGACATGAGAACGAAACTCAATTGCTTGCAAACTTGTGTTGGTAGCGCAAAACTCACTGAAAGAATCCGTAAAGCACTTGAAGACTCTGGAGGGGAGCCTCCTATGAATGTCCAGAAGTTTGTTCTGTATGAATGCCGCAAATGGAATTTGGTTTGGGTTGGAAGAAATAAGGTTGCTCCTCTTGAACCTGACGAGGTAGAAATGCTTTTGGGGTTTCCAAAAAATCACACCAGAGGTGGGGGCATAAGTAGAACTGACAGATACAAATCTCTCGGTAACTCTTTTCAGGTTCGAGCATCTCCAACCTGTTGTCTTTTAGAATTAGTTTATCATCAAATTATAGTAACATTGGTTTCCAAGAGTTGATCTTCAACTTCAACCCACTACTCTAAATTTTACTCTAAAAATGGTGTTCTCTTCTCATTGTATTGTGCTAATTTTTCTATTACTAATTCAATAAGATGAAATAATTTCCAACAATATGAAATATGTTTTGCTCACAATACAATGAAATAAAAAGTCTAACCAATATAAATAAAGAAAATTAAATGAGCAATCCACATGTTGGGTGCTCCTATCAAAAAAAAAAAAAAAAGAACAAATTCGCTATAAAAGAAACTACAACACCCTCACTCAAGATGAAATATAAATATACAAAATATCAAAATTAGAGAAGAAATAAGCTAAGGTCTATTCAAGGCTTTCGTATATATGTCGGCAGACTTATATATTACTGGAATATAAGTTATAATAATGGTCTAATCATGGTTCTTTATCCTAAGAAATAAATAATTTACTTTGATATGTTTCATTCATTTATGGAATATTATATTTGATATTGTTAAAATGTTGTATAGCTGTCATGTGCTAGACCCTTAGCTAGGGGTCTCAAGTATATGGTCCCGGTTCAAAAAATGAAGACATTGAAAGGTTTTATTTTCTCTTTTAAATATAGTATCAGAGGAAATCCTGTTGCTTACATTATGCTTTAAGTGAATAAGTCCTCTCAAGAAAATGAAGTTCTCACATTTCTTGTTAGTCTTGGTGATCAGCTTGTTAGCGGTGGTGATAAAACTGACTAACAGCTCTCCTTCGAGAACAAAGATCATCTCGGTGTTGTGTGGGTGCGTGTGTGGCGGATTGATCCCACCAGGCTTGAAGTCAATTTGTGTCATTGATACTCCGAGCGTGTTCAGCCCAGGGATTTGCATGACATTCACGGTCATCACGACAGATCATAGCAACTTATTGAACAATCCAGAAGCATCACCGTCATTCTGGCAACGTGCTTTCGGCTCCAGCCTTGCCTGATCCAGTGGTGTACCTCTTTCTTCCTCATTGTCGTAACTTCAGTGAATGACAGTGCCCAAACGATCCGTCATCTTCCTGCGTGCCATCGTCTTCATCATCATCATAGTTGTCTTCCTCGATGCCTACTTCTCAGGATGACATGATTCTTTAGCCTTGTCTAATGCCCACTAGCCATCCGTATGCCGACTAGCCACTCTTCTACCTGCCTGGTGGCGCCATAATGCTGATTCTTTATTTTTTTTTTCTTCAATCATATCTGAAGTCGTCTTATGTTCCTATTCGATCCAAATATATTTCATTCTCCAGATAAGTAGATATAACTACTAAAATTTTAATTTTTTTTCTTATCATATTTGAATCTTTTATGATTACTTTGGAGAAATTGGTTGGTAATAAAAATTATCTTTTCTAATCAACATCTATTGAACTTTGATTTATGAGATAGGGTTATGAGGATCACCTTGTTATACAGGAAACTAATATAATTGAGGTTGATCGGGTACAATGGTGGAAGATTGATGTCTAGTTATGTAGTATATTATGTCAATCAGTTGATCCCAAGATTCTTTATCTCCGGACCTACAAAATTTGTTTCAAATTTTGAACTCAGATCAAAATATTATGCATGAATGATATATAACATCTTTATAATGTAGTTTTTGTGATTGTCCATATCAGCCAACAAAATATGGATTTATTTACTTATATTCGCTAGATTGTCTCTCTCAAGGGAAAGTTCTTGATTATGATGTCTCTTACTTCTGACATTGATGCTCAACAAACATAGATTGACAGGTTCTTCATGACCCTTATTTTTATTGATCTCCATTCGAATCTTGAGCCTATCCGTAATTAGATTCTTGGTAGTTCATTAGTTCTATCTTTAGATGATGTGTTTGCTCATCTCCTTTGTATTTTAGATTTTTCTGTGTTAGTTTATCACACTACATTTTAAGGAGGATACAATTATAATTGAGGTAGAGCACAACTTTCTCACTGCACCTATTGCAATAAGTTTAGTCACACTTATGATTGTTGTTATCAGTTACATGGATGACCTTCCCACATTGCCCACATGACTTAATCATCTGATTCTGAGTCACTCTAGTCTTCGAGTTATTAGGCATCTAAGTCCGCTTCTGTTGTTTCTGTTGCCCAGATTGGTAATGCTTTTGTTGCCTAGACTGGTAATGCTTCTGTTTGTCTTACTCATACATCTCTTTTTTGACCATGGATTCTGGACTCTAGTACTTTTGATCACATATCTGGTAATAAGGATCTTTTCTTTTCTATTATTATTATCTCTGCTTAACTCACATTCACCTTGGCTAATGGTTCTCAAACTATGGCTAAAGGTGTTGGCTTGGTACATCCTATCCCCTCCCAACCTTTCACGTTTGTTCTTTATATTCCTGAGTGTCCATTTAATCTTATTTCTATCAGTAAATTATTCGTACTCTTAATTTCTTTATTATCTTTTTTGATAAATTTGTAATCTTGCAGGACTGGTGTACGGGGAAGATAATTTACATAGAATATGAGTCTCAAGGCCTTTATCACCTCACATCGAATTCATCTCCTGCAGTTTATGTTTTCACTGGTACTTCTTTCCTCATTCACAGTCATCTCGATCACCCTAGTTTTTCCAAGTTTAAAAAGATGTTACTCATCTTTTTACTTTGTCGTCACTTACATGTGAATTCTGTTAGCTTGGGAAACATTCTTGTGACTCATTTCCAAAGCATTTGAATAATCGGGCGAAGTCTTCTTTTGAACTTGTCCATGCTGATATTTGGGGTTCTTGTCGGGCTGCATCTACTTTATGATTTTAATATTTTGTCATTTTAAATCGATGACTATTCTCGATGCACTTGGTTATTTTTAATAAAAAATTGAGTTGACTTGTATTTTATTTTTCAAAAATTGTATGTTGAAATTCAGAACTAATTTAATATGTCTATTTATGTTTTACATAATGATAATGCTAGAGAATATTTTTTTGTATCATTTATTTCATTTATGTCCTAAAATGAAATCCTTCATCAATTTTTTTGTGATCATACTCCTCAACAAAATGGGGTACTTGAACATAAAAATTGTTATCTCGTTGAGATAGTTCATACCCTTCTCTTCCATTGTCCTGTTTCTTTTGTTTTTGGATGGATGCTATTCTTATTGCTTGTTATTTAATTAATCATATGTCCTTGTATATGTTAAATGATCAATTTTTTTATTTGTCTCTTTTTCCTAATTAATCACTTTATTTTTTTTCATCATATTTTTGGTTGTACCTGCTTTGTTCATATTTTTTGTTGTACCAGAGACTTGTCTAGAGGTGTTAAACGGGACGTGTATGGCCTGCCCAGCCTATTTTTAGCTGGCCCAGCTGTGCTTTCGTGCTGGGCCAGGCAAGACACGGTTACTGTACAGTGTCGTGCCTGGCCCGACACGGTTCTATGGATGTCTGCCCGGCACGGGTCCGCAGCACGAATCTGTTGGGTTCGGTTCGATCGGGCCGAACCCCTAATTTAAAAAAAAATTAAGGTTTCGGTGCACGTCATCAGGCCGCCGCACAGCCGAACTCCTAATTTAAAAAAAATTAGGGTTTCTGTGCGCGTCGTCGTGCCATCGCACCGTTGAAATCCTAATTTTTAAAAAAATTATGGTTTCTCAGCTCGTGCCGAGGTACCGTGCCGAGCTATGCACGAGGCCCGGTTGGCCTTGGCACGGCACGGCACAGCATGGTTGGTGTCGTGGACAGGTAAGACACGGGCATGGGCACGGGAAATTCATATTGTTGTGCCTGCTCGGGCACGGCCGAATCGTGTCGTGCCTCGTGCCAGATCCGGGCGGCCCGACCCGGTTGATACCTTTAAACTCATCGATACATTCTCTTTGTTGATATCACATTCTTTTAGGACCTATTATTCTTTTCATTTTCTAAATCTCTTCCTTTTTTTGATGTCTTCTTCCCATTCTCTCTCTGCCTATATTTGATATGCTTTCTTGACTACCATAGGTTTATCATCGTCATCACTATATTGTTGTTTCTCTCCCTTTTGTTGAGGTCCTCGTTGACTCACTTCCTATACCTGTCACTTTTCTTACACTGGATTTGTCTTTTGCTAATAACTTGTTCATTGTTCTTTTGAAAGGTAATTGATCTACTCGTAATTTTTTGAGTAGATCTTCACTCAACTTTATCTTATTTATAATTTTTTGAGTTATCATCATTTATCTTCACCCAACTCTGCATATATATTTGCTATATCTTCTTTTTCTCTTCCCACATACACTAATGAGGCTCTTTCTCATTTGGGCTGGCCACATGTAATGATAGATGAAATGGTCGCACCGTACTCCACTAGTAATTGTGGGATATTATTGTTTTACCTTCTAGCTAGTCTCTAGTTTGTTGTCATTGGGTTTATATGGTTAAAGTCGGTCTTGATGGTCAGGTTGGTTGCCTTAATGTCTGCTTAGTTACTAAAAGATATATTCCGGTATATGGTTCTGATTATAGTGACACATTCTCTCTTGTGGCCAAGATTGTTTCTGTTCGTTTACTTCTCTTCATAGTTGATGTGTTCTTCGTCTCTTTATCAGTTAAATATTGAAAATATCTTTCTTCATGATGAAATTGTTGAGAAAGTTTATATGAAGCAACTAGATAAGTTTATATTGAAAATTTCATATATATATATATATATATATGAAATTTTTAAACTATAAAATTATTTTAAAATTTAAACTGCAAATATAATGTGTATGAATATTAATGTAAATAAATACACTAAAAAATATACTCAAGTTTGAATTGAAATATCAATCTATATGCATAAAAAATATAAAAAAAATTGAAATAAAATGCATGCTAGTGTAGCTAGAGTAGTAATAATATAAACATAATATTTCTCTGTTTGATTCATTTCGTCATAGTAAATATTGGTATTATCTTTTTTTGTATATATTATTATTTTTGATTTTATCTTAAATATCTATTGTGTATTTTCTTAATTTTTTTAGCATAATAGAACTTTAATAATATTTGAAGGTTATGTGTTCTTCATATCTGAAATTATATTCATAATCAATAATATCTAGATGTAATGTGCTATTTAATAATATTTAGATGTAATGTGATATTCATATTATTTTTATCAACATAATATGTTAAAATATGTTGTGTTATTATAGGATAAGATGAAGTAATAACTTGTTTTTAATTATCTTAACACATTATTCTTATTCGATGAATTTGTTCGTCATTTTTCTATAGCTAATTGAATATAATTCACTATATTTGAATATGATATTGATCTGTGTACTTGGATATTCACTAAAATTACTAATTTATTTTTATAATATTTAAAAAGTTAAATTATTCTTAAATATTATCTTTTGGTTCTTGTGCTTGATTTATACAAGTAGATAAAATCTGATATTTTTTTATCTCTTCAAACTTAATCCTAGGATCTAAACACACAAATGACTATCTCAATAATTCTAGGAACTAAATAATAAAAATAGAATAACTAATTATCATTTTAAATATTTTTTTTATCTCAATAATAATGATATCAAAATATGAGTTTTCCTTATGTTAGTTAAAGATGCCACTCATATTGTATAGATACTAAAGTACAATATAAATCGTAGAAGTGTATATAATGAATATAATGAACATATTCCTTTTTTATTTCATCATGGTATTAGAGTTAAGTTTACATACCCAAAAAACATTAGGGTCTGCACACAACAACGTCAATGTGCAATGTGTGCATGTGTGATGTTGATGGCAATGTGTAGTGTGTAATCTTGTGGTTTTGACGTGATAGTTTCAACTTGTGTAGACTTGATAGTGTATAATCTTTTCTTGTGTGGTGTTGACATGATAGTTACACCTTGTGTGTACTGTGCATTGTGATGTGCCTTGAAGTACATGACAATGTGTAGTGTGTGTAGTGTGGTATGGTGCAAAGTGGTGTAGTGTATCAGCGAATGCAAGCCAATGTGTTCAATGTGGTGCAATGTCATTTGGTGTAGCATGGTCTAGTACATGATGTATTTTTCTATATGATTTTTCAGTCAAGAAAAGTTCAATTATTTCAAAGGTTAGTCTCCCACTGATGATAAAAATGAGGTTTGGTCATTGATTGATTCCGAATTATTAATTGCCTTGTGTGGTATTCTATTGAGATAAAAATTATTCTCAATTTTTCCTGCACAATATGCATTGTATAATGGAAGTTTGTAACGTTCTTATATTCATTTTGAAATAGCAAATATATGATATGATTTCTAAGTTGATGAGGTTGAAACTAGTAGGAACATAGAGATTCGAAACAAATTATTACGAGCTTCATTCATTTTACACAGTTAGTTATGATTCTCTTTGGGATAACCTCTTTAGAGTTTGGTGTGATTCCATAAGTGGGACCTAGAAATTTATTTCATAGTGTAATATTGTTGTATTTGCTACATGACAATTTTATGGGATTTCATTGTCATATTTTGAGTGATCATATTATATATATATATCAAAGATACAATAATTTTAGAATCATGGCAGGGGCCAAGGCAGAGACATGGATAGAAGATCCACGGTATAATAACATATAATAGGAAGAGTGATCTTATTAAGAAAGCTTTTAAAAATTATTTTGAGAGAGGAAACTTCAAATACCACAAACTATAATAACATTACTTATGAATATGTTGGATTACATTTTGATGACTTTCTTCTCAACTCATATATATCAATAAGTTCAGAATTAGCTGATCTTAGATTAAATAAATCTTACAAAAGGAGATCTCAATTGGTCCATATAAGATAGTTGAGACCAATTGATCTCAATTGGTCTCAACTTCAAATGTTTTCGAGATTAAAAAACTTAATCACTCAAGATTTGGAATTTATTCCAAGAGAAGAGAACCTCTTCGTGATTTTCAAAATGAATGTTTTTGTAGAAATTAGAAGATTTGATATCCAATTCATTTAATCTTTATTTTTTGATTATATTACATACTCTATGTTGCATGTTTTGTCGTACTTATATATATTTTTTCTTTTTTATTGTTTTTTTTAATGATATTAAGGCATCCAAGCCTTATTTTAAGTCATTATTTCATTCTATATCAAATCTAACCATGATGAAATAACATATTCTCTAATGGAACTTGATAATTAATACTCTCTAAATCTATGGAAAGATATTTTAGTTGCATGTGAATTTGTTATTATGAGAAATAATACTAAAGATAAAGTAGATCGTTTGAATGTGAAAATTGAGGCTAAAAGGTTTACAAAAATTTTTGATATTGAATAGCATTATGTTTTTTGTAGTGGATTAAAGATAGTTTCAATTCATATATTTATATTACTTGTAGTTTTTTTATAAATTGATGATATATTAATTATACATAAAAAATATTTATTTTTTCTTAGTGACATTGAGGATGATGTGTATATAAAAATAATCACTTTTTTTTTTTTAATCTCAAACAAAGTATTTAGGTCTAATTTTGTATATTGTGGAAGATATTATTTTATGTTAAAGCGTCTTGAAGAGTTTAATTTTAGCTATAATTTCATATGAAGAATTTTGAGAAGCTTAAATATTTTTTTGAGATTTATGTGATTTATGATAATAAATGTATTGTATTATTATAAAGAAGATGTGTCTTAGATATTTCTTTGATATTAGTTTTTTGGATTGCTAAATATTAATAGAATGAACGTATTAGCTAAATATTAATTTTTTATCTGATATGAATCTGCTAGTTGACTCATTTTTACGCGAGAGGATTTGAGAAAAAAAAAAATACTATATATCTGTTGTCATCTTTAGATATAGATTATGCAACCTTATAGTTGATAATTTTTTGTTTTAGATTCTTTATGACATGTTTATTTTGATCTGGTTTTATGTATTTGATGTTCATGATGTTTATGTATCAGTTTGTAGCGAGTGTTACATTATGTTATAACGATGTATTTATTTCATTGTTTTGTTTCTATGATTTATATCCTAAGATTTCTAGATATTTTTAACAGGCCGGATATATTATCTTGGGATGATGTATTTTGGGGTAAATTTTAATTTATCCTATCTTTATAAAAAAAAAAGAATCAAGTGCTAAAATCATCAACTCCAAACTTTATTTTATGAAATGCATGCATGACAGGTGGATTGGATGTGTTGTCTCATCTTTCAGTAAACTTTATTTTAATAAAAATCCCCATTCAAACACAAAAAAAAAAAAAAAAAAAAAAAAAAAAAAAAAAACACACACACACACACACACACAAGGAAAAGAAGGGGCGTCATTTGCCATTATTAAATGTCTGCCAGTCAGGATTGTAGAATCAATAGCATCTCTGCACGACTTTCTGTATTAATTAACCAAGAGAAATGATATATCAGGTGGATACAGTTGCATATCACATGTCAGTTCTGAAGGAAATGTTCCCCGGGGGCATCAATCTACTTTCACTTTTCACGGGGATTGGTGGCGCAGAGGTGGCCCTCAATCGGGTCGGTGTTCGTTTGAAGAATGTTGTTTCGGTCGAGATTTCCGAGGCAAATAGAAATATTCTGAGATCATGGTGGGAGCAGACAAACCAGAAGGGGAATTTAGTTGATATTGCAGATGTTCAACAGATGACTGCGGATCGATTGCAGCATTTGATGAGTTCGTTTGGTGGATTCGATCTTGTTGTTGGTGGGAGCCCATGCAATAATCTGACTGGCAGCAATCGGCATCACCGCGATGGGCTCGATGGTCAGGAATCTTCTCTCTTTTACGACTACTGCCGAATTCTGGATATAGCCAGGGGGTTTATAATCAGAAGAAACGAGTGAGTCATGTTGACCAATAAAATGGCTCGCAACATGCATTCTGGATCTTTGATCACGCCTTGTTGGAATGAATGAATTATCAACGTTAACTTTGTGGCCCATGTTTGGTGCGCAATCCTAATGTCAAACAAAGCCTTCGAATGCATCAGAGATGTGAATTGATTAATAACCTGGTGCTGGCGTGTAGGTTCTTGTTGATTATGGCATGAAAATGGATGCGTACAATTAAGTAATAGAAAATCAAGCATTCGCGTGGCTTGTATTTCAGTTCTATTGCACAAACGCGAAGTTAGAATTTTGTTTTATATGTCCTCATTAAATTTTGTCCTAGGGCGCTAGGAAACCAAGCAGTGGTGATGGTTTTTCAGTTCTGTTTGCACGCGTCATCACCAAAATCACGAGTTGGGCCTTTCCCCGTGTTTTTATTTCCAGATGAGTTTGAGCTTGCTTATTAGCTTCGATGCAAAGGTAGTATTTGAATTCAAAATATTTTGAAAAAAATCATTTTTCAAGAGCTTGTTGCCTCTGCCATCTAGACCGGCCCATGGGAACTATTTTTAATGCTTAGAATGTCAGGTAGATGTCCCGTAATATCCGTAGACATTCAAATGCACATGATGCAATTTTATGCTAGCTTTGATTTTTGGTGGCCCCGTTAGTTTTCCCTATTTAGAAGCTTACTCGATACAGATTTGAAAGTAATGGCTATTTTTTCTTTTTTTAGTAAATATAAAACCTTTCCGAGGAGGTATGATGGTGATTTTAATGTTATTTAATGAAATTTAGCAACTTTAAAGTGTATTAGCAGAAGGTGTCAACACTGATGAGTTATTTTTGAGCAGTCTTAACTTTTTTTTGATGACCACTTAATTAGTTCTAATTTGTTAATATATATTTGAAAATATAGGCTAGTTTTTTTTTTTTGTTTTTTTTAAATAAATTTAAAATCAATTCTATATTATATATGCTGGTGATTTGATGTTATTTGATGAAATTTAGTAAATTTTAAGTGTATTTGAAGGTGTCGCCGCCAAGTTATTTTAATATGGAACTTTACATTTTTTTTTTTTTTAAAAAAAGATAAGCTTAATTAGTGTTAATTTATGAGATATGTACACGAGATGATAGCATTGATAAAATGAGACGGCAAGATGATTTTAATTTTATTTTTATTTGATGTCTTTCATTAATTCTGATGATCGTTGGATACAATTGACATTTAGATATTGATAATATAAATGTCGTATTTGTATGATCATATATTTATTCGATCGTATTCAACATGTTAATTTGGTTGGTGGATACTTCAATTTTTTTTTTTTTGATTTTTTTTCCTTGATAATCAATGAATATTTTTAGGTAAAATTCAATGAAAATTAGATTTATATCCAATGTTAGTGGATGCGAATGTGCAATTCCAATGTTATTTAGTGATGATCGGTAATATTTGATGACAATATATTATTTTTTAACTCTATATATATATCACAATCACCACCATGTTGACATGTGGTGAGTATGATAATATATAGAAAGAAACATAAAATATGAAGAAAGATCATGAACTAGAGTTTGTTGTGTTGTTCAAGCATGAGATAATACATTTTTTATTCATATGTGCATGAACTAGTTGTTTTATCTATTATACCCATCTTGAATTTAATTCAAGTTCATAAATTTATAAATTATGATTTAATCATTATTACATATTTGTAATGACAATATATTATTTTCTTAACTCTATATATCACATTCACCACCATGGTGACATGGTGGGTATGATAATATCGAGAAAGAAACATAGAATATGAAGAAAGATCAAGAGCTAGAGTTTGTTTAGGTTTTCAAGCATGAGATCATAAATGAGAATACTTATCATGAATTTAATTCATGTTTAATTATTTACAAATTATGATTTAGTCTTTGTTAAATATTTTTAATGACAATATATTATTTTGTTAACTCAATATATCATAGTCACCACCATGTTGACATGTGGTCAGCATGATAGTATAGAGAAAGAAACATATATTTTTATAAAAAATACTGATATATTGATTTTTTTTTTTTTCTAAAGAACCACTAGATGCATCTAGTTATTGTGACTAATGACTAATGTGAAGTTTAGGAGGTTGTATGCTGTGAACAAACTATTGCTGAATTACATTTATTCAAACAATAATATTATTGAATAGTGAACATCATGTGTTATTCCCTAATGAGAGTGATAAATAATGAATAACATGAAGAATAATAAGAAAAAAAATGATTATGACGATGAAGTAATGAAGAAAATGAGAAGAAAAAAAAGAAGAGAGATGAAAAAAAATGAAAAGAAAAAGAAAAATACAAAGAAGAAGAAAAGAAATTAAGAAAAAAAAAATCATAGAAAGAATAAGAATATGAAAAATGAAGAGAATGAAAATGATGTGCAAAAGAAAAAAAAAGAATAAAAAAAAAAGAAGAAAAAGAAAAATATGAAGAAAAAAAATAAAAAAAGAAAGTGAATGGGAAAAAAAAAGAAGAAAAAATAAAAAGAAGTAGAAGAAAAAGAACAAGAAGTTGAAATAGAAGAAAATTAAAAAAAAATAAAAAAAAAGAAGCACAAGAAAAAAATAGAAGGAGAAGAAAAAGAAAACCTAAAAGAAGAAAAATAAAAATATAAAGAAAAGAAAGAAAGAAGAAAAACAAAAATATGAAGAAAAAGATGAAGTATAAGAAAAAAAAGAATAAAAACTAGAATAATATTTATAACAATGTCGAAGAAGAGAATAAGAAAATGATGATGAAGAGTAAGAAGAAGATGATGAAGAGTAAGAAGAAGATGATGGAGAGGAGGAATAACACTAAAACAAAAAAGAAGAGTAGAAGAAAAAAGAAGTTGATAGAGATTTTGAAAAAAAAAAAAGAAAATAATAATAATAAATAAATAAGATAATAATAATTTGAATAAGAGTAGAAAAAGAAGTTAAATGAGATTCCGAAGAAGAAAAAAAAAATACGAACTTGATGAATATGATGGTGATGATATTTATGATGAAGGAGATGGTGATGAATAAGGGTAGGAAAAAAATATAGTAGAATACCAAGAAAAAAAGAAATTGAAGGATAAGAATAAGTAAAAAATAAAGATGAGGAGGATGAAAATGATGAAAAAAGTGAAAGATATATAATAAAAATAAAGAATTAGAAGAATATGAAGTAGTAGAATATGTTGAAAGAGAAGAAGATGAAAAATAAAAATAAAGAACAAAAAAGAAAAACAAAAAAAAAGGAAGAATAAAAAAGGTGAGAATGAATAAGATAATGGTTATGATAGTTATATGATGGTAATGATAATAATGATTATGCTAATTATGTTGATAATGATGATGATGTTGATGATAATGATGATGATGATGATGATGATGATAATTATAAAAATAATGATGATGATAATAATAATGATAATAATAATAATAATGATAATGCTAATGATAATGATGATGTTGATAATTATGATGATGATAAATAATAAGAAGCATGTGAAGTATAAGAAGAAGATGAAAAACAAAAAGAGAATAAGTAATAATAGCAGAAAATGAAGAAAAAAAAGTGAAGTAGAAGATAAAGATAAAAAAAAAGAAAAATAAGAATATAAGAAAGAAAAGGATTAATAATAAGAAAAAAAAAGAATAATAATAAGAATAAGAAGATGAAATTGAAGAATAAAGAAGAAAAAGATAAGGAAGAGTAGGAAGGGGTGAGAAAGAGGTGATTGAAGAATTAGAAGATGAAGTTGACGATGTTGAAGAACAAGTCGAGGAGGAGGAGCAAAAGGGAGGAGAAGAAATAGGAAAAAGAAAAAAACAAAGAAAAATAAAAAAAAAGAAGAAAAATTAGGAGAAGTGAAAGGAGGAGAAGAAATAGAATGATGAGAAATAGAATGAAGAGAAGTCGAAAGAGAATGAAAAAGATGATGATAATTATTATTATGATAGTGATGATAATGATAATGATGATGACGAATGAGGAGAATAGGTTGAAGAAATAGTAGTAGTAGAAAAAAGAAGATGAAGAAAAATAAGCATAAAGAATAAAAATGAAAAAAAGAAAAAGAAAAAAAAAACAAAAAAACATAATAAGAAAAAAGAAAAGAAGTAATATAGAAGGAGATGACAACAATAATGATAAGGAGTGGGGGGGGGGGGGGGGGGGGGGGGAATATGTAGAATAAGCAGAATTAAAGAAGATGAACAAAAATAAGAAAAAGGAAACTAAATAAGAATGATAATAAATGAAGAAAAAGAAAAATAAGAAGGAAGAGTGAGAGGAGTAGAAAAAAATAAGTAGTAGAAAAATAATAATAATAAAGTGGGAAAAGAAGAAGAAGAATAAGTAATAGTATAAGGAGAAGAAGATTAAACAAAGAAAGAAAAAGTAAAAAAAAAGGAAAAAAAGAACAAATAGATGAAGAAAAAGAAGATGTAATAGTAGAAGAATTAGAAGCAAAATAAAAAAAAACAAGATGATAATGATGATATATGATGATGAAAGATCACGTGGAGGACAAAGAGGACTAGGAGCCACAAAAGTAGAAGAAATAATAGGAATATTAATAACAATAATAAGAAAAAAAAGGAAAAAGAAGAAAAACAAGAACCAGAATAATAACAAGAATGAGAAGAAAAAGAGGTTGAAGTAGAAGAAGAATATGATGAAAAAGAAGAAAAAAAAATATTGGTGGAAGATGAATATGAAGGAGAAGGAGAAAGATGATGATGCTGATGATGAGAAAGAGAAAGAAGATGATGATGATGATGATGAGAAAGAAAAAGAAGAAGAGGAAGAAGAAAGAGATAACAACAATAATGATGATGATGAGGGGGAGGGGGAGGAAGAAATTATCTTTTTTTTTTTTGAAAAAATACTCTCAACTTCTATAGAGTGTAAGTGCCATTTTAGAGAGAGAACTCCATTTTTGTGCAAAAAAAAATTCAATTTGAAGCTGAAAATGGAGCCAATTAACTCCCTCTTCTTTAAAAAGTCCTTCTCCCACAATATTAATGAACCAGTAGTTCTGTATCCGAAATTTGACGGTACAAAGGGACTCTGGTGATACTTTTTTTGAAGGAGGAGATGAATAAGCTTGCTGCTCCATTCAAACTCACCCTCATTGACAAATTTTCACATGGAAGACCCGATTTCAAAGACATATATGACTTCGTCGCTTCCTTGAAGCTGCGCGAAAGGGTCAAGGTGGCTAACTACGACGGTAAGCACATGCTTCTTCAGTTCAGAGAAGAGGATGAATCCCTCAAAGTTTGGCGGAGAGGAACGTGGAGCATAGTGGGCTATCCAATGCGAGTCTTCAAGTAAACGCCAGAATTTTCACCATTGGAGGAGTCCTCTCTCATACCGGTATGGTTTTCTTTACCCAAGCTCCCTATTCATCTATTCAATAAGCAAACTCTTTACTCGATAGCTTGTTGCTTATGAACTCCATTGCTACTGGACGAAGCCGCGGCCTTGCTGACGAGGCCAAGCATGGCAAGAATATGTGTCGAAATTAACATCAAGTCTCCCCCTCCGAATAGGGTGTGGATAGGCACTGATCTTTCTAAAGACTTCTGGCAAGAAACTATTCCAGAAGCCATGCCATCATACTGCCTAAATTGTCTTAAACTAGGGCATGGGCAGGAGAATTGCATGGTAGGAAAACTGAGTAAGGAAATTAGGAAGTGAAGAGAAGTATGGGTGAGAAGGAATAAAGGGGAGGAAACAAGTGATGAGGTAGAAAAATAGAGGATAGAGAAGGGAATAGAGGAGAAGGAATATCAAGAGGTAGAATGAAAGGGGGATAATGAAGCAAAGGAGGATAAAAGGGTAGAGGAGAAGGAGTACACGGGTAAAAATATAAGTGAGAGGGAGAGAGAAGGGGAGGCAAAAAAGATGCAGGGAGAAGGGGGGCTAGAAAAGAGAGAAGGGGGGCTAGAAAAGAGAGAAGGGGGGGTGAGATGAGAAAGAGAACAGCCCTAGGAAGGAAGAAAAGAGAAGATATTAGAAAGTAGCTTGAGGAGGAGAAGTGAGCCGGGGGTAGAAAGTGGGGGAGAGGAAAAAAGGGAGGTAGACTTTAGAAGGAAGAGGAGGGGAGTTAGAGGAGAGGTAGAGTTAGAAGAGAATGCAAAGTTTTTCAACTGAGAAGAGGATGATTTATTATCGGAAGAAGAGTCGGAGGCAAAAAGTTGGCCTTATATCATTAATAAAAATGAAGAGAGTAGCCAGAATTATAACTTATCTTATGATGATTTAATATCTCAAAAATAGGAAATGTATAAGGTGATCCCCCAAGATAGACAATCAACACTAGAAAAAATCAAGGAAATGGGAAGAAGCCTAGAAAATATAAACGTTTTAAAGAAATATAAAATAGTGCCTACTAGCTCGAGTAAGCCATATAGAAATATGAAAAAAATATAAAAATATGAAGTATTAAAACAAATGTATTACAAGAGTACAAGCAAGGGATACGTAGATATGTTTAATAGTTTGTTTTGGAATATAAGAGGAGTGGCGAATGCTCCAACAAAAAATAGAATTAAAAAATTAATTAAAATTGATAAGTTAAAAATTATTGTCTTAGCTAAACCTATGGTGGACAAAAATCAACTAGAGAAATATAAGGGGAAGATCTGTTTAGATAAGGCCTTCTCAAACCATAATAGTAAGTTATGGGGTATGTGGAGAAAGAAGATAGATATAGAGATATTAGCGGAAAATGAGCAAATAATCTCTTTTAATTTCCAAAAATACCCAACAGTAATATTCTCGGTAGTATATGCGAAGAATACGAAGGAGGGAAGGAAAGCTCTATGGAAGGAGATGGAGAATCTAGCTGCAAAAAACTCCCCGTGGATTATCGGAGGAGATTTTAATGCAGTTAGAAACATTAATGAAAAACGAGGAAAACATCTGGATCCGATAGCAATAGCTCAATTTAATGAGGCTATTGCCAGAGCGAATCTATTGGAAACGGACTTCTTAGGATCGAATTACATATGGTGTAATAACTGGAAGAGGAGATGGACAATTTGGTCCAAGTTGGACTGAGTCATATTTAACTCGCAATGACTGGATAAGTTTGGAGGAAAAAAGGTTAAACATTTAAATAGAATATGTTCAGATCACAGCCCACTTCTGCTATCCTTTCAGAAAAGCGAAGACATACTAAAAGATTTTATTTTTTAAAACATGTGGAAATTGCATAAGGAGTATGATAAAGTTGTAAGGGAAGCATGGGAAAAGTCAACCTCGGGGAATCCGATGCAAATTTTGGCTCAAAAATTACGTAATTTAAGATGGGCTTTGAATAAATAGAATAAGGAAGTTTTTGGAAATAATAACAGAAAAATCCAGAAAGATAAACAAGAAGTGGCTACTCTAGAAATGAAATATGAACAAAGACCTAGTCATGAGGCTAGAATAAAAGTCAATAAAGCCAAAGCAAAATTGAGACTTAGAATGCACATGAAGGAAGTCTTCTGGAAGCAGATGACGAAAGTTAAGTGGCTAAAAGACAGATAAAAATACGAAATTTTTCAATACAATGGCAAAAATTAAAATACAAAAAAAGTAGAATGAAAGAGCTTAAATCAGCAAACAAGGAATGGATAGAAAAGGATGAGGAGATAAAAAATATATTAAATAATCATTTCAAAAATATCTTATGTGGGCAAGGCATGGTTAGAAGAAATACGCTAATGAAAAACATCGTAAAAAGAGTCTCAGATAAGGATAATGAATTACTAGGTGAACCCCCAAATGAAGAATAGGTTAAAGAAGTTGTATTTAGTGCCGACAAAGATAGTGTTGCAAGCTCAGATGGCTGGAACAATAGTTCTTTTCAACGCAGTTAGAGTATCATTAAAATTGAGCTACTCGCAGCCATTACTGGATTTTTGTAGGTGCGGAAATTCTAAAATCTTGGGCTAGTTCTTTTATTGTTTTGATTCCTAAAAAGAACAATCCGTAGAGGGAAGGGATTATAGGCCAATTAGTTTATGTAATACTACTTTTAAAATTTTAACCAATTTTTTACAGAACAGGATTAGCAATATTCTTCCTAATATTATATCGCCTGAGCAGGTAGGGTTTGTAAAAAATAAACTGATGATGGAAAATATAAATTTAGTTTCAGAAATGATGAGGGAAATAAGAACAAAAGTGAGATGAGACAATATTATTCTTAAACTGGACTTGGCTAAAACATTTGATAGAGTAGAATGGAACATATTATGGTATCTTATGAAAAAATTGAGCTTCTCAAAATACTAGTAGATTTTATGCATAGGTGCGTTTCAAGCGTATGGGTAAAAATCTTAGTAAATGAACAGGCAGGTGAAAAATTTAAACCGACAAGAGGACTCAGGCAAGGAGATCCTCTTTCTCCATCTTTAATTAACATATATTTAGAATTGCTTATAGTAAATTTTAAAGAGAAAATGAGAATGAGTAAAATTGTTACTTTTAAGCAACCAAGATAGACTCTTCCTGTGAGTTGTCTAGCATATGCAGATGATGTTATCATTTTCACAAACACCAGCAGCAGATCATTGAAAAATATGATGACGCTCCTGTAGACTGTGGAGGAAGAAACAAGACAAGCATTGAACAAGAATAAATGTCAATTTATCACGTCAAAAAAAAATATCAGAAATTACTGCTCAAAAGATTAGAAGAATTACAGGTTTCGTGCAAAAACGAGGTGAGCTAATATATCTAGGATGCCCAATTTATGAAGGGTGAAGGAGGTATACTTATCATTCTTAGTGGATAAGATAAGGCAAAAAATCATGAGTTGGAAGGAGGATATTTTAAATATGCTAGGAAGAATTACGCTTATAACACACGTACTACAAAGTTCTCTGACACATGTATTAATGTTGATTCGGCCACCAAAAAACATAGTTTAAAAATATAAAGAGAAATGACAGATTTTTTTATGAGGGAAAAAAGAAGGAAAAAATAAGATTTACTGGAAAAAATGGTAGGAGCTATGTTATCCAAAGGAAGAAGCTGGACTAGGATTCTCAGCGCTAAATGATATAACTAAAACGTGGACTTGTAAGAATCGGTGGAGGTTAAAAGAGAATGAGAGCCTTTGGGCTGCATATATAAAATCTAGATATGGATTAGGTGATAATCCCATTAATTTAAAAAAGACATCAAAAAGCTGGAAGTTAATGAGTAAACAGAAAAGCATTGTAGAAAATCATACGATTTTGACAAGTAGAGGGTGGAAATGGAAGCTGAATACTCAAAAAATTTTTACATTAAAAGGCGCTAAAAATTTGGTAAGAAATAGAAGGCAAACTCAAGAGACGTATGAAAGATTATGGATAAAAGAGATTCCACAAAAAATAAATTTATGTGAAAACTTTATGTAAAAGTCATACCCGTAGATGAAAATATACAAAAAAAATGATATAAAATTAGCCTCTATATGCAAATGCTGCAAGAAGGAGATGAAAAGCATTGAGCATTTATTTTCAACAAGAACAATAGCCAATAATTTGTGTGACAAATTAGAAATAGAAGCAGAAATAAAAACAGGCACAATAAATCTCAATGATAGATTGGAAAGTTGGGGACAAAAACATATAAAGAATAAAATTCTCAAATGATTTAGAAAATATATTCCACATATAACAGTATGGTGCCTATGGAAAAATAGAAATAAAAACCGCTTTGAAAATATACCAATGAGCTATGCTAATATTTTAGAAGAGATTAAAAGAGAAAGCTCATTTATCTCAGCATGCAATCCGATAAAATTGAAAAATAAGGGTATAGATGAAAACAGAAAAAATACATGGGGACTATCCATAAACATTAGAAAACCATCAGCTATTTAAATCATTAAGTAGAGAAAACCTCCAAAAGGCTATCTAATTTTGAATACCGATGGAAGCTTTAAAATAGATATGATAGTGGCAGGAGGTAGATGAGTGGTGAGAAATGAGAGGTGTGGTAATTAGGGCCTTTACAATGAGGAATAGCCTCCTCAGTTTTACACTCAGAAATAATGACCCTATATAAGGGTCTACAAAATTGCAAAGAAAATAGTTTTCGAAATATTCAAATACAGGTAGATTCGAGCCTACTAGTAGACTTAGTGAAAGATAAAATAGAGCTATGGAGGTTGGAGGATATTAACAAGATAAGAAAATTAGTAATTGAACTTAAAGGGGAAATCGTTCATATATTTAAGGAAGCTAATGCACTGGCAGACAAATTAACATAGGATTGTATGAGAAAAGGCTCTCAAGAATTTGACGAGAATAACATTTCAAATAAGTATAAAGGATTAATAAGATTAGACAAAATAGGATTTCCATATATAAGAGTTCAAAAATTTAAAGATTAAGATAAAAGTTAAAGTTAGGTAGAAAAATTTTTGCTTTTTTTTTATATGATACTGATTTTTTTTTTTGCAGCTTTTAAAGATAAATGTAGGTAGTGGCAAGGGAAAAATTGAAAATCTCCCTAGTCCTGATGGGGGAATAAAAGGCCAGCCAGAGGAATGAGAAATAAATAGATTTAAAATATGGGTAAAATAGTTTATGGGCATGGTCGGTAAGACATAACTAACATTGGATAGAAGGGGAAATGGGTAATTGATAATATTAGACATGTAGTAGGGTGGTATTCTTTTGCAGGTTGAGCAAGAGCTTGGAGATAAAAGTCAGAACACCAGAAAAAGTGGAATTTAAAGGCTAAAAGTTAAGATGGCAGCAGAATATTTCCTTTTGCTTATGCATTGTCTCGGTTAAAGAAGCCTGGTGGGTCAGAAAGTAGAGTCTGTAATTTTGTTGTAAATGTTTGTAATATGACAGGGGCAGCAAGAGTCTGTATAGGATAGTATATGCGCCTGTAAGAGTCTGTAAGTGTCTGTAAGTGTCTGTCAAAAGGGTCTGTCATGTGTCTGCAAAGGCTGTAGAAGGGCTCCTGAGTGAAGTCTCAACAGGCAGGCAGAAGCAAGGTGGCAAGAGTATATATGTTGTAATGGAATGTATATGGTATTGGTTGTATTGGGGTGTTAATTTTGCAGGAAAAGCAAACAAGGAACATACTAGAAGGGGAATCTGAAAATCCAGATGGACTCAAGCAAACAGCCTGTGGTTGTGGTCTGTATGGGAGTTAGCAATAGGTCGAATCTGTAATTATGGTGGTCTGTTAAGCTGGTGGGGTGTGTGTTAAAGTGATGGTCTGTAAAAATAGTGGTCTAAAAAGTGGTCTGTAAAAATGGGGGTCTGAATAGTTGGGGGTGTAGGCTGCCCCAAGTAGTGAATTATCTAGAGGGCGGTGGTTTGTATAGTGTGCCTAGAGTTAGTAGTGAGAGGGGGAGGGGGAGGGTGAGGGGGAGATCGAGGAGAAAAGTAGTAGAAGGAGAAGGAAGAGGCAGAGGAGAAGAATAAGGAAGAAAAAAAAAATAGGAGAAGAAGAATGATGTGAAAAAGAAATATTAGAATAATAATAATAATAAGGTGGTGGTGGTAGTGGTGATGGTGGTGGTGGAGGATGAAATTAAGACGAAGAAAAATAAATAGATGTATAATAAGAAGGCAAAGAAGAAAATTCAAAAAGTAGAAGAAAATAATGATGATGATTTATGATGATAAAAAAAAATAAAAAGAATTAGAAGAATAATTATAAAAAAAAATTAGTCTTTCAATGTGTTTTGAATGTCCATGGTATTATTAGTAATCATGACACAAGCTCTCACTTATCTCATATATTATGTCATTATGTAGCTGCAAAGATGTCATATTATTGGAAATTCGCCCAAACATAAAAATTATGACTTTGTTTTCCTTTTAGGAGAAAAAACACCATCTTGTAGAATGGTCATTCTTGAGTAATACTATCTATAATATTTCATATCTCAAATATTGTTATGCTGGATAATTATCATTGCTTTGGGCATTGTTGTTTTGGCTATGTAATTTTTTATAGCTCAAAAATTATGACTTTATAAAAAAAATCACGACTCTAACTTGAGATTATCAAATCATATTAAAGATGAAGTCGTGATTTTATGACAAACATGATTTTTAGTATTAGTAGATCATTTCGTTATTATGATATAAAATTAAAATCACATTTATATAAATTTTATAAGATAAGTATGGCTATAACTCTATTATTATATCACAACCATAATGAATATATTATACAGTAGAATGATTATGCTAGTTAGTTGGTATGGTTATGATATATAAAGATTATCATGACTAATTAGGTAGAGTTCTTACCAAGAATAGATGTTGAAACTATATGAGAATCCATACTCAACCACTTAGTTAAAGCCCTCTAGGGGGTTATAAATTTTATGACTATTTATCAAAATCTAAAAAATTCTAAATTCATGAAATCAATCCATAATTATCCTACTTCAATACTTATACATCATCATAAATCCCCAATATACATAAAATTGGTTGGTGGCTTGAATACCAAATAGACAACTTGTTTGGCACCCTCTTGGTTGTTCCCATTACTGTCATTATTTTCTATGTTGCTCTCTCATCTATCGATCTTAATAACTATCTTCTTGTTTTCTCAAGTTTTAGATCTAGATGTATTGATTTATTCCTAGATCTTTGGTCCATATAACAATGGCTATAAAACAAAAAAAAAAAAAATAAACAAAGAAAATACAAAACAAAATTATATTTCTAAACTACTACAAATAGAACTCTTTTTAAGGTAGTTGGGTCAAGTCAAATTTACCCAATTAAACTAGATTCAATCCATGGTAATGTTGCCAAAAACTCTTTGTTACTTTGCTATATTCATCAAAACTCGCCTAAATCACAATATCATGAAATACTTCTCATTTAAGTATATTTCTAGTTCAATATATCATGAAAAAACCTAATAATAACCATAAAAATTGGTACTTTTAATGTCACATACTTCTTTTTCTATTAATTCTTTTTCTTCATCTTCACATTCCTTTTCTTTTTTTATTCATAATCTTCTTTTATTTATTATTATTATTATTCTTATTATTCTTATTCTTTTTCTCCTTTTACTTTTCATTCTACTTATTATCCATCTCCTATTGCTTCTTCTTTTTCTTTTTTTACTACTTTTATTTTTTTTCTTATTCTTCTTCTACTTATTATACTTCTACCCCCTTCTTATTCTTATTATACTTCTATTTCTCCTCCACCATTTCTTCCTCCACATCATCTTTTTATTCTTATTTTTCTTCTTTTTTTTCCTTCCTTTTCTTATTTTTTCCTCCTCCACATCTTCCTTCTTCTCCTTCTTCACTTTCTTCTTCTTCTTCCTCTTCTTGTGGCTACATTTAAGCATC
Organism: Sapria himalayana; assembly: GCA_029783825.1. Classification (NCBI taxonomy): domain Eukaryota; kingdom Viridiplantae; phylum Streptophyta; class Magnoliopsida; order Malpighiales; family Rafflesiaceae; genus Sapria; species Sapria himalayana. The sequence continues at coordinate 1,719,852 of JAREIK010002187.1, forward strand.
CTATGCTATGAATTTTCCTTTAACAAACTAGAAAATACTCAAGCCAAAACTATGACTCTTATCTAGAGCCACGACTTTTGGCTACAAAATATTACAGAGAGTCAAACTTGAGTCATAACTAACACAAGCAATATGACTCTTGGCTCAAAAAAGAAATCAAAGCTCTACTACCATAACTTTGTGTTACATAGATTATATAAATGCTCCATGATTATATTCCAGTGTTATGATTTTGTATTATGAAAGCTAAATATATCATCATGATATTCCTAGTGTATTAATCATCAAACATAGAAAAGAGAACAAAACCATGGCAACACTATCACATTCACGTGTCTTTACTTTGTATTATAGAAGCTAAATATGTCATTGTGACTTTTACCAATATTATGATTATCAAGCAAAAGAGACCAAATTCATAACTTATACATAGTGCTACAACTTTATGTTATAGAACCAAAAAACTAAATTCATGACTTATATTCAGTGTCATGACTTTCAAATAAAGAAACTCACACCATATAAATTGAATATATAAGGAAAACCTTAAGAATTCAAAAAAACATGAGAGATATAAAGAAGATGACCCAGAAAGCTCCACAACTCCAATTTCAGGGTGATCCATGAGCAAGAAAGATAATATAAGGTACAAGCATAAATCATAAAAAACAAGAATCCTAGAGGAAAATCACAATAGAAGTAAGTAGGTTCTAAGAAATAGTTTTTGAAACATGGATTCTCCTAAAAGCTGATATTGGACACACATATTCATATGTGATAAATTTCTATTTTGTTCATATATTACTTTCCCCAATTTTAAGCTAAAAAAAGAATCTGTATATAGTAAAATATGTTTATAATAATAGATTTTTTGTTCAATATTTTATAAGTAATATTTTGTTATGATGATTATTAGTTATGGATGATTTAGTAATTAAATAGATTTGAAACTTGAGTTTTTAGCACTGGTGGATTCAACGTGATTGGATTGGCAGATAAAGATAGGTATATCATGAAACATACTCATATATATGGTAGGAAGGAAGTAATAGCTCTTTTGACTATGATATAGAAGACAAACCTATATGTCTAAGCCAATAAATGAGATTTATTTTATCATTGAAAGTATGATACCTAAGAAGACAAATATTTTAACACTTTTATAGGTCACTCCATTATGTATGTCTTAGAGAAAATTACTTAATTAATATTAGATGGTAAATAGAATATTCTTCCAATAGTTTCATATTTTGTGTGAGAGTTGCATATCATAATGGGGACATTAATAGGTAGGTCATATGATAGGCATGGATAAATATGATTTATATACTGGTGATAGTCTTATGAGTTACATTTGGACGTATAGCTTCCACTAGAGAAACACAAAGGATAGAGTATGTTAATTGTGCAAGTATGACACTAATAATATTGAAAGTATAAATATTTATATTACCACATTAATTTTCATCAAGAAAGAGAGTATAAGTCAAAGAATACGAATATATATATTCAAAATAATAATTAAGGGTAGTTAACAAGTTTCCTAAAATATGAAGACTTGTGAATGACCTTTGAATTGAAATTATGTATTGTCTCAATGACAAAGTACTGAGGGGATAGCTAAGAAGAACTCATCATTAAGAATGACTCAATAATTGATAACTATCTTGTATGTCAAAAGAGCAAGAAATCATTCCAATATTATTTAGCCTTTATTATATGACTAAGCATAATCATAATAAATTTATTTAAAAATTCATCACAAATAAAAAAAAAAATTATTTCTAAAATTTAAAATTTACAACCTAAATCTTGTTTATCATACCTACTATAATAGTTTTTAATTGTCATTGATTTACTAAATTTTATGTGTGTACTCACTATGAGATTAATATTTGGACTTAACATATATTTTATTACTTATATGACTCATATACTTGTGAAATGATATTGGATGAGAAATTCTCACCCAACTAACATTTGAGAGACACCTAAGCAAAAAATTAGGTATTGTAACAAAGTTACAATAATTATCCCATACTTTTTTTTTATTTTAATTGTTGAATATATATAAAGAAGCCTTAATAAGTTATAGGAATAGTACTCAAATATAAGATATATGAAAGAAAATAAAGTAATAATAAGTCATCTAGCCTTTACTGATGATCTAATCATATTGGTTAATGGTAAAACTAGTTCGATTAAGAAAATTAAAGAAACCCTAAAACTATATCTAAAAGTATTGGGAAATGTTATAAACCTAAAAAAAGTGGGTTTTTACTATAGTAACAAAAAGAAAAAAAATAATAGTTAAAAACATATATGAAAGAAATTTTGGATATAACGAAACTAATACTACCTTTTAAATACTTTGGTTGTTGGCTATATAGATGACAGATGAATAACAATTATGTTGATTAGATAATTGATGAAATGAAGAAGTTAATAGAAGGCTTTTCAAATAAAAGTTTATCCATGGGAGGCAAAATAAGTCTGAGTAAACATGTTTTATCTATCATATCCTTATACCTAATCTAATTTATAAATCCCAGTTTAATCATTATTAAGATAATTGAAAGATTACTATTTTGATTTATATGATGAAATGAAAAATAGCTAAAATGTATGCGATGAACAAAATAGGATAACTTATATAGATCGACATATGAGGAAGAAATACATCTCCAAAAATTGAAGGATATTGTAAAAGTAAAGAATATGAAACTCTGGTGGGAATTTCATATGAGAGATTCTATGTTTAATTATTTTTTAAAAAGTAGATACTATGTCATAGATTTTCCAAAAACTAAGTCATGGTTCATTGATTCACTAGTTTGGAAGAAGGATTCAAAAAAAAATGAAGTGATATTAGAATATATAGTTTGGAAACTAGATCAGGGAGATATCTTCTTTTTCCATGAAAGATGAGTAAGGGAAGAGAGACTTTGCTCCTATGTCATTGAGGGACTCATTGGATACCAAAGTAGAAGAATTCCTAAAGGGAAAAAGTTGAGATATTGAGAATTTAAAAATAGCTATCCCAAACCACTTGGTGGAAAAAGTAATTAAAATTCCTATTAGAGAGAATGACATGTCAATTTGGAGACCAAATAAGGAAAGTCATTTCTCTTTTAAAGTTAACTTGGAAACTAACATGAAAGAAAAATAAAAAAATTGAATATTTTTATATTTATTTGGTATTCTAGGATCCTCAAGAAAATCTCATTTTATAATTGGAGATTGCTAAATTATTTTATTCACATAGATGATATACTACAACAAAAATGTTTTTTTACTAGCTTTGAACTACTTGTTTTGCTCAAATGAAAAAATAATTACTAACATTTTCATCTATTGCGAAAGAACAAACAAGTTTGGAATAATTTTATTCCTAACAAAAATAGAAAATTAAACATAATAGGGGAAGTAATTCCCCTTCTAACTTAGATTATCATTGTTTTAATAATAAACTAATGTAGTTTAAGGTTCATGATTATTTATATTATGGAAGATTTGTAAGGAAAGATATAGAATATTATCTAGAAGATATTCATATTCAATATAAAAAATTATATTTATATCTAAAAATTTAGTGCAAAATATATGCAATACTATATATCAAAATAGATACTGATCCCTTTTAATGAAAATTTACTTACAGTTTATAATATGTAAAGTTGTAGGCTAATTTGAAGTGAAATATAAAACTAGCTACTATACTATAAGGTATAGCAAAGTCATCTCGACCCAATGGACATCACAATGGGACACAGGTTTGTAATTAAATTTTGGATGGTTTTAATTTATTAAATTATTAGGCATCTACCTAAAAACTATTATGCACGTCTCCACCCATACAATAATTGAGATTTATGTGTATTCTTATGGATACAAATCCACTGGGGGTGATAGTTTTTTTTTCTTTTTCTTGGTGGATTTTAGTAATTTTGCTAATTGATTATTATATCATTTATTATTAAAAAAATTGATAGTTAAAAAATAAAAAAAAATTATCATAAATCATTGATTGGACATATCCTATCATCAAACATGAGATGTCAAGTAGAATGAAATAAAACATATATTTTGACTTCCTCATAATTACTATAAATTATTAACTTAGATGTGCTAGCACATTGTCGAAACAAATTGGAAAATTTTGCAAAGTTTACTCATTCAAAAGATGGCCATTTAAAGAAACTTTTTGTTGCACATTTTATATTTATTCAAGGTTTTTCTATCAATTTTTTTGCATATTATTTTTATCGACTCATATCATATGCGTGGGCATTATGTGAGCCTAATTCCTTTGCCACACCATTTGATGCTAATGATTTTATATTTCCTTAAGGATTTGGGTTGATTAGTCTGAAAATATATGATGATTAGATTTAGTTTCTAGAAAATTTTACAAGATTTATTGTTTATAAAGACATTATATTTGATAGATGTCCATCTTTTATGTGCATTGTTCCACAACTATTTGGTATAGAAAATCATGCTTATTGTCATCACTATAGTAGTAATCTAGATTAGACCATTACTAAAAGGAGGAAATAAAAAGAAAAAAATGATCTAAACTAGCTTAATAGTAATGTATATGCTAGGTTTGATTATAATTATAATGTATATTTGATAGAACTAAGAAAGTTTGATGAAGATCTAGTAATTTGGATCAAATTAAATAAACTAGAACAGTGGGCAATGTCTAAATTCCCAATGAACATATGGCATAAAATGACATCCAATCTTGTTGAGTCTTTTAATTCTTGGATTCATGTTAAATGACATCATTCAATATATAATTTTTTAATAAAACATATGACAAAGTTAGGTGCAATATTAGTAAAGTATAAGGTAGAGACAATCAACTGGGAGGGAATAATTGGCCCTAAAATTAAAGAGTAGATAATGTGTAATTGTCAATGGTCAATCATTAATTGTTTCTCAATTTATGAATCTATTTTCAAAGTTTTCATTGGGTGGGCTCACGTTAATGTTGAAATAATTAATAGAACATATACTTGTAGAGGTTGATAAATATTGGGTTTCTCGCATAAACATCTAAGTGCAACACTACTATCAATTGATCAATTGGTGATTAAGTTTGTTGATGATTACCATAAATTTAGAAAATAATAATTAGTATATCCATGGTCATTTTTAGGGACATAGAAGCATGGCATGCAATCAATTTGTAATAATGGCCTTTTATGAAATATTTTTGGTATAGTTATCTTCTCTTTACATCTTCCTAAGTACAAATGTCCATCTAAAAGACCACAAAAGAAGCATTTAGAATCTCAATTGATGAACAAACAGACTATCTATTATTCCTAATATAATAAGACTGGATATAAAAAAAGACATGTAAGAATTCATTGGTTTCAAATTTTATTATTTTTCATCATTGTGTTATTATTTATCTTGTATAACTCGTTTTGATGTGGTTTTGTTTGGTTTATTATTTTTTGTTGGATACAATTTCAATTATTATCATTAATACATGTTATGGTTGTTCGTGAAATTGTTTATATATATTGTCTATATATATGTATATACTTCTATGTATATATATTGACCCACATATAAACTTTCAAATAGTAGTATCTATGTACTTATTGTTTACACACGTACACACACATACTTTGTATATATGTATATGTTGCCATGTACATATATTTATTTATACATATGCACGGAAGTAAACTTTCAAACAACTTGTGTGTGTGTGTGTATGTTTGTATGTATATAATTCTGTATAAATATTTACACACATATAAACTTTCAACATAGTAATATATATGTTTATACTATTTATAGATATACTCTATATGTATGTATGTGTTGTCATGTGAATATACTTATACATGCACAAAAGTAAACTTTGAAACAACAATATATATGTACATATTATTTATATATATATTGCACTTATATATATATATGAATATAATTATATATATATATATATATATATATATATATATACTTATACAATGCACAAAAGCAAACTTTCAATACACACACATGCACACAAGCAAACTTTCAATACACACACATGGACACTTATGTTCTACTACTAACAAAATGGTAGTATTATCGGCACAATAGGATGGATGCTCAACTTTGGGGAAACAAGTTTGATCCTCAGGGACATCAAATATATTTCCCTATGTTGCTTGCTTGATGAACTATCATATATTTGGGATGAATGCCTAACATGCTCTAAGCTCAAGGCCATATGATTCATATATGGTCCAATGAATTATATGAGTCAAGTTTGGGGGAGAGGATGAGGTGACAAAAAAAAACAAAAAAAAAAAAAACAAAAAAATATATATCTATATTTTATTGTCAATTATATGTGTGTGTGTGTGTGTGAATGATAGTATAAGCATACACACACACACACACACACTTGCATATATACATGAACAATCATGATTGTACATAATAGTAGTATATGTATAGCGCCTCATCTATACACCATCTATATACATGTATATACATCCTTTTACATATATCTACACAAATATGTGTGTGTGTGTGTGTGATATATAATGAAATCATTTGTTTATGCACACACACACACACACACTTGCATATATACATGTATAGATGGATGAGTATAAATATATATATATATATATATATTATGGTATGAACAGTATATCAAAAAAATAGGAATATGTACAAGTCTATATACAATAGTATGTAGATACATATACTATCTATATACATGTATATAATGTTTTTTATAGATATATCTACATAGACGTGTGTGTGAGGTGAAGTATACAATGAAATCTTGTGTTTAAACACACGCACAAACACCCACACAAGTGCATATATACATGTCTTGATGGAAGAGTATATATATGTTATACACATATATAAAGAAAGTAGAATATATCTAGAATAAAAGGTATATGTATTAGTTTATATACATCAATATTTTTGCTACATATAACAAAGTATTTGAGAATCAATAACTTAGCCTATGAGAAAGTTGGATCACATTTTTTTTTATGAATGCATTAAACATTAATAATATATATGAACATGGTATTGATGCGATGTTAAAATTATGATATATCTTTGTGATTTGTAATTGAGAAATACATGTGATTTGTAATTATAATATGTTTGTGATTTGTAATTGTGGTATGTATTGTGATATGTAATTATAATGTCATTTATAATTGTAATAGATGTGTGTGTGTGTGTGTGTGTTTCATTTGTAATTCTAATGTGTTAATTGTAATTCTAATATTTATATTGAAATTTTGTGACAAGTATATAAATAAGTCAATGAAATTGATTTGCATGTGCGATATAAATGTTACCATTACTAATGTATAAAATATAAGTTTTACATAATTTTTGTTGAAAATCCTTAGTTTAGATCTATTATCATATGTAAAGTGTTTAAATCTATTATCATATGTAAAGTGTTTAAATCTATTATCAATATAAAGTGTTTAAATCTATTATCATATGTAAAGTGTTTAAATCTATTATCATATGTAAAGTTAAGTTTTTAAAAATTAGTTGATAAATAATAATAAAATTTAATTTCTTATAACATATGTCAGTTATCTAGTTTATCAATGAATAAATTGATCAAAAACTAATTTTATAAATACTAACAATTCAACAAATCATAATTAAATTTTGTTAATAAAATTTAATAAAACTTTAATTTATTTTACTTAATAAATTTTGAATAGGAATTTGTCGGGGTACCACGTACATAAATGAAATTTGTTTTTAATAAAAAAATATTTTTACCAAATATTTGTTTTTAACAAAAAAATCATTTTTAGCAAAAAACGCATCCAAATATTTATATACACTAATAAAATTTATTTTTAACAAAAATGCATGTTCAAATATTTATATGCAAATATCAAAATTTGTTTTTAATACAAATTTATTTTTCCCAAAAAAACATGTTTAGATATTTATATGTATTTAAATGAAATTTATTTTTGACAAACATTCAGTTTTAACAAATGCACATGTTGAGATATTTATATACACTTAATAAAATTTGTTTTTGATGAATTATATATAGACATGAATGTAACTAACCTACATATAAGTGTTACTTTCATGCAAATTAATATATATATATATATATATATACACACACACACACACAAACATAAGAAAAAAAAATATTATCTCTTAGTATGTGGTGTGTGTGTGTGTGTGTGTGCATGTGCACGTGTATTTAGTTTATAAAAGAGTACTTATTTATGTTAATGTTTTATTGGGCTAACTTAGCCTAAAAAAGACATTTTTATATTTAACTTTTAAGTGTGTCAATAAATAAAATATTTTTATTTGGAAGCAGATCTTTGAAATTTGAAATGTTCATATATATATATATAACAAATAGAAAAAAGTATTCAAGAATAGACTTGTTTCGAAAACATGACAATCCGACAAATAATTTTGAGATTGAAAAAATCAGTACTAAACAATTTGAGACAATAGGGGAAATTTTGATACAATATTTGAGACAATGGGGGAAATTATGAAACAATTTGAGACAATGGAGGTCATTTTGAAACAATTTGAGACAACCAATACCCAACTTGTGATCATCATATACCTTATTTGTGTTACTTGCTTATTATACTATGTTTAAAGTTTTACTTTTGCTTATTATACTATGTTATAATACTCTAAAATACCTAACATTGCACAAATAAAAATGTTCAATACATGTATACCAAAAATTAGTTTTCACAAATACTAAAACAATACGATTTTATCCAACTAGCTTTGATGATATGATAACTATAACGCACCATTCGACAAAGGATTGCAAACCATACTACAGCAATCTCATTTGTTTCTTTATTATTTACAAGAAGTTTCATATATAGACCTTTTATTACTAATATAAATAATGCTAAAGCCTCTTTTACCTAGTGAAATTGCAGTTTCCAACTCCCCATCCAATTTACTTCATCTTCAATCATTAGATGATTACTCAACCTTCCAAAGCAATAGAACATGAATGAAGTTAACAAAAAGATCTGGTGTGTTTCGTTTGAGCTAATACTGCATGATGAAACCCAGTTGAGAATGTCAATATATCATGATAATTACCTATAGGCACCTTTTATTTGATCGAACAAAATAGTGATGACTAATATATATATATTTATTTATTTATTTATTTAGTTTTCTTGATATCAGTTATCAAAACCCTTCTCATGCTTGCATAACGAGAAGATACATATTGCAAATTTTGAACAAGAACTTGCAGCTAAAGAAACCTCTCTTATTGTGCAAGAAAAAACAATACCCACATCATCAAATGGCATAGTGTATGCAGAAAAATTATTAATCATAAGGCACACAAAATCTGAACATCATTAAATTGAGAATGAATCAGAATCCTAAGAATTTGATTTCCAGACAGCATAACTCATGAAAATTCCATTATAAATTCAAATTAACAAAGAAATAAGTATGAACCAGAGTCAACCTCTAGCATGTGTTGGATCTGCACTAGATGGGCAGACAGATCTTTTTTTTTTTTATTCAGTTTCAGTTTAGTTTTATTTTTTTAATTAAAATCAATAAAAAAAAATAAAAAAAAAATGTGCTTTGTTTGTATTGCTTGTACATAGAGACTACTGGAAAAAAAAAAAAAAAAAAGGAGCTGTGTGAATAATTAAAAACTTTGGTTAAAAAGTTGTTTGTACTGTTAGAACATGTATAATAGGAAAAGTGATTTTAACGGATATCCTACCACCTTGCCGTTCTCAATTATGGTGCATATCCCTCAACAGAGAATTTTTTTTTTTTTTTTTAATCTTGCATCATGCTGTAAAAAAAATCCATAACAATAAGTTAAAATAAAAAATTATACAACAATAATGTAATAAATTAGATAATACCCAAATAAATGTAATGGATGTGCATGTAAGGAGTATACCCAAATAAAAACATTAAGTTAGAATAAAAAATCCATAACAAAACAATGAGAAATACTCTTTTTATAAAAAATGTAAAGAAGTATACCCAAATAAATAAGAATGCATGCAAGGAGACATTTAACTACCACGCTTGACATATTTTTCTACTAAGTTCATCTTCCATGTACTACATATGTGTCTGCTAAACTAATAGAAAATCGATATTATAAGAACTTATCTTTCTTTAATGGTTTTGTAAGTATTTCAACTAGGTTGTTTTCCCTGTGAATTTTTTAAATATACCTACACTTCTAACTTTCATCTTTTTTCGTGCAAAATAAAATTTTACTCTAATATGTTTTCTGTTTAACTTTAAGTGAAATATTAATTTTTTTTTTGTCAAATATACATAATTCAAACTATCAAAAAATAAAACAAGCTTCTTTTGTTTAGGTACAAACTCCTCTAATAACATTTGTAAATCATCTTTTATTTATGTATAAAACTTCCAATAATAATTGTAATTATAATACTTGTTTACTAACTTGTGTAGGTGTAGATGTGTAATGTAATATACATATATCATAAAAGTAGATATGATAGAATGTAAATTTGAAGCCTGATTTAAAGATCCAACAAGGATAAACAAATTATCAATGGTGAAATTATTATTGTTAATATCTTCCACATAGTTTGAATCACCATGATTTTTAATAATAAAGTCTGAGCATTAACATATTGTAACATTTTGGATATTTCTAACATATTTCAAAGCTATATTTATAACACTCTAATATTCATTACCAAAATTTGTTATATATCAACTAACAACTTCAACTACTTTACAATATCTAATCTTATCCAAACTATAACAAACATTAACTTTCAATAGCAGATACATATGATACTCACGAGATTTTCATCCTATCTACTTCATTATTAAAAATCATGCTTGAAGATAATTTTAAATTAATAAGAGAAATAAAAATTAACTTATGATATTGTACATCAATGCATCATAAGATATTTTTGATATAATTTTTTTGTGAAAATCAAATCTTATTATTTCTATCTTTATTAATTTATATTCCCATGATCTTATTTATCAGTCCCAAATCTTTCATATTAAATTCTATCATTAAATATCTTTAATTATTTGCCATGATCTGTGTAAGTTTACCTTTTAACATATCATCCATATATATTAGCAAGATAATAAAAGCATCATAAAATCTTTTTTAATACACAAAGTTCTAAATCAAATTTATTATATACAAGATTCATAATGAATGAATCAGATATCTTATACCAGCATCTCAACATTTGTTTTAAACAACATAGAGATTTTCTGAACCTACAAACTAATCTCTTTTTTTTTTCTTTAAATTCTTCTGATGACAACACATATATTTTTTTTTAAGTTCTCCATGAAAAAATATAATTTTTACAACTGACTATCTTAATTGTAAATCATTTATAATACAAATCAGTAGGACCATTCAAACTGTTTTAAATCAAATAGAAACAAATATTACATTGAAATCAACACTTTCTTTTTGAGCATATTATTTGACTATCAATCATGCATGATAATATTTCACTTGATCATTACTATTATATTTAATTTTATAGATCCTTATGTTTTCAATTATCTTTCAATCTTGTGGTAGCAAAATCAAATTTTATGTTTTAATTCTATAAAATACTTCTTTATGCATTATTATCATCAAAAGAAAAGATTCTTGACTTTGTTAATTCATATGTTTTGATATTATAGTCTCGAATACCTCAGGCACATCTGGCATTTATTCATTATACTTTGTTAATTCATTATTTGAGTATTTGTTTTTGATGAAATTTTATCACCTTCTCTTTGTAATATGCCTTCGTCAAAAATGATATCACTATTGATAATAAACTTACAAACAATTAAATCTCATAAATATTATCTCTTTACTCCATCAATATATCCCAAGAATACAGATTTTTTAGTTTGGATCTAATCTTGATATTTCTTTCATATTATATATAATGTACACGTGACTTTCAAACAAATATAAATAATAATAATCAATTGACTTGCCAATCTATATTTCCATCGACATCTTTAAGTCAATTGTAGTTGATGATTACTAATTGATCACAAAATAGATAATTTTGAATGTTTCTACCAAAATTACTTTGGCATCCTCATAGTTCTTCATAGGACTCTTATTTATTTTAATAAAATTTTGTTCATCCGATCAACTACTATATTTTATTATGGAGTACATATCACCGTACACTACTTTTTGATATCTTATTAATCACAAAAGTAAACAAATTTAATACTAACATCTTATTAATTATTATAATATATTAAATCATCTTTTTACATTTAAGTTTTATTGGTAATTAACTATTTTGAAAAATAAAAACACAATCACCTTATTCTTGATTAGATACACTCAATATCGCTTAAAGTAATAATCAATAAAAATACAAAATATCTTATATCTCATTAATATATAATTAGTCTTTCCAAAAACCAGAATAAATCATTTTTAACATATATTTACTTCTAATATTAGAATTGACAAATTTTAATCTATGATGCTTAATAAAAACATTATCACAAAATAATATTTAAATATTTTTGAGCCCTCAAAAAATTGTTGTTCGGCAAAAATTTTCAAACCATATTATAATATGTGGCCAAATTTATAGCATCACATCATTGTTAATTATTCTATCGATCTTATTGAATTATAGATATTTTTGCTTTTTATTATGTTTCTCCTCTAAGCATAAACAAATTTACAACTAATTTTAATGTTTTTATCACTATAAAAGCTCCCTCGACTATTTTCAAGTATCTCATTTTGAATATGAATTTTATACTTATTATTATCTAATTGTCTTACAGACAATAAATTTTTCTTTGGAAGATTCACATGTAGTACCCCCTTTAAAATGTGTATTATATTATCATATATTTTAATTTTGTATGTTCTAATATAGTACATCTAATTTCTAAGGCATAATCATCTCATGTTGACACAAATCTTTGAGATAAATTCATATTGATAGAACTATTCTTTATGAGAAATTATATGTTATGTAACTTTTTAGTCCATCAACCAAACATCAATAAATCTTTTTTTGCATTCAATAGTTATTAATCATTATATAAAATTTCACAATAATCAAAAATCCTTACAGCACAATTGTAAGTATTTGATTACTCATTTTTTCTTCAAATATTTTTCTCTATATTTTCTTTATAATGTCTATACGCTTTTTTACATACACTTTTTTTTCATTATGATAACACTTCAAATTTTTTCTTAGCTAATAATTATCTTTTATTCTCATTTTGACTCTCACTAGAAACACATTCTATCTATCTTCCTCTAAAGATAATCAAAGTCTCAGTTTACTGAGACAAAATTATACAACTTTCTTGTTTCTACGTCCACTTTTTTTTCTCAAGTACGATAGAAACAATTCATTAAATATTAAATTTATCCTCACAACATTTTATTGTCCATATTTATAATGAGATATCATATAAATTCAATAAACTTTGAAGAAGTTTATTGAAGAAGTTCAGCACATTCTCTAATTTATGTTTTGATCTATAAATAATGATTGAGATAACTAATAATATTATTTTTTTAATATTGATATATTACACCATTGAAACATATTCAAATATTTGATAAATAAAATATTTTATTTTCAAGACAATTTTATTGTGCAGCAATTTAACTCAATATATATTTATCAAAGTATTCTACATCTCTTTCAGTGAAAAATATTTATCCTTCTTGTTTCTCCACTAAGTATATACTATACAAATTTACAATTTTTTTCTTTTATCACTATAAGGGCTTATTTGACTATTCTTATTGACTCATTTTTCATCTATCATTATCTAATTATCTTAAAAATAATACATTTTTCTTTGATTATTCGCATGTCATAATACTTGGTTGATGTGTACTATACAATCATATATTTTAATCATAATAATACCAATACCTATGATTTCTAAGACAACCATCTCCTATGAACACAAATTCTCTCAATATAAATTCATATTAATAAAATTATTCTCTCCGAGAATTCATATGATGCATTGCTCATAGTATTTTTTTCTTACTGTATAAAATTTTATTTTATGCGAATTAATAATTATTATCTTTGTTTGATTAAATATCAAAAAAAAATATTTTATCATCAACAAATCTTTTTTTTTGATTTGTTATCTTTATAATTATTATCTTATTGTATAAAATCTTATCATCTAGAATGCTTATAGAACCCTGAGTATTCAATGACTCTTTTCTTTTCTTTTGATATTTTTTCTACTGCTCATTTATAATGCTAATATTCTCTTTTTATAAGTACTTAATTTTCATAATGATAGTAATTCATTTTCTTATTATTCAATAATTTTATTATATTTTTATTTTGACTTTCATTTGAGTTGTATTCTATCAATCTTCTTTAGAGATGTCAAATAGGACATGTCGTGCATGTCACGGCAGCACCGCCAAGTGCATGGCCGTGCCGAACTATGCCCCAATACCCATTGCATGATGGGTGGCTAATTTATGGGTCAACCAATTATAATCAGTCACGTGACCGATTATTTTAACAAAATTAGACGGCTCCATGATTAGGTGATAGAATTTTTTTTTTTTTTAAATTTGACCATCATTGTGACCGCCCAAAGGAGACCTCGTCGGGTGGTCACCCAAACTAATTTACCATGTCGTCAGGACAGGCACATGAATTGTACCAAGACCGGCAAAAGGCACGACTCATGCCAGCCCAGCACAGCATGAATCATGCTATGGGACAGCATGGCTTAGCACAAACTATCGTGGAGTGGCATGGCCCAGCATTAACCATGCCGTGGAGCGGCATGACCCAGCATTAACCATGCCGTGGAGCAGCATGACCCAACATTAACCATGCCTTGAGGCGGCGTGACCCAGCATTAACCATGCCGTGGGGCGGCGTGACCCAGCATTAACCATGCCGTGGGGCAGCATGACCTAGCATTAACCACGCCGTGGGGCGGCGTGACCCAGCATTAACCATGCCGTGGGGCGGCATGACCCAGCATTAACCATACAGTGGGGCGGCATGACCCAGCATTAACCATGTCGTGGGACGGCATGACCCAGCATTAACCATGCCGTGGGGCAGCATGACCCAGCATTAACCATGCCGTGGGGGGGCATGACCCAGCATTAACCATGCTGTGGGACGGCATGGCCCAGCATGAACCATGTCGTGGGGCAGCATGGCCCAGCATGAACCATGCGATGGGGCAACACGGCTTAGGACGAGGGGCAATTCTAGATTATGTCGTGCTGAACCAGGCACGACTGAACGGGTCATGCCATGGGCCGTACTCAGACCGCCCAACCTATTTGACACCTCTAGTCTTTCTCTAAAGATAATCAAGGTCTTGATTTGTTGAGAAAAAAATGTATTATCATCATTATTTTTATATCCACATTTTTCCTCTAATACAATAGTAACAATTTCATTAAAAACTAAATTTACCCTCACAACAATTTTATCCATATTTATGATGAGATGATCAAATGAATATAATAAACTTTAAAATATAAATTCAGCATATTCTCTTTTATGTTATGATCCATAAACAATAATTAAAAGAAAATATTTTAAAAATATTAGTGTATTTCATCACTAAAATAAATTTAAACATTAGAAGAATAAAGAATTTTCTTTCCAAAAAAAAATTTGTTGTGTAGAAATTTAACTTAATACATATTTGTCAAGTATTCTAGATTTTTTTCGAATATTATAATTCAAATATACTTAATAATATATTATCTATCAATACTAAATACATGCAACATCATAGCTTCTTATTCGATCCTAGTATCCTACTTATTATTTTCAATATTTTTTAAGTTTTTTTCAATTCCTTCTAAGCAATGTTCCTTCCAATAAAATGGTTTGTATCTTTATATTTCATAGCACAAAATTACTTCCATTAAATTTTTTAACTTCAATTTTTATTATAATTTATTTAAATTTTATAGTAAATAATACACAAGAATAATAATAATTATTTAGATTAAACACATAAATAATATTTCCAAGTAAGTAAAGTGGTCACAATAATCCATATTAATATAACTATTTATTTTAAGTTTCAAAGACTATCTACCTAGTCAAATAATTAATCAAAAATTATAAAAAAAATTAGAAAGAATTATACATGACATTTATTAATTTAAAAAAATTTTATGAAAGATCCAATAAATTTTAATTTAATAGATATTATATATAAAAAAAATATAAAGTATATATATTGAATTAATCAAGAATATTTAAAAAGAAATGATATTTAAAATTAGATTGATTTAACGAGTCACTCATGAGTTTTCAATAGTTGTTAGACTATACAAAGGATCTTCCCTTCGTCTTTATATTTTTATAATAATTAAAGAAATATTCCTTGAATATATTATTTACAAAAAATATATTATTGGTTGATAAGACCAAATGATAGAAAATTAAGAATTTAGAAAATTATTCTCAAGTCCAGGAGTCTAGAAATAATATTACATGATGAAATACTTAAATATAAATTTAATTATATTAAGAATGATAATAAAATAATAATAAAAATTAAAAAATCAAAAAATATCAAATATCTATTAATTTTAAGTATTTTAATTTTATATTAAATAAAGACATAATATAACAAAAATTTATCACATATGATTAAGGTTAGAGAAATCAAATAGAAAGTTGAATAAATAATTTTTTTTTGATAGACGTTCATCAAATAAATTAAAAATAAAATTTTATAAAATAACTATAAGATTAATATATTATATAAAATTGAATATTAAGTATTGACCAGAAACATATTAAAAAAATAAGAATAACAAAGATGAGAATGATAAGATAAATATATGATAAAATTAAGAATTATAATATTACAAATAAATTTATTAGAAAGAGAATTAATTTTTTGTTTAAAAAATGAGAAGATCATTTGAGATAATTTGATCACGACCAACATAGAGGTATCAAAAGAACATGATGACCCAAGGCTGACTCGAGGCACGGCCCAACTCAGCCATGCCTAACCCAACATGGCACGATCCAGAATCATGCCTAGGCCCATGTCGGGCTAGCACGAGGCACGACTCATGCCATGCCGTGTAGAAATAACCCGGGCCTCGTGCCAGGCCAGGCATAGCCTAGTACTCTGGCCCAAAGATATTGTTCATCAGCACGACCCAAACCATACCCTACACCCCAACTTAGGATGGCAAAATATCGGGCCGATGTTAGAGGGAGTCCATATCAAAACCCCAAAGTCCAAACTACCGAACCCGACTATCTAAACCTTCTACAGATTCCAAAAGCCAAAGCTTCTGGAATCTGTAACCATTGGGTCGATTAGAAAAAACACGTGTTTTAAGCCATTGGATTCAACCCCAACGACTAGGGGAAAAATCTGATGGCTATCATGATTCTACCCCTTAAAAATACTTAAAAAATTCAAAAAAATAAAAAAAAATGTTTTTTTTAAATTATATTTTTAAAATCTATATATTATCACATCTCATTCTCAATTTTTATCTTATCTATCTCACTCTCTTGTCGTCTCCTCTTAGCTCTCTTGTCTCTTTCTCTCTCTCTCAATCTCTCTTTTCAGTTTCAACTTTTGAGACTCGGGTATGAAATGCAAACTATCGATTACGATATGGACATCATAAAGTAAACGAAATTTTATGTAGTATGGGTATTAATTTTTAAATTTTATTTAGTTTAATTTTTTTAGTTTAATTAATATAAATTAATATTTAATTTAAAAAATAAAATTTAGAATATAATTAATAAACTAATAAAAAATTAAAATGACAAATATTAATTTTAATGATGATAATGAAATTAATT
Source organism: Sapria himalayana (assembly GCA_029783825.1). Taxonomy (NCBI): domain Eukaryota; kingdom Viridiplantae; phylum Streptophyta; class Magnoliopsida; order Malpighiales; family Rafflesiaceae; genus Sapria; species Sapria himalayana. Next base: position 1,737,740 of record JAREIK010002187.1, read on the forward strand.
AAACGTTGACAAAAAATTTTAATATGAATAACAATAACTTTACGAAAAGATCCAATGGCGCCAAAACTTTATTTTCTTCAGTCAACTCGACATATATATCTAAAAAACATAAAATTAAAAAAAATAATAATTGGACTTACTTTAATATTATACAATAAAAAAATATTAGGGATACCGATAAAGAATCAGTACAATATAAATATTATAATAAAATATTAACCTATAAGAGTTCATGTGAGAATGATACCTTAAGAGGCATGTCAAATAATTCACCAATAAATATGATCCATTAGATCCTAGGCAAACTCAACTTAGCGATAAAATATTTGATGTTTAATCCAATTCATCCTTAATGTTGACCCTCTTCATATACTACAACGAATTAGAGAAAGAATGAATGACCAAACCAAACTGATCATATTGATGGATCTTCCAATTAATTTTCAAAGGATATAAAGATAATGTGTATCATGCAAATTTATTTTTAACCTGCATATCATAGAATTCTGAGATCCAAATTTATGAATGACATACTAAAATATTATAATTTTTAAAAAATAATAATTAATGAATTTAGATAATATAATGGATTAAAATCCGTGATATCCAATATCTAGACTAGTCATGATGATATATCTTATGCATGTCTTACTGCTCACTATATAAATTCTAAATGAATACAAAATAAAAAAATATTAGGATTCTCAGAGATTTTCCATCATCATGATGGTCTAGTCATTTATGAGCACGTGATAAAAATCTTTAGAAAATATAATATTTAAAATAAAGTATAAAATATCACATTTGATAATATATCTAATAATAAAATAATAAATTATTATTATTGTTAGGACTATTAGAGATTAGCCATTAAAAAAAATTCATGTTAGATGCATGTGTCATGTCATTAACCTCATAATATAAATGAAACTAAAGATTATTTCTCACTTTAGATAACAGAAATTTGGTAGTCTTTGTTTGTCTGCAGGTCTAAATAAAAATTTCAATCAAATATGAGATATCGTTAGAATTATACATATCTTATATTGAAATCACGTGTTAAATATGAATACGTGATATCCGACTATGTCAATAATAAAAGTGACGAACTTATTATTAACGATGCTACCTATGTTGTAGAAATTTTATTTATGAAATTCCTGAAGATTTTTTTATAACATGATGAATATATATTCGTCAATTTATACTCCCACCACTTGCATTGCTCTCGAGTACAGATGCAACATTAGAAATTTATTTAGGAAAATTTATAGAGACCTAATATTTAGTGACATAATTGTTAAGATGAAAACTATATACTTAAAATACTGGTCTACAATTTTATCTCTTTATTGTCTAGCAATTTGCATTGATCTTATGATTAAGGTAGAAGGGAAAAAATTATTTTGACATATATATCCTCGTGTATGAATCAAAAATACTAACCCAAAAGATTCATTCATAAAAAATAAACTAACTATTTACATATTACGATACAGGTATGGTGGTAATATTCAAGCTCCGAGTACGGACATGAATATCATATTCAAAGATGATAACTAATTTATTCAATTAACAATGAGGAAACAATTGAGATAAACCATCGAATATGAACGAGTTGTCTTGGTACATTAGATATCTATTACTATTCAATCTTATCACATATTAATAATAAGAATTTTGATATTTTACAGTGATAGAAATCATGAGTCTACCTATCTTGTGCTGTCTAAGATAACACGAGATCTACTGACTCATCAAGTATCTAGCATAAAATCAAAATCTATTTTTTCTATTACAGTAAATATAATTTCAGATAAGAGATCAAAATCATGTTCAGATATTATTGAGACATTAACATGCATAAAAGATTAGAAAGATTCGAGTTTTGACATCCAGAATCATGTTGGAACTAAAGCAAGAACAAAAGAATTAGTTACTGATGATAATTTATGAAAATTTAATAATAATTAATGACTGAGATTGAGCCTACTGTACTAGCTATGGCCTACTGCTAGTGATACCATCATACACTGACAAGATTGATTATTTTTAAATTATTATTATTTATTTTTTTTTGTCATTTGAGTTTGCTACTTTTATTGTTATTTTATTCTTTATTTATTCAGACACTTACTTAAGGAATTAATATTTTATGTTTATGAGTTTATCTTTAGTATATTAATTTTTATCTTTTAATGATTTAATCTTATTTTATTATTTTATAATTTCTACATGTTTTTAGTTGTTAATTGTGACTTGTGACAGTAATTTTATTCTTTTTTATATTAATTTAATTAATTACTTTAATATTAAAATTTAAATTTTAAAATATATTTAAAGTTTAGGATGACTCAATTCCGAACAGATCAAAACAGCACGACCCGACATAACTCGGTAAGTCCAAACAAGACTTGACCTAAACTAAGTACAACTTACAAGCATGGGCTAGCAGGTCATGCTAGGCTGGCACTTCTCAAGTCGTGTCATGCCTGGCATGACATGGTTACTATACTGGGTCGTGCCAGGCACAGTATGGAGGCCAAATTGGGCCACCAAAAAATGGGTCAGGCTAGCCCTGCTTGGCCTAGCCCATTTAATACCTCTAGTCCAACTCAAATCTCCTAGTCCGCACATTAGAAAATGTGAGACTATTTGAAATAAGACTTTTAAAAATTATAAATTAATAACTATAATATATAATTTATTTTGTTATCTATTTAATCATTTATTTTCTTATTTATCTATTTTATTTAAAAGTATAAATGCTGATATATAAAAAAATTGATCATGTGATGGTGAGATAATAATAAGGATCCTACTGACCAATCAGGAGGGTAAGGAAATTTTTGGAGTGTGACCCGATCAAATCTATTGATCTGACTCATTCCATTTATAGAATCCTATTTATTTTTCCTATATATTCATTGTATGTATAATTTGTTCCGCGTGCTCTGTTCTTCATCTCTCTCTCTGTATATAATTTTATACTATAATATTAATTTATTAATCTAAAAGCACTAAGTACTTTCTAGTGAACGTAGTTAGTCGTGTTGAATTACTAATTAACCACATTAAAACTAGTTTTTATTTGTTGTAGTATACATTATTTATATTTCTATGCAATCCAATAGTTTCATATAATCACTATCAAGAGATAAGAAATTTTAATAAGAACATATTTACTTTGAATCATTATCATATCAATATTTTCTATTTTAGTGTATAGTTATGACGTACGTGTTAATATAATTTGTTCTTATTTAAATTGGAGAATTTTCCATGATAAAATTTAGTATCTTTTTTATGTGATTTTATTACAGTGTGTTTGTGTGAGATTATGCATTGAACACGTGTGGGGTGAACTCATATTTAAGTTAAGTGGAATAAATGCAATGACAAGCCATTCTGACACTATTTTTTTTTTTGTAAAATAAATATATAAATCACGTAACTCTAATTTACTGTATTAATTATTTTCATTTTTATTAATTGTTGACTATGGTCTCTTTTCTCTTTACTATTCTTCTTCTTTTCTCTCTTTTGCTATTTTTCATCTCTATGTTTTGTAAATCCTTGAAATAGAATGATTATCACTTTAATACTTCAATAGTATTTTAGTTTGATTTAATTTCTGAATATTGTGATCATTATTTTATTCACCCATGTATATTCTATCATTATTGCATGATAATTTAAAAAATTAGTTTGAGTTTCAATACTAATAATGACAAAGTTTTCATAAATCAATTTCATTTTCACGTAGGGTTACATACTGCTTTCATGAATTTAATGCCAAATGAAATCAAAGCAGGAATAAACGAATTTCGTATATTTCATTTTCCACGATTTCACCAAGGAAGCGACTGGATCATCAAATTTCCGTTAGGATTTCACAATTTCAATCATGAGTTTCAGTCAATGAAAACGAGTTAATTCGGTTTTCCGCATTTGTAACAAAAAAAACTACAGGGCTAGAATTTCATCAAATTTCCCCGTTTCTGTTTGAAGAACTAAACAACAGAATTAGACCGCACTGATTTCTTTCTTATTTCAAGAATTAAAATATTCTATTAAATCATCTTACAATTGATGTATTCTTCGTTGCATTTGTGCTTTGAATTTATTATTTTCTTCCCAGTATTTCTTATCCGAACCTCTATTTCGAAATCAGAACAAGACACTCAAAAAAGAAAGTCATACCTCTACAAAGCATGTCAAGGAAAAGCTCTGACGGAGCAGCTTTTTCCACTGAGAGGAGACGAGGACAATATCGGCCGCGAAAACAACATGACGTTCACGGCCTTAGTCACACGGCGGTCATGAACAACTGAGGCGCTCATAACCTTGTCACTAAATCCTTCTTCGATATCTTGCCCGAGATGCCAGTCTTCTTCCTGAATCTTCCTCACCTGGCTGTGAACAAACCTTATCATCTTCATGTTCCTCTTCCACTTTCCCACCAAGTCCACGTTCGATGATTCCATGCTTGATCTAGATTGCGGCTCTGTGGTGGGGCACCTTCTTGAGAGAGCCAGCAAAAGGCTGGGTTCAAAAACGATCAGCCTCATGTAACGCAAAAATGGATAACGAAGACCGGACGGTTGCGTTTTGAAGATTCGTTTGTTATGAATTTATAATCACATGTGGTTTAATAAAAAATAGACGATCGTTGTGACATTATGACTAAGGCTCAACGAACGAAGTGAAAAAGTCGGATGCGTCTCCTCCGACTAAATGATATCAATGCCTACAAACTATATTTATCCCCATATAATTTCTAAACCATATTTATCCCCATATAATTTCTAAACCATATTTATCCCCATATAATTTCTAAACCATATTTATCCCCATATAATTTCTAAACCATATTTATCCCCATATAATTTCTAAACCATATTTATCCCCATATAATTTCTAAACCATATTTATCCCCATATAATTCTAAACCATATTTATGCCCATATAATTTCTAAACCATATTTATCCCCATATAATTTCTTATCCATATTTATCCCCATATAATTTCTAATCCATATTTATCCCCATATAATTTCTAAGCCATATTTATCCCCATATAATTTCTAAGACATATTTATCCCCATATAATTTATAAGCCATATTTATCCCCATATAATTTTTAAGCCATATTTATCCCCATATAATTTTTAAGCCATATTTATCCCCGTATAATTTTTAAGCCATATTTATCCCCGTATAATTTTTAAGCCATATTTATCCCCGTATAATTTTTAAGCCATATTTATCCCCGTATAATTTTTAAGCCATATTTATCCCCATATAATTTATAAACCATATTTATCCTCATATAATTTATAATCCATATTTATCCCCATTTAATTTTTCATTCATATTTATCCCCATTTAATTTTTCATCATATTTATCCCCATATAATTTTTCATCCATATTTATCCTCATATAATTTTTCATCCATATTTATCCTCATATAATTTTTTCATCCATATTTCTCTCCATATAAAATTTCATCCATATTTATCCCCATATAATTTCTCGTCCATATTTTTTCCCATATAATTTCTCATTCATATTTATTCCCATATAATTTCTCATACATATTTATCTCCATATATATTCTTAGTCATATTTATCCCTATATAATTTCTCAGCCATATATATCCCCATATAATTTCTCAATCATATTTATCCTCATATGATTTCTCATCCATTTTATCCTCATATAATTTCTCAACCATTTTATTGTTATATAATTGCTCATCCATATTTATCTCCGTATACTTTTTTAGTCATGTTTATTCCCATATAATTTCTTAGTCATATTTACCCCCATATAATTTCTTAGCCATATTTATCCTCATATAATTTCTCAACCATATTATTCCTCATATAATTTCTCACCCATATTTATCCCTGTATAATTTCTCAATCATATTTATCCTCATATAATTTTTCAATTATATTAATCCTCATATTATTTTTGGACCATATTTATCTCATTTTTTTTCTTAGTCATATTTGTCCCATATTAATTCTCATCAATATTTATCCCCACATTTAAGTTGTACTTATTATATATTGTGAAATAAAATTATATTAAACTTAGTTTGATAATTTTTGGCATATTTAGGTTGGATTTAAAATCAACTTCAAAAATTTTCAAAAAAAATGAAGCTCATTTAGTTTTTTTTTTTTTTGTTTTTTTTTTATTTTCCATTAAATTCAATGACAATTAAATTTCTTTTTATTTGGGATCATCATAATGAATTATTTTGGTTGTTATGGAATGTTGAGAGTGCTAGGCATGCTAAAAAAATATCATGGTTTTTTGTATGAATCATTTTGAATTCTCACCTTTATACTAGTTGAGAATTATAATCCATACATGGGTAGGAAAACAATTTATATGATGTAGATTGAACTTGAAGAGATTAATTTTTCCAAGTTATTCTAAAGAAAAATCAAGCAGATCTTCATACGAGAGAGTCCATAGTCCAACACATTGAATAAAAAAAGATTTTTTTTTTTTAGTTTGTTTTCAATTTCATGAAACCACAAAAACTATTATAATAAAAGATATTAATAAGACAAAAAAATTTTACACCAACTTTAAAATGCCCTTATGGACTAGGATATATTTGGCACATTAAAAAAAATTTATTCTCCCTCTTAAGTCATCTTTTCATGTTGATTTTGTTATCACCACTCGTCTTCTTATCTTCATTGAACATTTCTTGTATATAAAACTATACTCTCATTTATTAGAAAAAAAAATGAAAACATTCAGGTATCATATTTCACTTAATTGATTAGATATTAATTCTCCCAAGATCATCGATATAAAGATGAATAAAAATAGTGAGTGCCATTTCGTTAAATAGAGAAAGAAATTAACTTTGCAATAAGAAAGATTTATTATTAAGTAATTATAAAGATTTACAAACCAATCAATTAACACTTTTTTTGAGACCATAAAAAAACTAAGAGAGAAGATTTACATATTTATATGGAAACTCATTAAGAACCAATCAATTGACACATTCCATATAAATTTTCTCATGAATAAACTCATTAAGACAAATATTTGTTACATCAAATTGCTTAAGATGTCACAATGCAATATTTTTTTGGTAATATGCCTTGGCGACAAAAAAAGCTTCAAACACATTAATATTGTCATCAACACAATAATTTATTTGATACATCCATATATAGACCCAATAACATTTGTAGTGGAAGGTTAGCAAATAAGTGCTCATATTTTCTATGATGAAAAGCTTATAATTCTTCCCTCATAATGGTAGTTCACTTATGGAACTTGAAGATTATTTTCAAAATATGAAGGTTAGTGAAAGGGGTACAATCAATTTGTGATGGATCAAAAAGCAAGGTGGAAGATATACATTATCTTGGATATCAAATAAGTGACAAGAGTTGGTTGAGAGAGAGAGAAAGAGAGCTGTGAAGAAGATTTAATAATAGTGAGTAGGACAAACAAGAGTTGAGGAGAGAATGGATATAAATAGTAGAACTAGGATGTGTGGAGTCATGAAAGATATAAAAAATATGAAAAATCATTATGACCTACCTTGAGTAAGACAATAAAGAGTCTAATAATACGGATGAAAGATCTAAAGGATGAAAAATAGTAGAACAATCAAGAGTAGAACTAGGAGGAGAGAATGGATATGAAGTGTGGAGTAGGACAATCAAGAGTCTAATAATACAGATGAATCTAATTGAATTATGAGAGTTCCAAAGGATGAAAAATATGAAAAACATGGAAACTTATAAGTTGATCTATCTTGAGTTTTCTCTTTAGTACATGAAAGATCTAAAGTATGGAGTCATACTTATCATAAAAATCATTGGAAAAATAAGTAATTTAAATATTATCTAACCATATTAACTGAATGTTTCCTTCAAAAATGAATAGGGAAAATAATTTCAATAAAAGTTACTTTTTTGATTATGAAAATCATGCCAAATTTGATAACTAATAATTTTTTTGACCAAAAAGAAATATTAATAATGTTTTTTTCTTCAAGCTTTAAACATATTTTATGTTTGGATATCTTAACTAGGCATGTCAAATCTAATAAGAAACTTTAGGATTTTGAATATCAAATAATGATTCCAAATGAGTTTCCTCAAGAGCATATAAGTTTTCATTTGTACATCATTGCTCACAATTTGTTGATTGTGGTCCTTCATAAAAAAACAATGGAAGTCAAATTCAAAATTATTAGAATTATCATCAAGTTGGATAACTAATAATTTTTTTTAAAGTTAGGCACATATAAAGTCAATTAATTTATGAACCTTGTGAGATTTTGAGTTAGCCTTTACTAGAGTGAGTTCTAGGTGAGCTTTTCTATTTTTGATGAGTAATGATTTTATGCTAAAATAAGGTTTTAAAAGTAACTATTTGCCTTTGAAATTTATGTGAGTTGTTGCACTATCATAAGCATAAAAGTGTTCATCTTCACTTTTTAAGTTCAACATCAATAGGACTTGTTGAGCATTTTCCTTTGCATTGGCATAATCATAATAATAATAGCATTTAAAAGTTATGAGAGTAGTCCATCCATATTTTAAAGAAACCTTAAGATTCCCTCCTTTAAGTTTCTCATGTTGCTGATGATAAGTGATGTTATTAAAGTTGGACTTTTAATGAGAGAATAATGAGAAGTTTTGAAGTTAAGTATGATTTTTTTGGTCGACTTTGAGTGAAATTATCTTTCCTCTAAAACTTAACCCTCCTTGTTGTCTACTATCATTGCCTCTTCGACAAAAATAATTATTGATTATGATCAAGTTATCATTGTTTGTATATGAAGGTTTTGGTAGTACAATGTATTTATAGTCTTTATATTTTAGGCTTAGTCCTACAAAGATTTAACAACTTTTTTCAATATCTGACAAAAATGTTTTTATATTTGCTAAATTATCATAAATGTTCTTAAATTTTATGTCATATTCTTCAAGTGATTGGTATCCCTTTGATAACATATGTAGGTTATTCTTCAATTGATTTTCATTCTCCATGGTGGTGAGTATCAATTATTTTTAAACAAATTTTTAAATTTGATATGTTGTATTCTCACTATAGATCATGCTAACTTGTTACTTTGTCATGTTACATTAAGCCAAATAATACGGTATCCATTAGTGCAGCATCGTGTAAAATATTCTTGATTAATCACTTTTTTCCCATTTTAATCAAGAATTCCTTCTGATGAGTTTTCAAGAATCTTTATATGGAAAAAAAATGGCATGATTATAAATCAAAGATAAACCATGAAATTTCTTGAAAAGAAAATTTAAGGATTTGAATTTGATAAAAATTAAAATGGCACATTTATGAAAAAAACTAGATAGAGAATTTTAGTTCTTGAACCATACATATTTTATAATTAAATTAAGTTTTATTTGATATCATTTTGGAGTTGAAAAAAAATAACCAACTTAATAAGATGTTTAATTTTGTTTAATTTCTCATTCTACCAAAATGAGTGATATTTTATATACCAAAAAATGCAAAATGATTGCAAGAGAAACAATGACTAAATATAAACATGAAACTAAGATTTCTAAAGAAGAATAAATTATATTATTCTATTAGATTTGTAGAAATAGAATTGCAAATTTTTAAAGCAAAATTGACTAAGTTTTTGGTGTCTAGAGTCGTCCAAGTTAATGGGAATTGAAGTATAAGCTTTTATTTACTCAAGAGTGATGAGCTATGAACAATATCACTCCTATCCTAAAATTACACTAATAAATTATGTTATTTTTTACTTATTTTGAATTCCAATTCCAAGGCACTCGGATGATGCAAGACTAGAAAATCCAAATTAGATTTTTATTTTTTATGAGATAAAAATAAATTTAACCTTGCCAATATAGAATAACATTATTGTACAAGCATGACTTCAAGAAAATAATTTATTGACCAAGGATCAATAGAAGTTTAATGGTTGATTTTTAGGTATCGACATCATTTATCATATTATATGTGAAATACAATGGATTGAATGAACACAATAATGAACAATATTAATTAACTACCTACAAATGGATCACTTATGTAGAAAAGTTGGATCTCACCTAAACCATACCAATTAAACTAGTTAAGTGCTTAGTGTGGCACAATCACTTATAAGCAGTGACAAATATTGGTTAGCCATATTATACCATTCATTAGTCAGATTTAAACCAAAAAAAAAATTATAATGGGTCGACCATAATCTTTCTTATAAAAGGAGTAAATATTAGATTGATTGATGAGTTATTAAATTGAGTCCCACGTTCATTAACCATAAACATGTCATGCATAAAGTTTGAGTCCTATCCAAATTCTTCATGCATAGAAATCATTAGATTATTTTATCTTTTAGATTTGATATTTTTAGTGTATCTAATATGGAAAGTGATATGTCAGATTTTTAAAATGAGGATAGATAAGCATATTATACTATTCATTATTTAAATTTAAACCAAAAAAAAGAATTTATAATGGGTTAACCATAACCTTTGTTATAAAAAGAGCAAATGTTTGATTGATTGATTGATGGGTTATTAAATTTAGTCCCATGTTCATTAACTCTAAATTGGTTGAAAATGAGTCCTATTTGTATGGCAAAATCAACATTTTATGTCTAAGCCCTTTCTAGTGGTTTTGACACCCTGTCCATTTCTTCTAGAACCATGATATTCATCTTCTTTACATTGCATGATATCTTCCTTCTTAAGAAAGTGAGATCATGATTATTGTCTTTGTAATTGTTGCCCAATATATTTTTTCATTTTCTCTACCAACTCATCATCTCATTCATTTTCTTAGCTTTAGTTATCATTACTAAAAATAAGTATCGACATTGCTAGGTCTACTACTTAAAGTAATATTGTTGGAGTTAATCGATGTCATGTGTATTTGATGAAAATTATAGGAATGAACATGTTTGGAGAATATCAATTCTACATTTATACATGCTTTTTGATCATGCGAGGCCATTCACAAGTTAAGAATTTCTTCATCATTATCTATGTGTAAAGGCATAACTTATCAAAATAATTGATTATCTTATTCCTAGCCATCCTCATTTAAATTGCCAAATAAATTGACATAATATGTCGCTTCAATTTCATCATTCTCCATTTCCAAATTTTTATTTTTAGGTTGAATTATTAATATAGTTGGGATATGTATGCCATTTTCAAATTTTGTTTTGTAATACATAGATTTTAAAATGGTGATTTACTAAACTATCCAAGAAAATAATAATAATAATAATAATAATAATAATAATAATAATAAAGTTTATTAAATAAAGAAGTGTTTATTTTAGTAAATTACTAAAACATTTTTATGAAGTATTATTTTTACAAGAATTGTTTTAAACTAAATGATATCTTGGAAAATAACTTAAATAAATTTTACGACTTATATTCTATTAATGTCATTGTATGAAATAAATGAGAACAAATTTTTTGTGAAAGACAAATAACAATTAGAAAAAGTCTTCAAAAAATATTTTATAAAACTTTCATTTTTTTTATGAAGGTATTAAAATCCAAATTGTTTGAACTGGCTTTAGTAAGAGAATATTTAAGAAAAATAAATATTAGAGACATGTATTTCATCATGATATTGCTCATTTGTTTGCAAAAAATGAGCTTATTAAATATATTTTGTCACACGTAAACTTGTGGCGCATGTTGGAATGGAAACACCAATGCATTTTTAATGGAGCATTAATGAAGTAATATCCCAATGATTGTTTGTTTCTATTCAGCCATGGTATGAAAAAATCCATTTTTTTAGTAGTTGTGTGATATATACGTGTGAATTATTAGTTTCTGTTTCTTATGTTTAAGATTAAATATATTTTGACATTTCGTATGTTGAAAATCTTAAAAACTAGTATTTTATGAAGTTTAATATTTTATGAAGCTTAATATTTCAAATAAATGTGTTTGTGAGAAAATGGGTTCTAGTAAATGACTTTATGGGTTTACTATAGTATAAATTTAATTGTGTCTACTACATAAATGCAATCTAGTTGTAGTAAAATATAAAAGTGGATGCAATAAAACTATAAAGAGGATGTAACAAAGGTGTATCTATGGTTGTATTAAGCTACAACAAAAATTTTAAAAACTACAACAAAAATTATAGTTGAAGGAGGAAGACAAACTATTTGGAAAAAAAAAACAAATAAATAAATGGCAAAGAGAAATATGTGTGTGTGTGTGTGTGTGTGTGTGTGTTAGTCTATGTGTGTGATTGCTTGTTTGTATTTCAATTTCATACCATAGTGGGCTTATTATGTACATGTTTTGTAATCTTTGTAGCTTATTGCAAATAAAAGAAATTTAGCTTTTATTTTTTTAAGTGAAATTGGGGAAATAAAAATTATGGTTAATGATTTGATGGTCACAATATAGTGAGGATACTAGAGTTTCGGTGTCATAGTTCTGACAAATGGCCTTGGGAAAACATCATGAACACATATGCTAAAAATAATTTAACTTTATTATTTTTTAAGCATATAATACAAATCATAACTTCTTACTCGAAAAGCATACTTGCAAGTTGGATCTACTTCTCCAAATACGGTATACATATCTTACTATTTGGATCTAATGGATTATTTTGAATTGTGTAAGTTATTTTAGAAAATTATATGTACAATGCTTGTCCTCATCCTTGATGTCCTCAAGTTTCAAAGTATGAAAATATATATAGTAATTGGACATGCCATGAGATAAGAAACCTTAAATATAGTATGAATGCATTTTTAAGGTAGTTGATTTAGAAGTGAATCATAATATGAGTAGTGTAATGAGACTTTTGAAGGGATTGACTAACTTAATTAGTGATCAAGCTAGTTAGCTCCAAATTTTGATAGTGCCAAATCAATCCCCCATAATCTTCTTGTGCAACCATGATTAAAGGAAATAAAATAATTTCATGAATGACTCAAAAAATAGACCTAAGGATATAGTGGGTACCTAAGATATTAATGAGTGTATTATTCTTTGGAAGTAATATATTTGTATGAATATTTTTGATGTCTAAAAATTGAACTTCGTGATATATAACTTTGTGAGAGATGATGATAATCTATCTAATTTTTACAACTCATACCTAGAACCAATTTATTTTTGATGTGTGTGTGTAATCTTTCATGGTATGAGTACAATAAATCTATAGATTATTCCATTGTTGTCAGATCATGGAAAAGTATATAGTTAGATATGAACATCTACTATATTTTTATGCCACATGTGGTGGAGGGTGATAGGCATATAGTATCATATTTTAAAGATTGCTTCAAGCTAACATTCAAGAGGGATGTAAATATTTCAGTGAAACCACATTATAAATATGTGGTGGATAAAGCATTGCATGTAGAAAAAGATGAAGAAAATATTTACAAGGATCACCAAGTTTCTAGGCTAGCCTTGAACCCTATGCTTGAATTGTGGACCAAGCTAAATGGATGAGGCCTACATCATTGTTTATATTAGGTGAGTTCAGATATTGAAACTAACTTTTAAGGTGGGTTGCCACTTAAACTCAAAGCATCTAGGTTATAAGCAACCAATTTGTATTCAATGGTAATCCCTTTTCCAACTCCAAGGAGAGAGAAGCACAAAAAAATTCATATTTTAGCATGTTCGTCTTAAAGTACTATATGGCATATATATTGTGCTGAAGCCCACATGAAATGAAATACCTATCCATGAAGATTCAGTAGTTTCAAATTAGTTTGACGAGAGGAGTCTTAGAACAAGATTATGATTTGGGAACAAAGAATCTAGAGTAAGACCTTTTCATTGAAGCAAGTTAATAATTTTATATTTTTCCTTTGCTTCTTACTTTTGAAAATGCATATCTATGACTATCAATTCATTTTTTTAACATGTATAGGCTTGAAAATGTACTAAAATCTCCATCTTTGCTCTTTTTAATTAGATGTAAATGCATTGTTTTGTTTCGATTAATTGCTTGATAAAAATAAAGTGATCATCTTTTCATATGAGATACTACTTTAAGATATTTGTTCAATCAAGAGAGACCCTTATTAAAATTATCTGGTAAAAGCTTGCTCAATGAAGATCAATAATAGAAAATAACTCACAAATTTCATAGACCTTAAATTATAAGTCTTTGATAGCATCTTGTGGATGAATTAATATTTGAAATGCATCTCAGCATAACACATATAATAATTGTAACGAAAAGATAGTCCTAATTAATTTTTAAATGAAACAATATTATGTAAATGAATATATCCTCATTGCTTTTTTTTTTACCCAATTGTAGCTTCCAATTTCTTTCTTTTTTTTACGAGATGAAACAATGACTATTAGGTTTATATATAAGTTTGATTATTTAATTTATATGAATATGACTTTGATAAATAAAATAGAATACATTTTGACAATCATCAAATATAGATTTGAAAAAAAACATTTATTAAAAATTTTCAAAAAACAATTTTTTTTCTAGGCATAAAAACCCAAAATATTTTAAAAAAAAATTAGGAAGATGAGATTTTAATTAACAAAATCTGAGACACATGTATTCTATCAAATAATTTTCTATGTTCATAAGAAACCAAGTTAATAAGGGATATGTTCTTCATATGATTTTAAATAAACTTATATATACTTATATAGTGTACATGGAAAAGGAAATCTCAATAAAATACAAATGAAGTATTAATGTTGGAATTCCTCAATAGTTGTTTAGTACTACCCAACTTTGGAATGTTAAAATTGACCTTTTAGTGATTACATTATATATATGGATTATTATTATAAGTGTCGTATGCTTAAAATATAATATATGAAATGAAATGTTTGTGTGACTTTGAGCTTATGGAACATTTTTGCTTAATAATCAATATCATTCACTACAAGAAAAATCTCATATAGCTATGGACAATTCCCTAGCTAAATGGAAATTTTCCTTTGCTAAATGGGAAATAGTGACGGAATACCAACGGATTGGGTCCCTTTCTAAAGTGATCCTTGCTAAATTTTAGTGACGGAAGTTTCCCTAGCTAAAAAATTAGGGAGGGAAAATTTCCTTGCTAAAAAAGAAAAATCTGTAGCTAAAATAGCAAGATAAATAAAATAATTCATCGCTAAACAAAAATAACGACAGGATATTCCCTAACTAAAGTGCTGGTCTATAAATTTTAGCAATGGATATAGTCCCTAGCTAAAAAAATTTAGCGACAGAAAATCTGTTGCTAATTTTAATATTCCCTAGCTAAATTAGCAAGAAATTTTTCCCTTGCTAATTTAGCAAGTGATTTTCCCTAGCTATTTTAATTTCAAAAATAATTTTAGAATTTAATTTATTTTAAAATTTTTTAATTAAATATTTTAATATTTTTATATCAAATTGAATAAAAACTGAAACTATAAATAATTTATAATAAACAAAAAATAAAATCATATAATATCTTATTCAAATTTAATATTTTACATAATTGAAACAAAAAAATAATAAACTTTTATTTCATCTTATTCATCAATGTATCTACCGACAGTGCATAAAGTATAATATATCCATTCATTGAGTTTGCTTTCTCTCCCTCTACTCTTCCGATCATCATTTTTCTACTACGACAAAACTGTCCAAGTCACGGCACGTAATATCTAGTGGAAAATCTCATCACTTATAAAACTTTTGTATGAGGAACAATGTGGTATCATATCTATAAGAAATTTAAATCACTCAGTCAAATTTAAAAAAAGTTATGTTTTAATACATATATAATCTTGCAGTATATATGTAAATATATACAAGCATTTCACTTGTGCATATATTAATGCAGTATATGTACATAAAAATAGTAGTATTCTGTGTACATATAAACCGAGTATAAATATACTCAGTATATATGTACATAAAATACTGCAATATTATATGTATGTATATATTGACTTTATTCGTACGTATGTACCTCATTTGGTGCTGTTGCTGCTGCTCCCGTTGCCGCTCTTTCCACTGCTGCCATTGCCACTGTCACTGCCAATACCACTTCCGCCGCTACCGCTGCCACTGCCATCGCTGCCTATGCCGATGCTGCCTCTGCTACCGCTACCACCACCACCACCGCCGCCGCTGCCGCTGCTGTGGTAGTCGCCGCTGTCCCTGCATGCAGTAGCTACCGCCGCTGTCGCTGCATGCCGTAGCTATTGCCACCGCTGCTGCTACCTCCACGCTGACGCCTCTGTTGCTACTTCTAGTGCAACTACTGCTACTGCCGCTGCCGCCGCTGCCACCGCTGTTTCCAGTGTAGCAGTTGCTGTAGCCATTATCGCTGCCTCTAATGCTTCCGCTCCTGCCATTGCTGTCGCTACTGTAGCCCTCGCCGCCGCCACCGCCACCGCTCCCCTTCCACTGTCGTCGCTGCCACCGCTGTCACTGATACTACTGCTGATAATATGTTTTTACATACCTATAATAAACTAAAACTCTACCCAAAAAATTCGGAGAGACACAAACATTTTCACAGATATATAAAAATAATTATTATAGACATGAACAAACACAAATTAAAGTTGATTGTCATACAACCTTAAACTAAAATTTAATTAAATAATTTAATATTTTTATATTAAATTTAATATAAAAACTATAAATGAAAATTTAAAATTAAACAAAAAAATTCATTTAATAACTTATTCTAATACAATATTTTAAATAACTAAAAAATATATATTACATCTTAGTTATCAATGTATCTACTGACTATGCATAAAGTATAATCTATCAATGCATTGACGTTGTTTTCTCTACCTCTGCTCTTCCGATCACCAACTTTCAGCTGCAAAAATGCTATCCGAGTCACGGTGCTTCATGTCTGTTGAAAAATCCCTTCACTTATACAAGCTTCATATGGGAAACAATGCGGTACCACATCTGTAAGAAATTTAAATCACTAAATAGAATCAAAATAAATTTAAAAAAACTATGTTTTGATAAATATATATATTACTACATCAAAAATGTACATATATACTAGCATTGCACTCGTACATATATTACTATAGTATTTGTACATATAAACTGTAGTATTATGCATACATATATATCGAGTACATATATACCTAGTTATATGTACATAAAATACTGTAGAATTATATGTACGTATATAATGACTATATACGTACGTATATGCCACATTTGTTGCCGTTCCTGCTACTCTCGCTATCGCTGCAGCCCTTGCCACTGCTGCCACTACGGCTGCTGCCAGTGCTGCCGCCACTACGGCAGCTACCGGTGCTGCCTCCGCTGCCTCCGCCGCCGCCGCTCCTGTTACTGCCACTGCAACCACTGCTGCCATCGATGCCGACCTTGTCACTAATGCTGCTACTGCCTCCCCTGCCTCCACTGCTACCACCAATGCTGCCGCCGCCGCCGCTGCCATAGCTACCATACTAATAATAAGCTTTTACATACCTATAATAGGCTAAAACTCTACCCAAAAAATTCGGAGAAACACAAACATATTCACAGATATATAAAAATAGTTAATATAGTAATGAAAAAACACAAATTAAAATTGATTGTCATGCAATTTAAACAAAAATTTAATTAAATAATTTAATATTTTTAAATTAAATTTTATAAAAACAGAAACTATAAATGAAACTTTTAGATTAAACAAAAAAAATTCATTTAATAACTTATTCTAATACAATATTTTAAATAACTAAAATAAAAAAATAACAAAAAATATATTACATCTTATTAATCAATGTACCCACCGGCTGTGCATAAAGTATAATCTATCCATGCATTGATGTTGCTTTTCTCCCTCTGCTCCTCTAAACACCAACTTTTTGCTGCGAAAAAGCTGTCTGAGTCACGGTTCATCGTGTCTGTTGAAAAATCCCTTCACTTATACGAGCTTCGTATGAGAAACAATGTTGTACCATATCTGTAAGAAATTTAAACCACTCAATCAAATCAAAATAAAAAAAAATTATGTTTTGATAAATATATATTACTACAGTAAATATGTATATATATAATAGCATTTCGCTCGTACATATATTACTATAGTATATGTACATATAAACTACATTAATATGCGTACATATATACTCAGTATATATGTACATAAAATAATGCAGTATTATATGTACGTATATACTGACTATATACGTACGTATATACCACATTTGTTGCTATTGTTGTTGCTCCCTCCATCGCTGCTGCTGCCCCTGCCCCTGTCGCTGCCACTGCTGATGGTGCTCCCGCTGCTAACGGTGCTGCCAGTGCTGTTGTCGCTGCAGATGGTGCTGCCGCCTCTACAGCTCTACTGGTGCGGCCGGTGCCGTAGGTGCTGCCACCACTGCTGCCTCTGCCACTGCTGCCTGCTGCTACCGCTGCCATTGCTGCCGGTGCCTCCACTATCGCTGCTTCCAAAATAAAATCCAACATTATTCATGTTTTTATATAAAATTATATGCAAGATAAAATGCACCTTACTTTATATATCACATTTTAGGAAAATCTTGCGATGTAGGCTCTTTAAAAACTACACTAGAATTTTAAAAATAAATAATAAAATTAAAGATAAGAATAAAACTTAATTTTTTGAGTGGACTCGCATAAACAAGACAGCTAGAAAATTAGGAGATAAAATTATTAATATTCAACATTTTTCATATTGATTATTTTTTGACCATCAATTTATCTTTAAGTATTAGGTCTCATCTCACTATGCAATAAATCTCAAAAATAACATCATTAAAACACACATAAAAAATTCAAGTTTAACAACAACTATAATAATTCAAAATAAAAGTTAATACATTATATTTTATTCTTGACCTAGAACAATAATTTTCATCATAGGTTGTATACAAAAGCATACAAAGTCAAGATTATTAAATATGCAACAAAACATAAACTTCACCTCACTAAATCTAATAAAAATTTCAAAATAAAATATATTTGTGCAAAAAGAATACAAAAATAACTAATCTTTATGAAAATATATAAGGACCTACAATATAAGTATGATGATAATGACCATACCTAGCACATGAGGTTCCTATTTGACACGGGATCCAAGAGAGTTTGATATCTCGAACTCAAGGCCTATTATCTTTGGAGAAAGATAGTTACCATCACACCAAGTCACAACTTGTAATATAAGGACAGATGATATTTACTTGTATTGTAACAACAATATAAGAGAAACTCAAGCCTATAAATAAAAAATAAAAGACTATGAGCATCTCATACAGGTTAGGTGATTCCATAGAATGAAAATCAATTGAATCTGCTACAGACTTCCATGCAGATTAGGGCACGACTATGGCTCTTTCAAACTTGAGCTCCAATACTACCTTCTTACACTCTTCAAACTTCTGGGCAGCATCTTAATCTGGTGGGAAAATTTGTATAACTTGATTCATGTTCATCATAGAAGTTATGATGAAAGAGACCCATGGTGTTCATGATCATCAAATATGTTGACTGAAACAGCTTCAAACAAGGTATTGGTTAAAGATGAATGAAGTTTGTGAACCAAGCTTATTGATATGATTGGAACCTACTGAAAGTCCTTCAATGCTTCTTGTGATTCCCAAAGGAAAGATGTGCAGCACCTCGTCTATAATAACCTTGTAATTTCGGACAAATGTTAGGAGGAAGAAGAAGAAAAGTATACACAGCAGACTCATGATGCATTATGCGCCTTGGAAAAGTAAGGATCACAATTGATAGCCTTGGAAACATCCTCTACAGCACACCCATTTTTTTCCAGTTTGGCATGGGCAATTGCATGATTGGCCCAATACACAGCATTCTGATCATGTAAATTGATAGCTTGTGTATATAGTTCTATAGCATGAGCAAACTTGTTGGCTGAAAAAAAAGATGACAAACATACTTATCAATGTCAATATTGATCGAAATGACAAATCTAGCTAAGATTAAAATTGATGAGACTATATGATTAGCCATCATAAAAATAAGTGTAAGCAATTGCAGCCTTACATACAAATTATATTAGATCTTACTTCTAATGAAATGCCAATCAATTTCAATATGCTTATGTTCTCGTTATATATCAAATTTGAATGCTTAGTTATTTGATTATCACAGTCAAACATAGAAACTTTATCTATTTGATGCAATATATGAATATCAACTCTCATATAACAATGACTATGACTAAGCATTCCGCCTCTATTTTCTCAATTTAAAATCGATATCTATCTCAATTCCTTGATAAAAATTTTATAGGCACCAACATGACTCAGATGGGAACGTGCCACATGAATCTTGGCAGACATGAGATTTTGTTTTATGAAATTATCTGATAAATATATGGAATGGAATTATTAAATTATCATACATCTTCTAATTCATAAAATAACAATAAAATTCAATTTTTTATTTACTAGTAATAGTAAAAACCCAATTTTTACTTCCAAAAGATGAACATATGAGCTCAATTAAACTCGAACTCAAAATATTAACAACTTGACTCGAGCTCAATCGAACTCAAACTCTACTCGAGCTCAATTGAACTCAAACTCGACTCACATCATTAGCAGCCCTAATTATTAGTATGAACTACTACTACAAAATAATAAAATTATTATACGTACTATGTTATATATGGTTGATAATGTTAATAACACAAAAGAAACAAACATATTGATGACGATGATGCTCATCCTATTAAAACAATATTCATTAACTAAAAAAATCACACCCATGATTGATATTTATTGATATTCTAAATCAATGAAAAAAATGCTTCGTGTCATCACCAAATTAACATCATAGATAGAAAAAAAATACCAAATAATTAAGATCATAGTTGTTAGAAACTTGTGATACAAGAAATGATACTATAATACAACATATATTTTTTAATGAAAATTAATAGGTTTCACCATTTATATCTTATTTTAAAACATATCTTACAATACAAATATCAAACATGATATGACATGTGATACTATGATAGAACAATACATACATTCTCAACTATTTTCTATCATTAAAAAAAATCAAATTAATTTTTCATGTTAAAGAATTTATTATATTAATTATTCAAATATACAAAAGAATTAAAAAATAATCATAAAAAAATAAGCAAAATAATCTTATACAAAAGGTTACATTTTTATTATCATATACTATAATTCATACTTTTAATATACGTTTATACAAATATATTTTTTTACATATTTTTTACAACGTGAAAAAACTTATGTTACATGATACGATATAATACATAATACAGAAAAATAAAAAAACAATATACGATATATTTTATGAGCTAACAAATATGATTATAATGCAGGGAAAAAAAATATGGACAAGAAAAGCAACATATATACATCATACACACACACACACACACACACACACACACACACACACAACTTGCATAGTATTTGAGAGGAGAATGTAAGGGCTAGTGAATAAAACTAAAAAAAAGAAAAATCAAAGCATCAACATGAGCAAGCTAGGATTGAGTTTCTGAAGATAATGAAAGTTGGCTAAGGGAGACTAGAGTGAAGCTAAGAAATAACAACATAAAAGAAATAGCTTAGTTAGCCATATGTAAACATGATTTCTCTAATGAAAAAAAAATGCATAGATAAAAGAGAAACACATAAGCTGCTCTAATTAGATTAGGATCATGGTTGAGTTTCATAGTAACTAATGCACAAGTAATATACGTGCCCAATTGCATTGAGATAGAATTACTAAGAAAAGTCTTCAATAATCAACCTAGCGAAAAGCTATCCTTTTTCTTTATTATTAAGATAAGGAATTAGCCTTAAATATCCTATGATATCTATATTCATATCTTTCCTTGAATAAGAAAATTCTGATATGCCACTTTGCCTTTTATCGTTTAAAAAAAGTCATCTCCCCTCATTTTTAACACTGTGGTAGACTAGTCGGACCCCAATGAGATAGAATTCTTAAGGATGCCTAGCTTTCCATGCCATGTGCTTCCTCCAATGCTAGAAATGGGGCTGCCCTATATTATACAACCAATCATATTTCTAAACAAGCTAATTAAGAGAAGTAAAGGTTGCTCATAGATAAAACATGTCAAAATGAGAAGGGTGACAATAATTGCATGCAATTCTTGCTAGGGTGCTCATAGATATTAAGAGCTCTACGATCTTAACTAGAATATTTGTTTGTTTATGTTAAGTGGTGTGATACTGAAAGCTCAATCAAGTTATTTTGAACGTAGGACATCCTTAAGAATGCCCTACCTATTTATTTGCAAGGGTGGGGAGCAATCGAGAACAAGGATGATAGATGGAACATTGATCCACCGGATGAGCCTAATGTGATAGAGACGAATAAGCTCATTTCCTTGAAAGGTTGTTTAACTAGTTGAAAAAACATAGAGAGTTGCCCCACATATTTATTTGCATAGTTGAATGTCAAATGAAAGATACAAGGTGACAAATAAAAAAAATAGAATTGAAGAGGAACTAGAAGCCTTAAGTGCTAGGCCTGACCAATTCCCTTTTCTCTTTGAAAACATAGGTGCAGGGAGGGGAAGGATAAAAATTTGTTTACCCGATTGGACTATTTCCATGTTACAAAATTTTCTTCTTCAAATGAGCCTTAAAGGGAATTTAGAATACTTCATCTATTGTATTTTGTACACACACACACACACACACACACACATATAACCTATGGGCTGGCTGGCCTTTTGTTTTGAAGAATGAAACATTAGTTAGGATAACGAAGACAAAGCCTTCCAACATAAGTTATTAAAACATTATTCGATATTACCATCAACAACAAAGTGTGGCTTCTCGCCCCAGGGCCCCT
This sequence comes from Sapria himalayana, assembly GCA_029783825.1. Classification (NCBI taxonomy): domain Eukaryota; kingdom Viridiplantae; phylum Streptophyta; class Magnoliopsida; order Malpighiales; family Rafflesiaceae; genus Sapria; species Sapria himalayana. The sequence continues at coordinate 1,760,614 of JAREIK010002187.1, forward strand.
AGGGCTCTTTTAATTAATTGGCCTTGTATATACTATCTCAACATATATAAGAGAAAGATTGATCAAAAATATATCTACAAAGCTTTTGTATATATGCTATCATTAAAGGTGAATACTATTTTAAGAAGAATATTAAAATAGCCCTACAATGCAAATTGCCACCTAAGGATCAAGTCCATCACATCATAGCACCAACCTCCAATATATATTACGAAATAACTATTTATATTTAGAATGAATTTATTATTGTGATTACAATTATTAGGCTATTTTAGGTTGATTGTCATTGAATAAGAGTTTGTGAGATAAGTTATGATGAAAAATACTATGAAAAATCAAGATCTTTTAATAATGTCATTATTATGCAAAATCAATACCCTTTTTATATTGTCCGAATCCATGCAAAATCAAACCTCTCATCAATGTGTACAATTAGTCGAGGTAATCTTCTTCATGATACACCCATGGAATTATCATAATTATTTCAGCAATATAAATAACTAAAGTAAAAATCAATGAGATTATTAGAGTGGCATTATCTAGTAAATAACACTTCAAATGACATGATAGATTTCACTCAAAATGCAAATATAATTAATGGTCACCGAAACTAATATGATTGTGTTTGAACTCCTTGTTGATTTTTATCTAGTGAAAACCTTCTACTAGATAAAACATTCAATTAGTAATGGGTGTAACAAAGTTCAATTGGATAACTTTCCAACAAGATCCAAAGCTGTGATAATGGTAATTCACATATTATGGTTATTTAAAGCATCTACTCCTTGAATTGGAGCATGCAAAATGTCAGCACCAGACGATGATATTTATGTGGTGTCTATTTACATTAGGTAATTAGGTAACATAGAATCAACTATGGATAGCATTAGGCATGATGACAAACCCTACGGGGTTGGGCTCATACTTTCAAGTAGGTAGGCATCAAATACACAAGTTCTAGTTGTAGAATAGCATTAGCTAAATAAACTAAATCAATCAATAGAAATGAAAATAAATTGTTAGAAGAATATGGAAAACAATATAAATACATATAATAACTATTTAAAATAAAAAAGGAAAAATTATTTAAATGTAGAAAGATTTTATCACTAATTTACTTTAGGCAATTTTACTGAAATAGGATGAATGCTTTTATTAAAATGCAACTTTCGATTAGAACCTAGCTTTTTGATTGGGGCGAAATGACAAATTTGATCATTTTAATTATTAATTATTTTTGTTTAATTTTTTTTTGCTTAAATTTGTAAAAGGTGTGATTCGTTATTTTATAAGGTATGAATATTAAAATGAGATATTTGATTTTCTTTGAGAAATGCATAATTAGTTTTTCTAAAGTATATTAGAAATCCATGAATTAATGAAAAATAAAATAAATTCTATTTTGGTGCACTATTTAAAGCTAAATTAAAGCATTATATATATATATATATATATATATACACACACAAGTATATATATACACACACACATACATATAAACTTGTACATATAGATTTCTATATATATGTTATCAAAATTATTTTTTTATATAGTTTATGTAGGCTTATATATATATAAATATAATAATTATATAACATCTATATATACAAATGTATATATACATAACATATGTTGATATATATATATAAAGTATATAATTAATATATATATACATATACATATAGCTTATGTTTTTTATATATGTAACATTTGCATATATATATATATATATAATGTGTGTGTGTGTGTGTGTATTAATGAATATATACATATGTATATATATAATGCTTATATATAACATATGTTTATAAATATTTATTTTTATATATAATCATATGCGTTAGATTTATCAAATTCAAAGACCATAACAAGAACTTTTTATATCTTCACTTTTTTAAAGCTTCATTGAGACTTGCAATCACATAAGGTTTGCCATCATCTTTTTATCTCACTTCAATGTTTATAGTGATTCAATTTTTTTGTGTTGTTCTTTTACCTTAGCCACTTGAATCCTAAATATCCATAGTTTATAAGAGTTTAAAACATGTTTATTTTTTATGGTGATATTTTTGGTATGTTTTAGATCATTATTTGAGCTTAGAAGAGGTTGAAAGTACAAACAAAACTACAAAGCATTAAAATCATTATAAAAATGAACTTTTAAGTATTTGCATAAATTTGTTAAATACCACAAACCTAGTTTATACAATAAGCTGAAAGAATTACTCATTGAATATATCTTGTCCCATGAAATTCAAAAGGACTTACAAAATTTTAGAGTTTGCATCTATGGGAAGATAACTTTCATTTATTGGAGTTGATATAACTTGCCTAGGCAAAAGGCTATGGCAGTTATTGGAGTTGAGAATTTTAAATTTATACCAAATACTAAAAGCAATCCAATTACCTAATCCTCCCTCTATTTTTTGAGCTTTTATATTTTTCTTTTTAGTCAATTGATTGTCAATAAGAATTATAATAGTATTATAAAATAAAAGAAAAAACTCGCATTGCTATTTTTTTTTATTTATTGGATTTGAGTTTCTGTTCATGAATAATGTTTTTGTGTTTTTGACCGTAAGCTTTATTCTTCTCTTCTTTCTTGTATGCTTCTTTTTGTCTTCATAATGATTTGTTTGTGTAAAAATATATCATTCTCTTTATAAGTCCTCATTTGTGCTGCTATTCATTTTTGACTTCTAATAATTCTTCTTTAATATGTCTTTGTACTTCTGTAAGAATATCATTAGTTTTTTATTTTTCTCTGCAACTCATTTTTTGAAAACTTTTTTATAAATGCTCCTTTTGTTTAATTATATCCAGGCATCCCAAACACACACACACACACACACATATATATATAAGCGTGTGTGTGTGAGTGAGTGAGTGAGTGAGTATGTGTGTGTGTGTGTATAAATATGTGCATACACATATATTTACATATATAGTATACATACAAACATACATATGTATGTATATATTTATATATAAAAATATATTCACATATATCTAACATACACACACACACGCACGCACACGCATATATATCAAACATAGACATGAACGTATGTATTTATTTATGTATTTATACAAACATACACATATACACAACCATATATATATATTATATATATATATATATATATATATATATATATATACTTATATACATACATTCATACATACATACATACATATATATATATATTAAAATACATAAAATTAAAATTAAAATTACTCTTTGTTTTTTTTAAATAGGTAATAAAGATAAAAAAAATCTACTTTCATGGAGTTATCAATGACTTGAATGTGAAATTTTGATAGTTATAATCTATTATCTAATTTAGATATTCCATTCTTAAAGATGAACCTCAAAATTTTAAACCTTAATTAGTCATTGAAATTATGTTTATTGGATTCCACTGTCGAGTAGTATCGATAAAATCTTACTTTTTAGAACCTAAAATTTAGTAAATTTCACAAGTTATATCAAAATTATCCATCAGCTAAACTACTCAAAAATTCAAATACCATAATTTATGATCCAAGTTATTATAAATGTTTTTGTTCAATATTTTTTTCATAATTCATGAAGCAATCTTTATACCCTTCATCATAAATATTAAGATCATCCCCATCCATAAAAACATCTATACTTGATTATACCAATTTTTAAAAGCAATTAGAATACATTTGGAAAATTATTCGAGTGATGCATAAACTGATTAGCATATGCCAGCAAGCATAAGTTACAAAAAGTGAAGCAGATTTATCATATATTTCACCATATTAGGTACAAATAATTTATATATCAAAATAATTTTCACATGATGAGTCTTCCATGATCAGGTATTACCTAATGTGTACAACTGTAACATAATGATTTAGGGTCATCCACTAGTATGAACTTTCTTGGTGTTGATGAAAGAAGAGTGAGATATTGTAGAATTGATTTGGATATAAAGGAAAAGTTAAATTGGTAGTACTACATGGAACTAGTTGAACACTTGAATTACAAAGATAAAAGTTGATAGAAATCCTAAGAGTTAAAATTTAGAAGACACTAATTACATGACTAATCAAGGTACAAAATTTTATATTTGTATATAAAAATGTGATTCTTATACTAATTGAATGAGTTTTATAAAATAACTCCACAATTCACACTCTCTAATAAATATATTGCTATAATCCATAATTTATATATCATTCTTTTTTTTGATAAGTAATAAAGCACTATAAAATTTTGTTCGAACTATTCTATTTTTAGATTACAACATTTTTCCCAAAATAAAAATTAAATCTCAGTTTTGATTTTCTTCATGATCATCCAGGTGTCACTGGATTTTCCTTCATATTATCTTTTGTTTTTTCTTTCCAGATGTAATAAATTATTACTGCAAATGTGGATTTTTTATGAATGTTCCTTGCGGACCCACATGAATATTCTATTTTCTTTGAAGATGTTAGAAATTGAATCTTTTACATCTTTTGTCTGTATCTAGCAACATATTTCCTACCATAATATATTCTATTTACATCTTTGCAAATAGAACATTAAAAAAAGATGGTTAAAAATTCGCCATCAAAATTTTGTGGGATTGAGGTTGAGAATAGTTGATCTTTGGTTCTTAATCTGCCCAATTCTGCTATCCAAAGATAGATAGCATATTTTTGGATGTAATTTTTAAACCAGATTATTTTAAAATTTATATATCATTCTTGATTTAGCTAACCATAGATTATATATGTCATTTTTTAAAAAATGATATATCTAATGATAATTATCCATTATATATTAATCGTATACCGAATAAAATAGATTTAAGAAAATCTAATAGAAAAATTTGTGCAAATCATGAGTAATTGGAAATGAAACCCAAAATGTACACAATGTTTATCACTCGATAATTAAATTTTCTAGTTACACCAATATATCTTTTATTACACCTCACAAAGGTTTCATTAAATGAATTGTGAAAGAAAGTGTGCCACTTGTGAGTTTAAATTTTTTAATTTCATATTGAGAATAAAGTGAATAAGTGAAGAGGTTTTTGCATACTTCCAAATCTAATATTGACTATAAAATGAATAAGTCATGAAGTTTTCTCAATAGAATTGCTCAGATAACTCTGATTCATTTATTTTACAAGAATTTTGGACTCAATTATAATAATAACTTGATTGGTCAAGAATATCAATTTGCTAATGTTAAGTCTCATTTTCACCTGATACAAAATAGCATATGATTAATTGAGAACTTTAACACTCTTAAACCACCTTACTAATATGAGAGAAAAATTATTGAAACTTTAATAATTACACATGCACCTGTTTTGTTTGTTGAACTTCAACATACATAAATATAATGAGCGATGTTTATGCACCATACATATTGAATTTGAGTTAAGTAAAAATGGATTACACTATAATTAATGAATTTATTTAAATTATTTTTAATTATATTAATAAACATTTCCTCATAAACTAGACTTTAAATATAACATGCAATTTTTAAATTCTAACATGCTTTAAAAGTCTTTATTATTATTACATATATTCCCATGTTAATTTAAAAAAAAAGAATATATACTACAAAAAAAAATTTGATAAATTTTGCAGGGTAAATAATATTTTCATATATTACTTACAAATCAATAATCTTAATATTTATAAAATTAAAATTATTTAACAAACATTTTTAACTCTAATCTACTATACTTAATCTTTTCAGAATTAATATTAGCATTGTATTTTTTATAATATTAATAAAAATATGTGTTTATTATAAATTTAGAAGCCAAAAGCAGAGCATTACTCTTGACCTAAAAATATGAGTTTTTTGGTCTTGTAATGCTCTACCTAAGCAATACTCATTTTTTTTATTATTCCCAATATTCATTCAAATATTGGGAATAATTTCATTCCCAATCTTTTATTTATAATTCATAATATAAAATTCTCAAATTACTCATAATATTTAGTCAGTGTTTCAAATTCTTCGAGAGGCCCTTAGGGTTTAGTCACATAGTGTTCACCTTCCTTGACACATTTACAGACTTAGAACACCTACCATCAACTTTACGTTCAATTTGTAATGAAGGTTGTTTTGATGGTGAAACATTAACATCATAATAATATGTTCCACAATCATACAAAGTAAATAATGAGCAAAATACTTTTTCTAGTATTAATCTTTAAAATGAGAGCACCTTGCACTTGCAATAGCTAAGCCACTAATAGTGTAAATGAATACAAGATGGTAGAAAAGAAGTCATACAAAATGTGATCAGGGTGTTGAAAAAGGACACAATCATAAAATTACTTCTATATAGAACATGTCTAGTGAACCCAACAACCTGTATAACATCCATAAGGCTAAAATTTTCAGATAGAAGCTATCTCTTTCAGAGCATCTTGGTTCCAGAAGAGCTCGCACTCCTCTATTTCCTCATTTAGCAACTTTGTCATCCTGGTGAAAAAAAAATTCCTCTTCTTCAATAATAGAATACATCAAAATCATCAAAAGTATTAAAAGGACCCATATAACCATATTTCAAAATGATTCAAAAATATAATAATACAGATAATAAAATGAAGTTAAACCCTATATTTTGGAGAAACCCCCTATCTCATACTTGTTTTTCATAATGTATGGGATATAATTATTGTATAAGAAGTTTGCATAATGAATTAAGGAAACTACTAGTACATAATTATTCCATCAGTATCAACATCATGTGTAGAAACTTTGATAGAAATTTCAACAAAGGAAATGATAGAGGAAAGACATAAAATCATATATGCAAGTCTAGAAATAGAAGTAACATGAAATGCTATAACTAAGACAAGTTTGGTCATTTCAAAAGAACTGCTATAAGTGATGTTGAAATATTAAAACGAAATGATGCCTTAGATGTTACAATGATAAAAGAAAAAAGTGTTTTTTTTACTTTTTATTGGTAAAAAAATATGTTGATTATTTGATTTTGGATTTTGTGGTATCATTTTACACGACTAGACAATATGAGACATTAACAAATTATGTTGTTGGAAATCTTGAACAAGTTTATCTCACTATAAATGAACAATTGGATATAATTTTTATTGGTGATGTCAACTTGAGGATATCAAATAGATATGTGAGATAAATACATAGAGAAGACATTAACCACACTTAATACAAAATCTAATAATATCTGGTTGGCTTAATGATGAAGTCCCAATTTAACTTTTAAAATGATGACATATGGAAATTTATGGATCGACCATGGTTATTGCTCAAGGAAACAAAATTATAATAATCAACATCACATATGTTGGTAAAGATAGATTTGTTGTTGATGATTCGACAATGAGTTCGATTTGTTGCATTGCAAACTCGGACACACGAGTGAAAAATGAGACAACTATTATAATCTAGAGGTAAGCTATCTATACATAATTTTTGTAAGCATGATTTATGTAAAAGTTGTATCTTCAATAATCAAAATGAGAAAGTATTTCAAGAGTTGGAAGAAAACCAAAATTAATAAGATTAGAATTAGTTCATACAATTATGTAGGGACATGCTCTTGTTTCTTATGTTGGGTGATCCCACTATTATGTGATATTTATTGTTTATGCAAGCATATAGTATCTTGATGCCTCTCTATCTAGATTAATAATTTTTATGTACAAGCTATTCTATAATTTGACTGAACATAAGTTTGTTAGGACCTAATGAGTTTAATCATAGTGCATGGTTCATTGAGAATAAGAAGAAATGATTTATATATTTACGAAGATCAAACATTAATTTTTTCCAACCTAATGGTATGAATATGATGCTATGCTTTTAATGTTAATATTGAGCCACTTAGTTTCAAATGACATGCAAAATATTATGGATTAACTTGATTGAGTCATACATTACTAGTTTCCAAAAATAATAATAATCTTGTTTTAGTAATCAAAGTACTTTGTTAATCATGTCATTTGAGGTATTCATGAAAGAATAATCAAAATAATTTTGAATGTATAGACATGATTTTCATAAGAATTTATTTCATAGGAAATACACTTTAAAGTTACTCTTTTATCTAAATTTTCTTCATGTACTAAGTAAAATGTGATTTATATTTGATAAATCATGGCAATAAGTGTTTTAATCTAAAATTTGATTATATTTTATTAGATTATATCTTATAATCATTATTTTCTTAAATTAATATATTTTTAGTTATTGTAACTAATAGATGCCTTTTAGATTATCTTAACTTGATCCTAACTTTATTTTAATGATGAAATAAAATATTTTATCGATGATTTTTTTCAAAAAAAAATATTTACCAAGTAATATATTATATTATAAATTTGCTGCAACACTTTCACTAAATAAGTTTATATTCAAATAATCATTGATTATTATTTTTATGTCTAATTTGACTCAACAAATAATTTATACAAGCATATAAATTATTTTTACAAAATTACTTTTGTAACTATGAAAATAGATTTCTTACTCAGATAAACATAAGAGGTTAAGAAGTTTGTGATAACCATTCATAAAATATCAATTGTATTTCTTAGTCAAACAACATCATGCAAAATGATAAATATGGAAATATATGTCATTCCTTACAATATGTGGCACATTGCCATCCTTTTTATTTGTGAATTGGCAAATGAATAACACATGATATAATGATCTCCTATAATGTTAGTAAATGGACAATTTATTTGGTACCATACTAGATGTTAGCGAGCATATAAACAAGTTTGTGGTAGAACTAGAATTATGGGGTATACCATTCATACATATAAGACAAATAAAGTTTGTTTTCAAGATAGAGTAGGATAACATATTTAATGAAATAGGAGAATGTTCAAATATTTTGGCACAATTTGGTTTAGATGAAAAAAATAAGTATAATTTCTTTACAAGATAGTGTTGATGGTTTTAAAAGTTGTTAGGATAAACAAAAAGAAGAATTTTACTTGAAGACAAAAAAATATTAGATGGAATGTTCTAGTATATACAATAAAAGTCATATTGATTTTATTTTTGTTAGTATGAAATAGCTTAGCTATTATAAAATTGAAAGTTTATATCAAAGAATACCTCATAAGATAAGATAGATCATTAGTCTCTAAATTTTATCTTAAAAGTGAGATAACATATTCCAAGGATTGATTATACCAAGAATTAATTATGTATAATATTTTTTTATTTATCCTTATTGTCAAAGATAATTATTTATAGTTATATGTTTATAATATATTTGGAGAAAACAAAAATAGAACCCATTAACATTAAATTTGTTTTTTCTAAAGTTACATAAGCAAAAAACATCAAGCATTATTTATTTTCTTAAGTTACAGAAGGAGAAAACAAAATGCAAATATTTAGTATTTGAAATCAATAAACCCTATAAATTTAACAGTAAAAAAACAAAGATTGCACTGAAATTTTTTGTTTCATTAATGGTGTAGAGTTAAAATAATGTAGGTGAAATGAAAATAGATGCTAAAATAAGCAAAATTGGGGGAAAATAAAAAAAAACTAATACCCAAATATTCTATAAACACAAAAACTGCTAGTGGTGATCAAATTGAGAGAGAATGAGATGTGTATATAGCATTCGAAGGAGAAGAACAATGAAATTATTACATGGTAACAAAGATGAGATAGATTTCTAGGTTGCTCCCTCGCGTTTTGGCTCTCCTTCATCATTTGAGAGAGAAAATTTTATCACATTTTTTTTTTCTATGAAACCTTATATATATACTAAACTGTTATAAAATAAAATACAAAAAAATAACACTAAAATAAATTTATAAAAAATAAATAATTTAAATAAAATAATAGAAATAGATTTTTATTTAAGCATAAATGATATTATTTAATAAATAAATAAAATAATATTATATAATAATAAAGTATTCACACACACACACACACACTATATATATATATATATATATATATATATAATATGGTTATAAATTTATAAGAATTCAATGTATTTTTTATTAATATAATATGAAATATTTATAAAAGTATATAATTTGAATCTTTTAATCATTATAAATTTTAATGTTTAAAGTGTTTATTTAATAACCACACTGAAATATTAATTTTTTAAATCATCAAAATTATTTTAATATAATTAAAACATCACTATATTAATCTTAAAATGGCAACTTTTTTTCTTTTATATTATATGAAAAATTAAATTTTTTTTTATTATTCAAAAATTTCTAATCTTTTAATCAATATTTTTTTAAAAATTTCCCATAATCATAAAAATATTATTTTATACTTTTAATTTTATAAATATTTACTTGTTTATTCATTTATTCATATATTTTTATAATTTTTTTAATCAAACAATTGTTTATTTTAGTTTTTTATTAGTTGTAATTTTTTTTTATTTTTTTTATTAATTAAAACATTTTATAAATATTATAATTATATAATAAATTATATAATGTTTTGTAATACAAATATTTAAATACCATAAATAAATATTTTAGATAAAAGTAAGTATAATATTTTAATTAAATTATAATCAAAAAATAGTTATTTTAGTCATATTTAATATAAATTTTTATTCGTATTTATATATTTATTAATTTTTTTTATAATATCATATTTTAATTATTATATGAGAAGATTGTGTCATTCAAGGATCACTCATTTATTGACCATGACATACCAATAATATAGAAAATTATATAAAATATTAATATAAATAATGCTTAAAAAAATATCATTAAAGATTAGCGATGGAAATAATAACTAACCCAAATAGCTAGGGAAAAATCCCTAGCTAAATACATATATTTTGATAAAATAAATATTTAAAGAAATATAGATTCTAATTGTATAAAAACTAATAAAAAAATAAATTCAGATAATTATTTAGTGATGGGTTTAAATTAGATAGGAAAATTTTGTCGCTAATAATTAGCTAGGAAAATTTCGTCGTTAAATCCATCGCTAAATCAAGGATTTAATTAGCAAGGAAAAATCAATCACTAAATTAAGGATTTAATTAGCAAGGGAAATTCTGTCGCTAAATTCATAGCTTAATCAATGATTTAATTAGCAAGGGAAATTCTGTCGCTAAATTCATAGCTTAATCAAGTATTTAATTAGCAAGGGAAAATCCATCGATAAATATGTCGCTAAATCAAGGATTTAATTAGTAAGAGAAATTCCGTCGCTAAATCCAGCGCTAAATCTATCGCTAAATCAAGGATTTAATTAGCAATGGAAAATTCATTGCTAAATCTGTCGCTAAATCAAGGATTTAATTAGCAATGGAAAATCCATTGCTAAATCTGTCGTTAAATCAAAGATTTAATTAGCAAGAGAAATTGTATCGCTAAATCCGTCGTTAAATCAAGGATTTAATTAGCAGGGGAAAATCTATCGTTAAATCTGTCGCTAATTTCAGGCTTTTATTAGTGAGGGATATTCCATTGCTAAATCCATTGCTAAATCTCCCGCTTTTCTTGAGCGGAATTTACAAAAATCTTCCGTCGCTAATCCTTCACTAAATTCGTCGCTAAATCCCCCGCTTTTCTTGAGCGGAATTTACAAAAATCTTCCGTCGCTAATCCTTCACTAAATCCGTCGCTAAATCCCCCGCTTTTCTTGAACGGAATTTACGAAAAATTTTCCGTCTCTAATCAGTTGCTTTTTTTTTTCAAAGAATAATCATAAATCCCTTGCTATTCCCTAACTAATCCGTCACAATTTAGCTAGGGATTGACCCCTAGCTAAAATTTCCCAGCTAAAATGATTTTTTTTGTAGTGATTGATGTTGGGATATTAGAAACTAACCAAGTAGCCATTTGGTGCATAAGTATGTTTGAAAAGGTTTACTAGCAAATATGTTTATGGATGGAGTGCAATAAAACTATAATAGTGATATATATATATAATGAGAGCTGAACCATAGTAGTGATTATAAAAGAACTTGTTGGGCTTGCTTTAATGGGAAGACCAGTTTGGATGAGTTTATTTTTCTTGGTGTACAATAATAAGCCAAACATCCATAATAACTTAATAAAACTCAATCAAAATATGTACAAGGAGAGACCCCTATGTATTTGGGTAGACCTCAAATTGGTGCGTAAAAGCCTCTAACACTTGAAGATGTTAGAGGCATTTACATCTTCTTGAAGATGTAAATGGGGATGTTTGCGAGTAAGTTGAGGACTTTTCATGGTCTTCTTGAAGATGTTTGTGAGCTGCTCAATTATTTGGATATATATTGGAACAATAGTAACATATTAAATCTTATCCCTGAAAAAAAATAGTTCCCCTCAATATTCTATGTCGTTCACGAAACATTATATTTTATATTATGTATTTTGTCACCTAGCTATCATAATAAAGAGTAGTGAAGGGATAAAGAGGGTATCCAATCTATTTAAGTAAGTGCTAGATAGAATTCTTATTAAGTAAGTATATTATAGGTAATTTTTGCCATCATAAGAATTCTATATAGAATTCTTATTCTTCTTCATGAACATGAAAAAGATCATTTTCATGTTCTTCTTCATGAACATGAAAAAGATCATTTTCATGTTCTTCTTCATCTACTCCTTATTCTTCTCCATCTTCTTCCTACTCCTCATTTATTTGTTCTTGTCCCACCAAAAATAAAAAGTTGAAGGTGAAAAAGAAGAATAACAAGAACAACAAGTAGGCAAGAAGAAAAGGAGGTAGAAGAGGAATAACAAAAAATAAAAAATGATGATTTTGATGGTGATAATTAAGGAGAAAAAGCAGATGATGTAGATGAATTAAAAAACAAAAACAACAAGAATATTAAGAAGTTGAAGAAGAAGGTGAATAAGAAGAAGAAAATGATAAATTAGACGAAGAATAAAGAGAACAAGAACAAGATTCTATATAGAATCTTATGATGGCAAAATTACCTATAATATACTTACTTATAAGAATTCTATCTAGCACTTACTTAAATAGATTGGATACCCTCTTTATCCCTTCACTACTCTTTATTATGATAGCTAGGTGACAAAATACATAATATAAATATAATGTTTCGTGAACGACATAGAATATTGAGGGGAACTATTTTTTTCAGGGATAAGATTTAATATGTTACTATTGTTCCAATATATATCCAAATAATTGAGCAGCTCACAACATCTTCAAGAAGACCATGAAAAGTCCTCAACTTACTCGCAAACATCCCCATTTACATCTTCAAGAAGATGTAAATGCCTCTAACATCTTCAAGTGTTAGAGGCTTTTACGCACCAATTTGAGGTCTACCCAAATACATAGGGGTCTCTCCTTGTACATATTTTGATTGAGTTTTATTAAGTTATTATGGATGTTTGGCTTATTATTGTACACCAAGAAAAATAAACTCATCCAAACTGGTCTTCCCATTAAAGCAAGCCCAACAGTTCTTTTATAATCACTACTATGGTTCAGCTCTCATTATATATATATATCACTATTATAGTTTTATTGCACTCCATCCATAAACATATTTGCTAGTAAACCTTTTCAAACATACTTATGCACCAAATGGCTACTTGGTTAGTTTCTAATATCCCAACATCAATCACTACAAAAAAATCATTTTAGCTGGGAAATTTTAGCTAGGGTCAATCCCTAGCTAAATTGTGACGGATTAGTTAGGGAATAGCAAGGGATTTATGATTATTCTTTGAAAAAAAAAAGCAACTGATTAGAGACGGAAATTTTTCGTAAATTCCGTTCAAGAAAAGCGGGGGATTTAGCGACGGATTTAGTGAAGGATTAGCGACGGAAGATTTTTGTAAATTCCGCTCAAGAAAAGCGGGGGATTTAGCGACGAATTTAGTGAAGGATTAGCGACGGAAGATTTTTGTAAATTCCGCTCAAGAAAAGCGGGAGATTTAGCAATGGATTTAGCAATGGAATATCCCTCACTATAAAAGCCTGAAATTAGCGACAGATTTAACGATAGATTTCCCTGCTAATTAAATCCTTGATTTAACGACGGATTTAGCGATACATTTCTCTTGCTATTAAATCTTTGATTTAACGACAGATTTAGCAATGGATTTTCCATTGCTAATTAAATCCTTGATTTAGCGACAGATTTAGCAATGAATTTTCCATTGCTAATTAAATCCTTGATTTAGCGATAGATTTAGCGCTGGATTTAGCGACGGAATTTCTCTTACTAATTAATCCTTGATTTAGCGACATATTTATCGATGGATTTTCCCTTGCTAATTAAATACTTGATTAAGCTATGAATTTAGCGACAGAATTTCCCTTGCTAATTAAATCATTGATTAAGCTATGATTTAGCGACAGAATTCCTTGCTAATTAAATCCTTAATTTAGTGATTGATTTTCCTTGCTAATTAAATCCTTGATTTAGCGATGGATTTAACGACGAAATTTTCCTAGCTAATTATTAGCGACAAAATTTTCCTATCTAATTTAAACCCATCACTAAATAATTATCTGAATTTATTTTTTATTAGTTTTTTATACAATTAGAATCTATATTTTCTTTAAATATTTATTTTATCAAATATATGTATTTAGCTAGGGATTTTTCCCTAGCTATTTGGGTTAGTTATTATTTCCATCGCTAATCTTTAATGATATGTTTTTTAAAGCATTATTATTATTAATATTTTATTATAATTTTCTATATTAATTGTATGTCATGGTCATATAATGAGTGATCCTTGAATGACACAATCTTCTCATAGTAATAATTAAATATGATATTATAAAAAAATTAATAATATATCAATACGAATAAAATTTTTATTAAATATGACTAAAATAACTATTTTTTGATTATAATTTAATTAAATATTATACTTACTTTTATCTAAAATATTTATTTATGGTATTTAAATATTTGTATTACAAACATTATAATTTATTATATAATTATAATATTTATAAAAGTTTTAATTAATAAAAAAAATAAAAAAAAATTACAACTAATAAAAAACTAAAATAAACAATTGTTTGATTAAAAAAATTATAAAAATATATGAATAAATGAATAAACAAGTAAATATTTATAAAATTAAAAGTATAAAATAATATTTTTATGATTATGGGAAATTTTTTAAAAAATATTGATTAAAAGATTAGAAATTTTTGAATAATAAAAAAAAAATTTAATTTTTCATATAATATAAAAGAAAAAAAGTTGCCATTTTAAGATTAATATAGTGATGTTTTAATTATATTAAAATAATTTTGATGATTTAAAAAATTAATATTTCAGTGTGGTTATTAAATAAACACTTTAAACATAAATTTCATACTGCTTAAAAGATTCAAATTCATATACTTTTATAAATATTTCATATTATATTAATAAAAAATACATGAATTCTTATAAATTTATAACCATATTATATATATCTATAATATAATATATATATAGTAGTGTGGTGTGTGTGTGTGAATACTTTATTATTATATAATATTATTTTATTTATTTATTAAATAATATCATTTAGCTTAAATAAAAATCTATTTCTATTATTTTATTTTAAATTATTTATTTTTTATAAATTTATTTAGTGTTATTTTTTTGTATTTTATTTTATAACAGTTTAGTATATATATACTAGGTTTCATAGAAAAAAAAAATGTGATAAAATTTTCTCTCTCAAATGATGAAGAGAGAGCCAAAACTGCGAGGGCGCAACCCTAGAATCTATCTCATCTTTGTTACCATAGTAATAATTTCATGTTCTTCTCCTTCGAAGCTATACACATCTCATTCTCTCTCAATTTGTATCACCACTAGCAGTTTTTGTGTTTATAGAATATTGGGTATTAGTTTTTTTTTATTTTTCCCCCAATTTTGCATTATTGTAGCATCTATTTCTTTTTCTTTATTCACCTACAATTATTGTAACTCTACACCATTTAATGACAACAAACAAATTTTTCAGTTGCAATCTTTGTTTTTTTACTGGTTACAATTTATAGGGTTTATTGATTTCAAATACTAAATACTTGCCTTTTGTTTTCTCCATTCTGTAACTTAAGAAAAGAATAATGCTTGATGTTTTTTGCTGATGCTCAACTTTAGAAAAAACCCAATTTTATATGTAATGGAGTTTCTATTTTGTTTCTCTCCAAATATATTATAAAACAGATAAACTATAAATAATTATCTTTGACAAGAAGGATAAATACAAAAAATATTATACATAATTAAGTCTTGGTTATAATCAATCCTTGGAATATTTTATCTCATCTTTTAAGATAATAATGTAGAGACTACTGATCTATCTTATCTTATGAGGTATTCTTTGATATACACTTTCAATTTTATAAGAGCCTAAGCGATTCATACTAACAAAAATAAAATCAATATGACTTTTTATTGTATATACTAAGAACATTCCATCGAATAAGATTTTTTGTCTTCAATTAAAATTCTTCTTTTTTTGTTTATCCTAACAAGCTTTTAAAACCATCAACACTATCTTGTAAAGAAATTATACTTATTTTTTCATCTAAACCAAATTGTGCCAAAATATTTGAACATTCTCCTATTTCATTAAATATGTTATCCTACTCTATCTTGAAAACAACTTTATTTTGTCGTATATGTATGAATGGTATACCCATAATTCTAGTTCTACCACAACTTGTTTATATGCTCACTAACATCTAGTATGGTACCAAATAAATTGTCCATTTACTAACATTATAGGAGTCATTATATCATGTGTTATTCATTTGCCAATTCACAAATAAAAAGGATGGCAATGTGCCACATAATTGTAATGAATGACATATATTTCCATATATTATCATTTTGCATGATGTTGTTTGACTAAGAAATACAATTGATATTTTATGAATGGTTATCACAAACTTCTTAACCTCTTATGTTTATCTGAGTAAGAAATCTATTTTCATAGTTACAAAAGTAATTTTGTAAAAATAATTTATATGCTTGTATAAATTATTTGTTGAGTCAAATTAGACATAAAAATAATAATCAATGATTATTTGAATATAAACTTATTTAGTGAAAGTGTTGCAGCAAATTTATAATATATATATTACTTGGTAAATATTTTTTTTTGAAAAAAATCATCGATAAATATTTTATTTCATCATTAAAATAAAGTTAGGATCAAGTTAAGATAATCTAAAAGGCATCTATTAGTTACAATAACTAAAAATATATTAATTTAAGAAATAATGATTATAAGATATAATCTAATAAAATATAATCAAATTTTAGATTAAAACACTTATTGCCATGATTTATCAAATATAAATCACATTTAACTTAGTACATGAAAAATTTAGATAAAAGAGTAACTTTAAAGTGTATTTTCCTATGAAATTAATTCTTATGAAAATCATGTCTCTGCATTCAAAATTATTTTGATTATTCTTTCATGAATACCTCAAATGACATGATTAACAAAGTACTTTGATTACTAAAACAAGATTATTATTATTTTTTGGAAACTAGTAATGTATGACTCAATCAAGTTAATCCATAATATTTGCATGTCATTTGAAACTAAGTGGCTCAATATTAACATTAAAAGCATAGCATCATATTCCTACCATAGGTTGGAAAAAATTAATGTTTGATCTTCGTAAATATATAAATCATTTCTTCTTATTCTCAATGAACCATGCACCTATGATTAAACTCATTATGTTCCTAACAGACTTATGTTCAGTCAAATGATAGAATAGCTTGTACATAAAAATTATTAATCTAGATAGAGAGGCATCAAGATACTATATGCTTGCATAACAATAAATATCACATAATAGTGGGATCACCCAACATAAGAACAAGAGCATGTCCCTACATAATTGTATGAACTAATTCCTAATCTTACTAATTTTGGTTTTCTTCCAACTCTTGAAATACTTACTCATTTTGATTATTGAAGATACAACTTTACATAAATCATGCTTACAAAAATTATGTATAGATAGCTTACTCTAGATTATAATAGTTGTCTCATTTTTCACTCGTGTGTCCGAAGTTTGCTAATGCAACAAATCGAAACTCATTGTCGAATCATCAACACAAATGCTATCTTTACCAACATATGTGATGTTGATTATTCTAATTTTGTTTCCTCTGAGCAACAACCATGGTCGATCCATAAATTTCCATATGTCATCATTTTAAAGTTAAATTGGGACTTCATCATTAAGCCGACCAGATCATTATTAGATTTTGTATTAAGTGTGGTTAATGTCTTCTCTATGATTTATCATCACATATCTATTGATATCTCAAGTTGACATCACCAATAAAATTATATCCAATTGTTCCTTTATAGTGAGATATACTTGTTCAAGATTTCCAACAACATAATTTTTAATGTCTCATATTGTGTAGTCGGTGAAATGATACCACAAAATCCAAAATCAAATAATCAACATAATTTTTTACCAATAAAAAGTAAGAAAAAAAAAACTCTTTCTTCTTTTATCATTGTAACATCTAAGGTATCATTTCATTTTAACATTTCATTTTAACATTTCAACATCACTTATAGCATTTCTTTTGAAATGACCAAACTTGTCTTATGTTATAGCAATTCATGTTACTTCTATTTTCTAGACTTGCATATATGATTTTCTGTCTTTCCTCTACCATTTCCTTTGTTGAAATTTCTATCAAAATTTCTACACATGATGTTGATACTGATGGAATAATTATGTACTAGTAGTTTCCTTAATTCATTATGCAAACTTCTTATACAAGAATTCTATCCCATACATTATGACAAACAAGTAGAGGTAGGGGGTTTTTCCAAAATATAGGTTTTAACTTCATTTTATTGTCTGTATTATTATATTTTTGAATCATTTTGAAATATGGTTATATGAGTCCTTTTGATACTTTTGATGATTTTGATGTATTCTATTATTGAAGAAGAGGCTTTTTTTTTCACCAGGATGACAAAGTTGCTAAATGAGGAAATAGAGGAGTGCGAGCTTTTCTGGAACCAAGATGCTCTAAAAGAGGTAGATTCTATCTAAAAGTTTTAGCCTTATAGATGTTATATAGGTTGTTGGGTTCACTAGACATGTTCTATATAGAAGTAATTTTCTAATTGTGTCCTTTTTCAACACCCTGTCCACATTTTTTATGACTTCTTTTCTACCATCTTGTATTCATTTACACTATTAGTGGCTTAGCTATTGCAAGCGCAAGGTGCTCTCATTTTAAAGATTAATACTAGAAAAGGTATTTTGCTCATTATTTACTTTGTAAGATTGTAGAAAATATTGTTATGATGTTAATGTTTCACCATCAAAACAACCTTCATTACAAATTGAAGGTAAAGATGATGGTAGGTGTTCTAAGTGTGTAAATGTGTCAAAGAATGTGAACACTATGTGACTAAACCCTAAGGACCTCTCGAATAATTTGAAACACTCACTAAATATTATGAGTAATTTGTTAATTTTATATTATGAATTATAAATAAAATATTGGGAATGAAGTCATTCCCAATATTTGAATGAATATTGAAAATAATAGAAAAAATGAGTATTGCTTAGGTAGAGCATTACATGACCTAAAAACTCATATTTTTAGGTCAAGCGTAATGCTCTACTTTTGGCTTCTAAATTTATAATAAACACATATTTTTATTAATATTATAAAAAATACAATGCTAATATTAATTCTGAAAAGATTAAGTATAGTAGATTGGAGTTAAAAATATTGTTTGTTAACTAATTTTAATTTTATAAATATTATGATTATTGATTTGTAAGTAATATATGAAAATATTATTTACCCTGCAAAATTTATCATTTTTTTTTTGTAGTATATATTCTTTTTATTAAATTAACATGGGAATATATGTAATAATGATAAAGACTTTTAAAGCATGTTAGAATTAAAAAATTGCATGTTCAATTTAAAGTCTAGTTTATGAGGAAATGTTTATTAATATAATTAAAAATAATTTAAATAAATTCATTAATTATAGTGTAATCCATTTTTACTTAACTCAAATTCATCACATGATTTTATCTTTAATTGCTTTAGTTAAATCCTAAAATTTTTATTTTATTCATAACTTGATTTATTATCTCTAATTGCTTGAATTAAATATTTTTTTACTTAACTCAAATTCAATATGTATGGTGCATAAACATTGCTCATTATATTTATGTATGTTGAAGTTCAACAAACAAAACATGTGCATGTGAAATTATTGAAGTTTCAACAATTTTCCCCTCATATTAGTAAGGTGGTTTAAGAGTGTTAAAGTTCTCAATTAATCATATGCTATTTTGTATCAGGTGAAAATGAGACTTAAAATTAGCAAATTGATATTCTTGACCAATCAAGTTATTATTATAATTGAGTCCAAAATTCTTGTAAAATAAATGAATCATAGTTATTTGAGCAATTCTATTGAGAAGACTTCATAGCTTATTCATTTTATAGTCAATATTAGATTTGGAAGTATGCAAAAACTTTTCACTTATTCACTTTATACTCAATATGGAATTAAAAAATTTAAACTCACAAGTGTCACACTTTCTTTCACAATTCATTTAATGAAACTTTTGTGAGATGTAATAAAAGATATATTGGTGTAACTAGAAAATTTAATTATCGAATGATAAACATTGTGTACACCTTGGGTTTCATTTCTAATTACTCATGATTTGCACAAATTTTTCTAATAGATTTTCTTAAATCTATTTTATTCGATGTTCGATTAATATATAATGGATAATTATCATTAGATATATCATTTTTTATAAAATGACATATATAATCTATGGTTAGTTAAATCAAGGATGATATTTAAATTTTAAAATAATTTGGTTTAAAAATTACATCCAAAAACATGCCATCTATCTTTGGATAACAGAATTGGGCAGATTAAGAACCAAAGATCAGCTATTCTCAACCTCAATCCGACAAAATATTGATGAAAATAGAATATTTGAGAAGATGTAAATAGAATATATTATGGTAGGAAATATGTTGATAGATGCAGACAAAAGATGTAAAAGATTCAATTTCTAACATCTTCAAAATGATGAAAATAGAATATTCATGTGGGTCTCCGGGGAACATTCAAAGAAAATCCACATTTGCAGCAATAATTTATTACATGTGGAAAGAAAAAACAGAAGATAATATGAAAAAAAATCCAATGACACCAGGATGATCATGAAGAAAATCAAAACTGAGATTTAATTTTTATTTTGGGAAAAATGTTGTAATCTAAAAATAGAATAGTTCGAACAAAATTTTATAGTGCTTTATTACTTATACAAAAAAGATGATATAAAAATTATGGATTATAGCAATATATTTATTAGAGAGTGTGAATTGTGAAGTTATTTTATAAAATTCATTCAATTAGTATAAGAATCACATTTTTATATGCAAATATAAAACTTTGTACCTTAATTAGTCATGTAATTAGTGTCTTCTAAATTTCAACTCTTAGGATTTATATCAACTTATATCTTCATAATTCAAGTGTCCAACTAGATTCATGTAGTACTACAAATTTAACTTTTCCTTTATATCCAAATCAATTCTACAATATCTCACTCTTCTTTAATCAACAACAAGAAAGTTCATACCAGTGGATGACCCTAAATCATTATGTTATAGTTGCACACATTAGGTAATACCTGATCATGCAAGACTCATCATGTGAAAATTATTTTGAAATATAAATTATTTTTACCCAATTTGGTGAAATATATGATAAATCTGCTTCCCTTTTTGTAACTTATGCTTGCTGGCATATGCTAATCAGTTTATGCATTACTCAAATAATTTTCCAAAGGTATTTTAATTGCTTTTAAAAATTGGTATAATCAAGTGTAGATGTCTTTATGGATGAGGATGATCTTAATATTTATGATGAATGGTATAAAGATTGCTTCATGAATTATGAAAAAATATTGAACAAATGCATTTATAATAACTTGGATCTTAAATTATTTTAGTTTTTGAGTTATTGGATGGATTAATTTAGAGAAGGGTGGGAAAGAGAATATAGGTAAAACTTTTAGTAGTTTAGCTGATGGATAATTTTGATATAACTTGTGAAATTTACTAAATTCTAGGTTCTAAAAAGTAAGATTTTATCGATACTACTCGGCAGTGGAATCCAATAAACATAATTTCAATGACTAATTAAGGTTTAAAATTTTGAGGTTCATCTTTAAGAATGGAATATATAAATTAGATAATAGAATATAACTATCAAAATTTCACATTCAAGTCATTGATAACTCCATGAAAGTAGAGTTTTTTTTTTAATCTTTATTACCTATTTAAAAAAAACAAAGAGAATAATTTTAATTTTATGTATTTTAATATATATATATAATCATACTTTAGTACTATTTATTTTATTTAAAAAATTAACTTTATTTGAATATTTTTTGTGTAAAAATGAAATTATTACATATAGAAGATTTAAGCCGGCTTGTAGTGACTTAAAGATCATTTAAAGGAAAATCTAAGAGAATGATATTTGTTAAGCATATATATCTTTTATATATATATATATATATGGTTGTGTATATGTGTATGTTTGTATAAATACATAAATAAATACTTACATACATATGTGTATGTTTGATATATATATATGTGTGTGTGTGTGTGTTAGATATATGTGAATATATTTTTTATATATAAATATATAAATATATACATACATATGTATGTTTGTATGTATACTATATATGTAAATATATGTGTGCACATATTTATACACACACACTCACACTCACACACTCAAACACACACACACTTATATATAAATATATATATGAGTGAGTGTGTATGTGTGTGTGTGTGTTTGGGATGCCTGGATATAATTAAAACAAAAGGAACCGTTATAGAAAAGTTTTCAAAAATGAGTTATAGAGAAAAATAAAAAACTAATGATATTCTTACAAAAGTACAAAGACATATTAAAGAAGAATTATTAGAAGTCAAAAATGAATAGAAGCACAAATGAGGACTTATAAAGAGAAGGATATATTTTTACACAAACAAATCATTATGAAGACAAAAAAGAAGCATACAAGAAAGAAGAGAAGAAGAAAGCTTACGAACAAAAACACAAAAACATTATTCATGAATAGAAACTCAAATCCAATAAATGAAAAAAATAGCAATACAAGTTTTTTCTTTTATTTTATAATACTATTATAATTCTTATTGACAATCAATTGACTAAAAAGAAAAATCTAAAAGCTCAAAAAATAGAGGGAGGATTAGGTAATTGGATTGCTTTTAGTATTTGGTATAAATTAAAAACTCTCAGCTCCAATAACTGCCATAGCCTTTTGCCTAGGCAAATTATATCAACTCCAATAACTAAAAGTTATCTTCCCATAGATGCAAACTAAAATTTTGTAAGTCCTTTTGAATTTCATGGGACAAGATATATTCAATGAGTAATCCCTTTGGCTTATTGTATAAACTAGGTTTTTGGTATTTAACGAATTTATGCAAGTACTTAAAACTACATTTTTATAATGATTTTAATGCTTTGTAGTTTTGATTGTGCATTCAACCTCTTCTAAGTTCAAATAATGGTCTAAAACATACCAAAAATATCACCATAAAAAAAACAACCATGTTTTAAACTCTTATAAAATATGGATATTTAGGATTCAAGTGGCTAAGGTAAAAGAACAACCCAAAAAAATTGAATCATTATAAACATTGAAGTGAGATAAGAAGATGATGTCAAACCTTATGTGATTTCAAGTCTCAATGAAGCTTTAAAAAAGTGAACATATAAAAAGTTCTTGTTATGGTCTTTGAATTTGATAAATCTAACGCATATGATTATATATATAAATAAATATTTATAAATATATGTTATATATAAGCATTATATATATACATATGTATATATTCATTAATATATATATACATATGCATATGTTACATATATATATAACATAAGTTATATGTATATGTATATATATATTAATTATATACTTTATATATATATATATATATCAACATATGTTATATATATACATTTGTATATATAGATGATATATATATATATATATATATAAGCCTACATAAACTAAATAAAAAAACAATTTTGATAACATATATATTGAAATCTATATGTACAAGTTTATGTGTGTGTGTGTGTGTGTGTGTGTGTACTTGTTTATAAATATTTATTTATAGATGCATATATTTATATGTGTATATATATGCTTATACATACATATACATATATATATATATAATGCATTAATTTAGATTTAAATAGTGCACCAAAATAGAATTTATTTTATTTTTCATTAATTCATGGATTTCTAATATACTTAAGAAAAACTAATTATGCATTTCTCAAAGAAAATCAAATATCTCATTTTAATATTCATACCTTATAAAATAACGGATCACACATTTTACAAATTTAAGCAAAAAAAAATTAAACAAAGATAATTAATAATTAAAATGATCAAATTTGTCATTTCGCCCCAATCAAAAAGCTAGGTTCTAATTATAAGTTGCATTTTAATAAAAGCATTATTCTATTTCAGTAAAATTGCCTAAAGAAAATTAGTGATAAAACATCTCTCTACATTTTAATAATTTTTCCTTTTTTATTTTAAATAGTTATTATATGTATTTATATTGTTTTCCATATTCTTCTAACAATTTATTTTCATTTCTGTTGATTGATTTTGTTTATTTAGCTAATACTATTCTACAACTAGAACTTGTATATTTGATGTCTATATACTTGAAAGTATGAGCCCAAACCCGTAGGGTTTGTCATCATGCCTAATGCTATCCATAGTTGATTCTAGGTTACCTAATTACCAAATGTAAATAGACACCACATAGATATCATCGTATGGTGCTTACATTTTTCATGCTCCAATTCAACGAGTAGATGATTTAAATGACCACAATATGAGAATTACCATTAACGCAGCTTTGGATCTTGTTTGAAAGTTATCCAATTGAACTTTGTTACACTCATTACTAATTGAATGTTTTATCTAATAGAAGGTTTTCACTAGATAAAAATCAACAAGGAGTTAAAACACAATCATATTAATTTTGATGATCATTAATTATGTTTGCATTTTGAATGAAATCTATCATGTCATTTGAAGTGTTATTTACTAGATAATGTCACTCTAATAATCTCATTGATTTTTACTTTAGTTATTTATGTTGCTGAAATAATTATAATAATTCCGTGGGTGTATCGTGAAGAAGATTACCTCGACTAATTGTTCACATTGATGAGAGTTTTGATTTTTCATGGATTTGGACAATATAAAAAGGGTCTTGATTTTGCATAATAATGATATTGTTAAAAGATCTTGATTTTTCATAGTATTTTTCATCATAACTTCTCTCAAAAACTCTTATTCAATGACAATCAACCTAAAATAGCACAATAATTGTAATCACAATAATAAATTCATTCTAAATATAAATAGTTACTTCGTAATATAGATTGGAGGTTGGTGGTATGATGTGATGAACTTGGTCCTTAGGTGGAAAATTTGCATTGTAGGGATATTTTAGTATTCTTCTTAAAATAGTATTCACTTTTAATGATAGCATATATACAAAGGCTTTGTAGATATGTTTTTGATCAGTCTTTCTCTTATATATGTTGAGATAGTATATACAAGGCCAA
This sequence comes from Sapria himalayana, assembly GCA_029783825.1. Taxonomy (NCBI): domain Eukaryota; kingdom Viridiplantae; phylum Streptophyta; class Magnoliopsida; order Malpighiales; family Rafflesiaceae; genus Sapria; species Sapria himalayana. The sequence goes on from JAREIK010002187.1 coordinate 1,786,321, forward strand.
TTAATTAAAAGAGCTCTAGGGGCACTGGGGCGAGAAGCCACGCTTTGTTGTTGATGGTAATATTGAATAATGTTTTAATAACTTATGTTGGAAGGCTTTGTCTTCGTTATCCTAAGGTTTTATTCTTCAAAACAAAAGGCCAGCCAGCCCATAGGTTATATATATATACAATAGACAAAGTATTCTAAGTTCCCTTTAAGGCTCATTTGAAGAAGTTTTTGTAACATGGGAATAGTCCAATCGGGTAAACATATTTTTATCCTTCCCCTCCCTCCACCTATGTTTTCAAATAGAAAAGAGAATTGGTCAGGCCTAGCACTTAAGGCTTCTAGTTCCTCTTCAATTTTGTTTTTTTTATTTGTCACCTTTCATCTTTCATTTGACATTCAACTATGCAAATAAATTTGTGGGGCAACTCTCTAAGTTATTTCAACTAGTTAAACAACCTTTCAAGGGAATGAGCTTATTCATCTCTATCACATTAGGCTCAACCATTGGATCAATGTTTCATCTATCATCCTTGTTCTCGATTGCTCCCCGCCCTTGCAAATAAATAGTTAGGGCATTCTTAAGGATGTCCTACGTTCAAAATAAATCAATTGAGCTTTCAGCATCACATCACTTAACATAAACAAACAAATATTCTATTTAAAATCATAGAGCTCTTAATATCTATGAGCACCCTAGCAAGAATTGCATGCAAGTATTGTCACCCTTCTCATTTTGACCAGTTTTATCTACGAGCAACCTTTACTTCTCTTAATTAGCTTGTTTAGGAATGTGCTTGGATGTATAATATAAGGCAGCCCCATTTCTGGCATTGGAGGAAGCACATGGCATGGAAAGCAAGACATCCTTAAGAATTCTATCTCATTGGGGTCCGACTAGTCTACCACAGAGTTAAAAATGAGGGTAGATGACTTTTTTTAAATGATAAAAGGCAAAGTGGCATATCAGAATTTTCTTATTCAAGGGAAGATATGAATATAGATATCATAGGATATTTAAGGCTAATGCCTTATCTTAATAATAAAGAAAAAGAATAGCTTTTCGCTAAGTTTATTATTGAAGACATTTCTTAGAAATTCTATCTCAATGCACTTGGGCACGTTTATTACTTATGCATTAATTACTATGAAACTCAACCATAATCCTGATCGAATTAGAGCGACTTACGTGTTTCTCTTTTATCTATGCATTTTTTTTTCATTTGAGAAATCATGTTTACAGATGTCTAACTAAGCTATTTCTTTAATGTTGTTATTTCTTAGCTTCACTCTAGTCTCCCTTAGCCAATTTTCATATCTTCAGAAACTCAATCCTAGCTTGCTCACGTTGATGCTTTGCTTTTTCTTTTTTTTAGTTTTATTCACTAGCCCTTACATCCTTCTCTCAAATACTATGCAAGTTGTGTGTGTGTGTGTGTGTGTGTGTGTGTGTGTGTGTGATGTATATATGTTGCTTTTCTTGTCCATATTTTCTTTCCCTGCATTATAACCATAGTTGTTAGCTCATAAAATATATTGTACTTTTTTTTTATATTTTTATGTATTATGTATTATATCGTATCATGTAACATAAGTTTTTTTACATTATAAAAAATATGTAAAAAAATATATATGTATAAATGTATATTAAAAGTATGAATTATATAGTATATGATACTAAAAATGTAACCTTTTGTATAAGATTATTTTGCTTATTTTTTTTATGATTATTTTTTAATTCTTTTGTATATTTGAATAATTAATATAATAAATTCTTTAACAAGAAAAATTAATTTGATTTTTTTTAATTTTAGAAAATAGTTGAGAATGTATGCATTGTTCTATCATAGTATCACATGTCATATCATGTTTGGTATTTGTATTGTAAGATATGTTTTAAAATAAGATATAAATTGTGAAACCTATTAATTTTCATTAAAAAAAATGTTGTATTATTGTATCATTTCTTGTATCATGAGTTTCTAACAACTATGATCATAATTATTTGGCATTTTTTTTCTATCTATGATGTTAATTTGGTGATGACATGATGCGTTTTTTTTCATTGATTTATTATATCAATAAATATCAATCATGGGTGTGATTTTTTTAGTTAATGAATATTGTTTTAATAGGATGAGTATCATCGTCGTCAATATGTTTGTTTCTTTTGTGTTATTAACATTATCAACCATATATAACATAGTACGTATAATAAATTATTATTTTGTAGTAGTAGTTCATACTAATAAGTAGGGCTGCTAATGATATGAGTAGAGTTCGAGTTCAATTGAGCTCGAGTAGCGTTCGAGTTCAATTGAGCTCGAGTCAAGTTGTTAATATTTTGAGTTCGAATTTAATTGAGCTCGTGTGTTCATCTTTTGGAAGTAAAAATTGGGTTTTTACTATTACTAATAAATAAAAAATTAAATTTTATTGTTATTTTATGAATTAGAAGATGTATGATAATTTAATAATTCCATTTCGTATATTTATCAGAGAATTTCATAAAATAAAATCTCATTCCTGCCAAGATTTTCATCAAGGAAAATCTTGAGAATATAGAGGCACGTTCCTATCTGAGTCATGTTGGTACCTAGAAAATTTTCCTCAAGGAATTGAGATAGATATCGATTTTAAATTGAGAATATAGAGATGGAATACTTAGTAATAGTCATTGTTATATGAGAGTTGATATTCATATATTGCATCAAATAGATAAAGTTTCTTTGTTTGACTATGATAATCAAATAACTAAGCATTCAAATATAATATATAACGAGAACATAAGCATATTGAAATTGATTGTCATTTCATTAGAAGTAAGATCTAATATAATCTATATGTAAGGTTGCTATTGCTTACACTTATTTTTATATGGCTAATGATATAGTCTCATTAATTTTAATCTTAGCTAGATTTGTCATTTCGATCAATATTGACATTGATAAGTATGTTTGTCATCTTTTTTTTCAGCCAACAGGTTTGCTCGTGCTATAGAACTATATACACAAGCTATCAATTTACATGATTAGAATGATGTGTATTGGGCCAATCATGCAATTGCCCATGCCAAACTAGAAGAAAATGGGTGTGCTGTAGAGGATGTTTCCAAGGCTATCAATTGTGATCCTTACTCTTCCAAGGCACATAATGCATCATGAGTCTACTGTGTATACTTTTCTTCTTCTTCCTCCTAACATTTGTCTGAAATTACAAGGTTATTACAGATGAGGTGTTGCATATCTTGCCATGGGGAATCACAAAGAAGCATTGAAGGACTTTTAGCAGGTTCCAATCATATCAATAAGCTTGGTTCACAAACTTCATTCATCTTTAATCAATACCATGTTTGAAGCTGTTTCAGTCAACATATTTGATGATCATGAACACCATGGGTCTCTTTCATCATAACTTCTATGATGAACATAAATCAGGTTAAAAAAATTTGCCCAACGGATCGAGATGCTCCACATAAGTTTTAAGAGGGAAAGAAGGTAGTATTGAAGCTCAAGTTTGAAAGAGCCATAGCCGTGCCCGGATCAGCATGGAAGTCTGTAGTAGATTCAATTGATTTTCATTCTAATGAATCACCTAACCTGTATGAGCTGCTCATAGTCTTTTATTTTTTATTTATAGGTTTGGGTTTCTCTTATATTGTAGTTACAATACAAGTAAATATCATTTGTCCTTATATTACAAGTTGTGACTTGGTGTGATGGTAAATATATTTCTCCAAAGATAACAGCCCTTGAGTTCGAGATATCAAACTCTCTTAAATCATGTGTCAAGTAGGAACCTCATGTGCTAGGTATGGTCGTTATCATCATACTTATATTGTAGGTCCTTATAGATTTTCATAAAGATTAGTTATTTTTGTATTCTTTTTGCACAAATATATTTTATTTTGAAATTTTTATTAGATTTAGTGAGGTGATGTTTATGTTTTATTGCATATTTAATAATCTTGGCTTTGCGTGCTTTTGTATACAACCTATGATTAAAATTATTGTTCTAGGCCAATAATAAAATATCATGTATTAACTTTTATTTTGAATTATTATAGTTTTTGTTAAACTTGAATTTTTTATGTGTTTTAATGATGTTATTTTTGAGATTTATTGCCTAGTGAGATGAGACCTAATACTTAAAGATAAATTAATGGTCAAAAAATAATCAATATGAAAAATGTTGAATATTAATAATTTTATCTACTATTTTTCTAGCTGTCTTGTTTATACTAGTTCACTCAAAAAATTAAGTTTTATTCTTATCTTTAATTTTATTCTTTATTTTTAAAATTCTAGTTTAGTTTTTAAAGAGCCTACATCACAAGATTTTCCTAAAATGTGATATATAAAGTAAGGTGCATTTTATCTTGCATATAATTTTATATAAAAACATAAATAATGTTAGATTTTATGTTTGCACCACCGGCAGTGGAGGCACCTGCAGCACTGGCAGCAACAACAGCAGGCAGTGGCGGTAGAGGCGGCAGCGGCGGTAACACCTGCAGCACTGGCCACACCGGTAGAGCAGCAAAGGCGGCAACGGCTGCAACTGCAACAGCACCGTCTATAGCGGCAGCAGCACTGTCAGCAACAGCAGCGGCGGTAGTGGCAGCAGCAGCGGAAGTGGCATCGATAGCGGCATCGGCATCGGCAGCGGCAACGGTAGTGATGGCGAAATCAGCAATAACGGCAACAAAAATGATATATACGTACATATATGGCCAGTATATACATACATATAATACTGCAGTATTTTATGTACATATATACTGAGTATTTATGTACTCAGTATATATGTACACATATTACTGTAGTTTATATGTACATATACTATAGTAATATATGTACGAGCAAAATGCTAGTATATATGTACATATTTACTGCAATATTATATATTTATCAAAACATAATTTTTTATTTATTTATTTTGATTTGATTGAGTGGTTTAAATTTCTTACAAATATGATACCATATTGTTTCCCATACGATGCACGTATAAGTGAAGGGATTATTCAACAGACATGACGAATCGTGACTCGGACAGCTTTTTCGCAGTAGAAAGTTGGTGATCGGAGGAGCAGAGAGAGAGAAAGCAATGTATATGCATGGATAGATTGTACTTTATGTACAGTCGGTGGGGACATTGATAATAAGATGTAATATATTTTTTGTTAATTTTTTTTTGTTTTAGTTATTTAAAATATTGTATTAAATAAGTTATTAAATGATTTTTTTTGTTTAATTTAAAAGTTTCATTTATAGTTACTGTTTTTATAAAATTTAATTTTAAAATATTAAATTATTTAATTAAATATTTGTTTAAACTGTACGACAATCAAATTTAATTTGTGTTTGTTTATGTGTATATTAACTATTTTTATATATCTGTGAATATATTAGTGTATCTTCGTATTTTTTGGATAGAGTTTTAGCCTATTATAGGTATGTAAAAGCTTATTATCAGTAGCGGTAGTTGCGGCAGTAGCGGTGGTAGCGATGTCAGCAACAGCGGCAGCAAGTGCGGCGTTAGCCATAGTAGTGGCATCGGTAGCGGCGGCGGCGGCCGCAACGGCGGCAGCGGTGGCGGCGGCCGCAACGGCGGCTGCGGCGGCTGCGGCGGCAGCCGCGACGACGGCGGCAGCGGCGGCTGCGGCGGCAGCCGCAACGACGGCGGCAGCGGCGGCAGCGGCGGCAGCGGCGGCAGCGGCGGCAGCGGCGGCAGCGGCGGCAGCGGCGGCAGCGGCGGTAGCGATGTCAGCAACAGCGGCATCAAGTGCGGCGTTAGCCATAGTAGTGGCATCGGTAGCGGCGGCGGCGGCGGCGGCGGCGGCGGCGGCGGCGGCGGCGGCGGCGGCACCGGTAAAGGCGATAGCACCGGCAGCAGCCGCAGTGGTAGTGCCAGCAACGTCATGGGTGGCAACGACAGTGGGAGTAGCAGGAATGGCAACAAATACAGTATATACATACGTATATAGTCATTATATACATACATATATTTCTGCATTATTTCATATATATATATATATATATATATACTAAGTATATATGTACTCGGTATATATGTACGAATAATACTACAATTTATATGTACAAATACTACAGTAATATATGTACGAGTGCAATGCTAGTATATATGTACATTTTTGCTGCAGAAATATATATTTATCAAAACATAGTTTTTTTTAAATTTATTTTGATTTTATTTAGTGGTTTAAGTTTCTTACAGATGTGGTACCGCATTGTTTCCCATATGAAGCTTGTATAAGTGAAGAGATTTTTCAACAAACGTGAAGCATCATGACACGGACAGCATTTTCGCAGCGGAAAGTTGGTGATTGGAGGAGCAGAGGGAGAGAAAGCAACGTCAATGCATTGATAGATTATACTTTATGCATAGTCGGTAGATACATTGATAACTAATATGTAATATAATTTTTTTAGTTATTTAAAATATTGTATTAGAATAAGTTATTAAATGAATTTTTTTTGTTTAATTTAAAATTTTCATTTATAGTTTTTTATATTAAAATTAATTTAAAAATATAAAATTATTTAATTAAATTTTAGTTTATGGTTGTATGACAATCAACTTTAATTTGTGTTTGTTCGTATCTATAATAATTATTTTTTTATATCTGTGAAAATGTTTGTGTCTCAGAATTTTTTGGGTAGAGTTTTAGCCTATTATAGGTGTTTAAAAACCTATTATCATCAGCAGTATCAGCGACCATAGTGGCGGCGGTGACGACAGCGCAAGCGGTAGTGGTGGCAGTTGTGGTGAGCAGCAGTAGCGAGGGCCGCCGCTGCGGTAGCAGCTGCGGGAGCGGCGGCATCGGAAGCAGCTGCCGCAGCTGCTGCACCAGAAGCTACTACAGTAGCGGCTGCACTACAAGCAACGGTAGCGCGGATGCAACTGTGGCGGAAGTGGCAACTGTGGCATGCAATCGTAGAGGCTATAGTGCATAGGTAGTAGCAGCGGTAGCAGGGGCGGCAGTGGCGGCGGCAATAGAAGCAGTGGCGGTAGCAGCGATAGTAGCAGTTGTATTGGCATCGATAGCGACAATGACAGGAGCGGTAGTGACAGCGGCAATGGCAGCACTGGCAGGAGTGGCAGCAACAGCGGAAATGGCAGCACCGGCAGGAGTGGCAGCGACAGTAGCAATGGAAGCACCGGCAGGAGCGGCAGCAACAGTGGCAATGGCAGCACCGGCAGGAGTGGCAGCGACAGCAGCAATGGCAGCACCGGCAGGAGCGGCAGCGACAGCGGCAATGGCAGCACCGGCAGGAGCGGCAGCGACAGCGGCAATGGCAGTACCGGCAGCAGTGGCAGCAACAGCGGCAATGGCAGCACCGGCAGGAGCGGCAGCGACAACGGCAATGGCAGTACCGGCAGCAGTGGCAGCGACAGCAACAATGGCAGCAGCGGCAGGAGCGGCAGCGACAACGGCAATGGCAGTACCGGCAGCAGTGGCAGCGACAGCAACAATGGCAGCAGCGGCAGGAGCGGCAGCGGCAGGAGCGGCAGCGGCAGGAGCGGCAGCGGCAGGAGCGGCAGCGGCAGGAGCGGCAGCGGCAGGAGCGGCAGCGGCAGGAGCGGCAGCGGCAGGAGCGGCAGCGGCAGGAGCGGCAGCGGCAGGAGCGGCAGCGGCAGGAGCGGCAGCGGCAGGAGCGGCAGCGGCAGGAGCGGCAGCGACAGTGACAATGGTAGCAGCGGCAGGAGCGGCAGCGACAGCGGCAATGGCAGCACCGGCAGGAGCGACAACGATAGCAGCAATGGCAACACCGGCAGGAGCGGCAGCGACAACGACAATGGCAGCACCGATAGGAGCGGCAGCGACAGTGGGAATGGCAGCACCGGCAGGAGCAGCAGCGACAGCGGCAATGGAAGCAACGACAGCAGTGGCAGCGACAGCGGCAATGGCAGCACCGGCAGGAGCGTCAGTGACATCGGCAATGGCAGCACCGGCAGGAGCGTCAGCGACAGCGGCAATGGCAGCACCGGCATGAGCGGCAGCGACAGCTGCAATGGCAGCAGCAGCATATGTATTGCGGCATATTTTTCTAAAAATTTTATGCAGCTTATGTCCCAATACAACTCACAAGGCATATGTATTTTCATCGTAGATAATAAGAAATGGTTCATCTCATCGTGGTACAATCAAAATTGAACTTTTGATCAAATTTTTTTTAGTTATTCAAAAGCATTGAAGCATGTTTGATCAAAGTTGAATATTGCATCTTTTTCAATAATTTACATTATTGTTTTGTTATTTTTAAAAAGTTATGAATGAATCCAAATAAGGTTTGAAAATATTTTTATGATTCTTCAAAAGAATTTTCATAATAAAATATTATCCATGAATATTTATATGATTTTTGTTTAGGTTTGAAAATATTTCATTACTACATCTTTGAAACATGGCTAGTGAATTATAGAGTCTAAATGACATTCTTTTAAATACAAATGTCCCATTTAGACAAATGAACATCATCTTTTCTTGATACACTAGATCAATCCAAATTTGATTGTAGCATGAATATCCATCTAAAAAATAATAAAAAAATGATAGGATATTTTGTTTAATATTTGATCATTGAAGAGGAATGAGTAGTGATTTTTCCTTGTTCCTTTGTTTAATTTTTTATAACATTACATAGTCACCATTTGGTTATTGCATGTATGGAAATCTCTTTATTATTCTCCATCTTCACCACTATCGACCTTTTCTTTCTTCACCATAAGATATATTAGGCTCGCCTAGGGACTATAATATATCACATGAATAATAAATCGTTGAGCCATTTCATAATCTATTTTTTATAGTATCTTTCATGATTGCATCAAACCATCATATATGTCTTCTTAATTATATAAAGATATTGTGCATACATGCTAACTAGTTGAACTTTTTGTTATCATCTAGTGACTATGCCATAATATCCTCATAATTTTTATTAGATTCACTATTATAGTCCCCATATCATTCATTAGTAACACTGAGATGATGACTAGCTTTGTCTTTTCTCCTCAAGAAAAGCATAATGAAGATGGTTGGATAATGGTTTCAAAATTAGTTCGTCTGGGTTTTCCCATACTACTGATAATTTTCTCTCTAAAGTTATAGCTTTATAAAATGACATGACACTATATGTATTATGTTATGCAGTTCATAAAAATATCCTTTTTTTAGATCTTTTTGTCTCTACTTTTGTTGCTATCAAGATTTCTCTTAGAGATCCTTCTTGAATTTTCTAATTTATTCTCTTCTTTGTTCTTCTTAGATGATAGTTATATGCATCATTCTTCAATTTTACTCCTTAAGACTAAATTTATGGTTTCCTCAAATGATTGGTTGTACATCTTCTTTTGATTTATTATTTTCTGAGTTTAAAGGTGTTAGCTCAGTCCTAGAATCTATCTCTATTAATTGGTGGGCTCAAAAAAAAAGAAAAAAAATTGGATAAGTAAAATATAAAACACAACAATCCATATTTATAATAAGATAGCAAGATAAGATATTGAATCCAAAAACATTTATCATGATAGTACTATCTAGATTACAAAAAAATTATCATATTTCAGGAATAATTATGCCAACTCACACTTATTAAAAAAACAAAAAAAAATTCTCAATAATGGTACAAAAGATTATTGTGATAGTATCACAAAAACTCTTTGGTAATTATATCTTATCAACAAAGATCCATAGGTATATGAGACATGTCAGTAGTAAAGAGGATTTTCATCTAGATATTAATCTCATAGAGATTGTATCATTAGTTCAGTCAACTAATAGTGAGACAACACAATTATAATAAAAAAGATAATTGGGGATTTTGGTATGACTCTTAGATCATAGAGTTTATCTATTTAATTTATATGAAACATATTCATATATTTAAATTATATTGAGTTTGGATACAAAATAAAGGTTGAATTATTGTGAAATGATCATTTTCCCTAACATCATACAATATGTGTATTATCATTGAGTCCATCACAATGATGGTCTTAAAATTTCATCAGTGACAACCATATGAGTGAAAGCAACTCAAAGGGTTATCACTACCATTTGAGTCATAATTCACTCATGCATATCTCATCGATTAGCTATCACCATTCTTCATAGTGATGATATGATTCTCACAGTAAAGGTTAGACTCTTAGGAGAGTTATCGATAAAATATTCACCTCAATTGAGAATTAGTTCTTCTAAGATATATATGTATAATGGAATAGCATATAAAATCATTTGTATTTTTGGCTTCATGAGTACCATACATTAACATACCTAAATTTCAAGTATCAACATATCGATTTATCTCATGCATCATAGTCAAAAAAGTTATTACTTTCTTTCTATTGTATGTGTGAGTGTGTCTCGTGATTTATATATCACCGTCCACCATGACAAAATACACATACACAAACCTACCAATAATCAAATCTTTAAAATCCAAGTTTTATTTAATCACCATATCCATCAATATTTATTACACAACATAAATTAAAAATTATATTAATCACAAAACCTTTCATATATCACATAAAAAAAATTCAATAATCAACTCTAGACCTTAATTTAGTTTGACATTGGGGAGAGATTCAATAAGTTACAAGCAAAGAAGTTTCATGAATCACATGTTCCTAATGATAGCACTCACAAGAATCGCCCATAGGGTTGTTTACCATACTTTGACTTTGACTTGGTGCTTGGAGGAGAAGATCCCTCATGATTTTATTTCTTATCTCTTTTATACTCTAATATTTTTGTATTCCTCTAAGTAGAAAGTCATGACTTTCAAAAGATATCATGACTTTCATCTTGATCTCATGAGCTAAAGTCCATGGCTCTGGAAAGTGGTCATATTCTTAGAATGTATCATAATCTTTCTATAATACAGAGTCTCAGTGCTTGGAAATATCCCTAACTTAGATCTTTTGTATCTATAACAAAATGTTGTGGTCCTAGGAATGATAGTGGTTTTGGCTTTAGTCTTTCTTTTCATAACATTGGGAATGGTCATGGTACTAGGAATAGACTCTCTTATGCATAATACTATCATAGTATTGAGAATGACCATGACACTGGGAATAGTCTCTCTTAACATGGCCACGACACTGAGAATGGTTATTGTAGGGGGAATGATCTGTCTTGTGCATAATATAGTCATGATACTAAGAATGACCATGATGCTCTAAATGGTCTCTCTTGTACATCACAATTTCATGGTGTTGGCAATGACCACAACTTTATTCTTGACCTTTCTCATATATCACATGCACATGGCATTACGAATGGTCATGACACTAGTAATTAGACCATACATCTTAGTCATAGCTTTGCAATCTTTTGAGGACAAGAGACATGGCCTTGGAAAATAATCAAGCTCAAGTAAACATCATTTGTAACTCTATATGTCCAAAATTCATGTTGCTAGATAATTATCATGGTTTTGGCTAGAATAGTTTTATCTTTGTAACTTTATATAGCTCAAAAGTTATGATTTTGGAAGATATCATAACTTTGACTTGAGAATACAAAGTTTTAATGAAGATAAAGTAATAATATTAGAAAGTGGCTCTGAGTTTTAGTACCTATGAGATACTTGGTTACTATAATATGAAATTAATATTGCAACCATTTAAGTATTATGAGATAAATATGGCTCTTGGTAATATCATAATGAAAAAAATATGTTATAAACTTGTAGGATTGTGCTAACATAATGAAAAAGTTATGCCATATAAATTTGTCATAACTACATAATTAGAGTTTGACCAGTAATATATTCCAAAAATTTTTGATGACCCATAAATCACTTGGTCTCTAAATTCCTCCAAAAAAATATTGATTTTATGACTATTCATCAAAATTCATTAAAACTCCAAAATTATAAAATCAATTCAATTACAATCATTTTCATGCTTACATATCATATAATAGGACTATAAATACATAAAAATGTTTGATATTTTACATACCAAATAGTTTTTTCACTAAGTATATCAATTATACTCAATTTAAATCTAACTTCACTAGTATTCATCCAATTTCATAAAAATTACAATTCAGTGAAATTTTTTATCATGTATGGCCCAAATTAAGTACAAGCATATCATGAAAACAATTTAAAATAACAACAAAAAGTCTATACTTTAAGTATCAAACAAACTTCTATCCTAAAATAATTACTCATCCCCTCAAGTAAAGAGTCTCCCTCACTTTATAAAGCTCTGTCTAGAATAGTAAGGAGGAAGAATAAAATAATCAATAAAAAGAGCAATCACACAATGCATCAACATTAAAAAGAATGTCAATAAAGTAGTCAGTGATTTGTATCAAATATTTTTGTTGGAATTAATATCTAGAAGGCTCAAATTTATGCATGGATGTGAAAGGTCTTTTTGCATATCCCTTATTGCTATTTTCTCATTCCATCATCTTTAAAATATTGTTGAATAATGCATTTTGTCTCTTCTGATTGAGTTATGTGGATACATATTTTACTATTTCTCATTGCACTTCTCCAAGTCCTTAATACATTATTCTCTCTATATATCATGTTACCATATATCTTTTTATCTTTATCCTTTATTTTTCTTTTCTACTTATTTGTGATAGATTTAGAGAACATATTAAAGGATTCAGTGATTCCCATCACTCAGATCTCCATTCTTTTCATTACCTCTTCCATGATTTATAACTCATGCCTTGAACTTCTCTTAGGTGGACACAAATGGGCTCTCATTCTTATTGAGATGGATCTTTTACAATACATCACTTTGTTCTACCTTGGCCTTATATTCCTCTTCTTCTCTCTTCACATATTCTTCCTACCTACTAACTCTTTTTTCTTATTATGTTCCTAAGGAACAAAGCAATGTTAGAAGCTCTCCCTTTAATCATACCTTCTTTGCAATAACTTCTAACTTTGTATTCTTCATTAGGGTGAATATTTATTATAAGTCTCCTTACCATCTACCAATTTGAAACTCATATTTGAGTAACAATACTTTTTCAAAATTGTTATCCAAATCTTTCCATTTCATATATGTTGGCTTCGAGGAAGGTTGGTAATTCTTGCCCCACATCAAATGATTCATCCCCTTTGAGAACTAACTTACTCTTTTTATCTCGTTCAAGCCCTCTCTTCATTCCCACCAATGTCAAGAAGATATCTATAGGCACCATTCATACTGGTCTTCAAAATTCAAGGCTACTTCATATGGTAAGACATATTAATTAATGAAGGATGAATTATAAGACCTAAAAATTTTTCTTCTTGGAAGTTGAGAATCGACTTCTCCTAATTTTTCATAATATGAATTTTATATCCTCTTACCAAGGTAAACAGTAAGGCTTCTTTATCTTTCATGATGATAGAGAGATGAATAACCAACTACAAAAGAGAACATGAAAATATAACCATATTTTACTTTCTTCTATTCATTCTCCCCTCACTCAAAGTTCATTGGCGCTTTTAATATTATTCTCAACTTTTCTTATCATTCATCAATCTCTTGGTGATGACATTGTAATTTTGTTATATTTTAAGGATTTTGAAGGTTCTACTATCAATAGTCCCCTGCAACCAAGTTTCTTATTTATAAAATTTGTATGAATACATATGCAAACTTTTAATGCATAATACCTATCACCTTTCATGTCTTCAAGGTTGAAGTAGAACTCCCTCATGACTATCACATTGCCTCTATCTATGTGGGTGCAAAACTTATTCCAATTTCTCCTCTCAATCATTGACTAGAAAGGTGAGATAAATTGTCCAAATTCCCACTCACCCACAAATATTTTTTTACTAGGGTATATATCATTCATTTCCTCTCCTTTCTATCAAAAATATTGGTTTGGGCATCGAGACTTGGGAGGAAATATCATTGGTGGTTGGCTTCTATTGCTTTTTTTAGCCTTGCAACTTGGTTCAACTTCCTATTTTCTCACCATAAGCTTTCAAGTGAGAGAAAATCATCCATTATAGTTAATCTTAGAAATGGGCATCATGATTGTTTTTGTCTTAGTGAGAGACAAATAAAAGAATTAATTTTTGGGAAAAAATTAGGGTTTATAGTATTTTTAAGGCTAGGATTTAGTTATGACCAATAAAAAATTGCAGGTACTTATTACAATACCATGAATTCCCTTTGAAATATATAGTTGTGGCAGAGCTTGAGTGTTGCAAATCAATTTGTCATGAAAGAAAAGTTGTTGTTGGATTTGAGTGTCATGACTAAATTAGTCTTGAATGAAAGTCACGGTTGAGTTTGAGTGTAGTGACACAAACAGTCTTGAATGAAAGTCATGACTATGTTTGAGTATGATGACTTTTTTGGTATATGTACAAGTGTTTGAGAGGAATGTATATAAAAAAGAGGAAATGACGACAAAATACAAAAAAAAAATCTTTGGTTGTCTTCCAAGCATCACTCTATTTTACATCTTTAGCTAGACTAATATTTAAATGTTCATTCTTAATCATTTATTTTAGTAGTCCATGTTATCATCTCATATATAGCTGTCAAATGGGTTAGGACAGGCCTGGCTAGGGCTTTTTTTCAGGCCCAACTGGGGTCACGTGCCATATACCTAGGTCATGCCGTTCACGGCACATGGTTTGGGTCAGATCGGTTTGGGTTGGGTTAGGCCATTCTAGGTAAAAATTAAATTAGGGTTTCTCCTCCATCCCACCATGCTGCAATTGCTCGTCGAGCATCGCCATTCATCCCCTATCGGGCATCACTGCATCGGCTATAGTGCATCGGTCGGTGCATCATTTTCCATGTTGTGTGCATGTGCCATGCACTTGGGATGTGCCATGCGCCCTAGATGTGCCATGAACCTGGGATGTGCCTTGCACAGCACATAGGCCTAAGACCCTCAACACGACATGACATGATTTGTGATGAGGGTCTGCCCGACATAGGTCTGGCCGTCTGGGCATGCTACAGTAGCTTGTCGTGCCGGGCCAAGCACACATGAACCATGCCATGCTTTGGGCCAGGCCTGGGCCACCCAACCCATTTGACACCTCTATCTCCATATAATTTTTTTCATTGCATGTCTTCCAAACTTCTTGTTTAATGTTGAGTCATTTATCAAGTTCCTTTCTTTGAGATGTTATTTGATGAATATTATTATTGTATTAATTATCACAACATAATTGAGTATGATCACATTCAATAATACCATAACTTTTTGTGAAATCCTGACATCAATAATTGCTATCTTGAGTAGTTGTATCATGGGTATGGAATAAGTTATTGCCTCCGCTCGCATCTAACATTTTATCAATGTCATAGTTTTACTCTTGTCATGACTTTTTTCTTCAATGATCTCATGCTATTAATCATAACTTTATTAAAAGTCATGATTTCTTTATGCTCATCAACCCCATCATTTTTTTATCATCATTGATAATGGTCTCCTATGTATCTTTCACTCCCAATATGTCATATGTCAGTAGTGGACTTTTATCATCTTATAATTTTTCTATAGTCTATAGAGTTCCATTTATAAATTCTCTGTGTTCATCACTTGATAATTTCACTATTTTAACCTTTTCCTTTGCAACTCATGATAGCTTATTTTTTGTTATTCTTTTGTTGCAACTTAGAGAAATGTCATAACTTCAAAATAATTTTCTTCATCAAAACATACTATAACAGTGACTTCTAGAATTTTTTCTATATCATCAACTTATCCATCTTATTTGAGCTAACAATTATCCAAAAAGTCCTTTCATTTGAGTTCCATATTTTCTCTTTTGGTTATGCATATGAGGCTATCTTTTCTATAGTAGTTTTATACATTAACATCTAAAATTTATAGGCTTTATACAGGTTGTGTTTTTGTTTCTCTTTACCCAAATGGGACATGCACGTCTTTCTCTATATCCAACACTATAAAATTACTAAATAAAATAAACTTTCCAATCTTGACTAGCATATTTTCAATAATTTCCATCTGAAACTTGATTGATCAATCTATCATCTATAGTGAGAGAGAAGATAGAGTTATCTTACTATAATTCAACCTTAAAACTATGATCAATGATATCAAGTTAATACTTGTTCCCAACTCTTATAGTATCTTTTAGGAAAGTATGCTCCCTAATAATACATAGAATAGTAAAACCCCTCAGTTTTTGAAGCCTTCTCATAAGTTTATGTTGAATGATCATGTTTCACTTTGTTCGACACTCTACATACCAACTTTTTGGGTTATTTAGTGAGTTTATATTATTGTATATATACTTATCAAGTGTTTATTAGAGGGATTTCAATAAATTCTTATTTGGAGTAAATTTGACAAATGTTAGTAAAATTATAGTAATTTTGGGTGTAATTGATAGACTCGTTGAAGGAAATGCTTGGAGGGTAAAGAAATGATAAATTTTTATAATAATTTTCTTGTCACAATTTGGTTACTCCTTTCACAATATTTCTTGAGTGGTTATGGTTTTTTTTCGTAATGTAACTCTACAATGAATAATCACAATGTTCTTTCTAAAAAATGATTCTACAATCAAGTTGACATAATTATTTCATTATACATGATAATTTATCATATCCATGATATTTTATTGGAGTCACGGCTATACTATCTATAAAAAT
>JAREIK010002188.1:0-29710 GCA_029783825.1 Sapria himalayana
TGCAAAACCTAAAATGATTCAAAATGCAAGTAAAATATATTAATAAGATATATACTATTATTAATAAGATAAAAAATACAGGTTTAAAATATTATATATTCAGGAGTTTAGGGATTTAAGAATTTACTAATTTAAGTGTTTAGGCATTTAGTAGTTTATTGGTTTTATTTAAAAAATAAAATAACAAAAAAAAATTTTTGTTATTTGTTCTCATATTTGAAGGATATAACCTTTGAAACTATAACAATTTTTTTATATTTTTTTAAAGTGAATACTATATTTAGTTATGATAATCTTAATAATTATATATCATGTAAATTTAATATAAACAATTATATTGATAAATATTATAATAATGATTATACAAAAGATTAATAAACAATTATTAATAAAATAAATATTGTTTAAAATATATTTGCAAAACCTAAAATGATTCAAAATGAAAGTGAAATATTTTACTATATATTAATTTAAAATTTTTAAATTTTTGTATCCATTTATAAGCTTATATATTTTTTGATGAAAAGTAAATTATTTAAATTATATTTGTCTCACTATTAATTTATTTTTTAATTTATATTTCTATAAAAATAAACTAATAAATAATTAAAATGTATTTATAAAATTATAATGAATACTAATAAAAATGAGATTTATGATTAATTATTTAGGGTATACCTATTTAATGGTTTATGTTTATTGTGGTTTTGGGGTTAATGAGTATATTGATTTATATGTTTACACATTTACGTGTTTATAGGTTTTATTTAATCAATAAAATAACAAAAAATTTATTTTTATGAATTTTCGTGATTTTCAAAGGTTATAACCTTTGAAAATATAATATTTTTTTAATAGTTATAAAATATGAATATAATATTTAGTTATAATAATCTTAATAATTATATTTGATGTAAATTCAATATAAAAAATTTTATTAATATATATTATTTTGATCATCAAAAAATAAATTAATAAACTATTATTAATAAGATAGATATTAATTAAAATATATTTACAGAACCCAAAATAATTAAAAATAAAAGTAAATTATATAACAAAATAAAATTTTAATTTTTTGAAATTTTGTTTATATTTATAAGCTTATATTTTTTTTTCATAAAAAATAATTTATTTAAATTATATATGTCTCACTCATTATTTATTTTGTAATTAATATTTCAATAAAAATAAACTAAAAAATAATTAAAATGAATATTTAAAATTATAATGAATACAAATAAAAATGAGATTTATTATTTATTATTTAGGTTATATAGGTTTAATGGTTTAAGTATTTAGGGGGTTTTGGGGTTTAAGAGTCTAGATATTTAAATGATTAGGCATTTAGTGGTTTATAAGTTTTTTTAAATAATAAAATAATAAAAAAATTATTTTTGATATTTTTTATCATTTTTGAATGTTATAACCTTTGAAAATATAATAATTTTTAAATTTTTTTCAAACATAAATATAATATTTAGTTATAATAATCTTAATAATTATAAGACATTTAAATTGAAAATAAATAATTTTATTGTTAGATATTATAAACTTGATCAAATAAAAAATTAATATACTTTTCATAATAAGAATGATTGCAATTAAAATATAATTACACAACATATATATAATCATTCAAAATCAAAGTAAAATATATTACTAAATAATAATTTTTTGTTTTTAAATTTTTTTATATTTTTTAAGCTTATATTTTTTTTATTAAATATAAATTATTTAAATATTATTTGTCACATTCGAAATTTATTTCGAATTAACTTTTCTAAAAAAATAAACTATAAATAATAAAATGAATATTTAAAATTATAATAAATAGAAATATACATGAGATTTATTATTTAATAAGTAGAATATAGCTATTAAAAGGTTTATGTATTAAGGGGTTTCGAGGTTTATGAGCTAACTAATTTAAGTAAGTAATCATTTAATGATCTATAGATTTTATTTAAAAAATGAAATAACAAAAAAATTATTTTTATTATTTTTTCTCATTTTTTAAGGTTATAACCTTTGAAAATATAATAATTTTTAAATTTTTTTCAAAAGTGAATACAATATTTATTTATAATAATCAAAATAATTATATATCATATTAATTCAATATAAACAATTTTATTGATAGATATTCTAATAATTATCAAAAAATAAATTAAAAATCTATTATGAATAAGATTGATATTACTTAAAATATAATATCAAAACCTAAAATGATTCAAAAGCAAAGCAAAATATATTACTAAATAATAATTATTTATTTTTAAATTTTTATTCTTTTTATAAGCTTATCTATTTTTTGATGAAAAATAATTTTTATAAATTATATTTTTAATTCATTATTTATTTTATAAATAATACAAATATACAAATAAAAAACTAAAAATCAAAATAATTTTTTAAAATTATAATGAAAACAAATAAAAATCAGATTTATTAATTATTATTTAGTGTATATCGGTTTAAAGGATTATCTATATACGGGTATCGGTATTTTGTAGTTTAGTGATTTAAGTGTTTAGGCATTTAGTGGTGTATCAGTTTTATTTAAACAATGAATTAATAAAAAAAATATTTTTTTTTATTTTTTTCACATTTTCAAAGGGAATAACCTTTGAAAATGTAATAATTTTAAATTTTTTTTCAAAAGTGAATATAATATGTAGTCATAATAATCATTATATTTATATATCATATAAATTCTATATAAACATTTTTATTGATAAATATTCTAATAATGATCAAAAAATAAATTAATAATCTATTATTAATAAGATATATATCATTTAAAATATAATTACAAATATTAAAATGATTCAGTAGCTAAGCAAAATATATTACTATATAATGAGTTTTTCTTTTGAAATTTGTTTTTAAAAATTTATCTATATTTTTTTTATGAATAATAATTTATATAAATTATATTTGTTTAACTTATAATTTATTTTGTAATTAATATTTATATAAAAATATACAAATAAATAATTAAAATGAATATTTAAAATATAATGAAAAAAAATAAGTTTTATTATTTATTATTTAGGGTATACCTATTTAAATTAAATTATATCTTTCTAACTAATAATTTATTTTGTAATTAATATTTCTTTAAAAAAAATTGATAAATAATTAAAATAAAAATTTAAAATTAAACTAAATAAAAATTAAAATAAAATTTATGAATTATTATTAATGTATACCAGTTTAATTTTTTAAGTATTTAGAGGTCTTGTCATTTAGGAGTTTAGCGATGTATGTTTTTAGGCATTTATCGGTTTATAGGTTTTATTTAAACAATAAAATAATAATAAAAAATTTGTAATTTTTTCTCATTTTCATAGGTCATAACCGTTGAAAATATAATTATATTTAACATTTTTTGAAATGTGAATATAATATTTAGTTATAATAATATTAATAATTATATATCATATAAATTCAATATAAATAATTTTATTGATAGATATTATAATAATGATCAAAAATTAAATTAATAAACTATTTACAAAACCCAAATTGATTCAAAATTAAAGTAAAATATATTAATTAATAATGATTTTTAATTTTAAAATTTTTCTTTATTTTATAAGGGTAAATACTTTTATTGATTAAAAAAAAATTATTTAAATTATATTTCTCGCACTCATACTTTATTTTGTAATAAATATTTCTATAAAAATAAACTAATAAAAAATTAAAATGAATATTTAAAATTATAATAAATAGAAATGAAAATTAGATTTTTTAATTATTAAGTAATATATAGCAGTTTAATGGTTTATGTATTTAGGCATTACGAGGTTTAGGAGTTTACTAATTTAACTGTGTATGCATTTAGTGGTTATAGGTTTTATTTAAAAAATAAATAAACAACAAATTTATTTTTATTATTTTTTGATTTTTTCAAAGTTTATAATCTTTGAAAATATAATAATTTTAAAATTTTTTCTAAAAGTGAATTCAATATTTAGTTATAATAATAATTATATTTAAATATCATATAAATTCAATAATAATAATTTTATTGATAAATATTCTAATATTCATACATCATATAAATTCAATATAAATAATTTTATCGATAGTTAATATAATAATGATCAAAAATTAAATTAATAAACTATTAATAATAAGATAGATATTAAATAAAAATTATTTACAAAACCCAAATTGATTCAAAATTAAAGTAAAATATATTACTGAATAATAATTTTTAATTTTTAAATTTTACTTCTTTTATAAGCGTATATATATTTTTTGATTAAAAATAAATTATTTAAATTATATTTGTCTTACTGATAATTTATTTTGTATTAAATATTTCTATAAAAATAAACTAATAAATAATTAAATAAATATTTATAATTATAATAAATAGAAATAAAAATTCGATTTATTAATTATTATGTATTATATAGTGGATTAATTGTTTATGTATTTAGGTACTACGAGGTTTAGGAGTATACTGATTTAACAGTGTCTGCATTAAGTGGTTTATATGTTTTATTTAAAAAATAAAATAACAAAAAATTTATTTTTATTATTTTTTGATATTTTCAAAGGTTATAACATTTGAAAATATAATAATTTTTAAATTTTTTTCAAAAGCAAATTCAATATTTAGTTATAATAATCAATATATTTATATATCATATAAATTCAATATAAATAATTTTAGTGATTAATATTCTAATAATGATAAAAAAATAAATTAATAATCTATTATTAATTAGAAAGATATCAATTAAAATATAATTACAAAACATAAATTGAATTATAAGCAAACCAAAATATATTACTATATAATAATTTTTTGTTTTGTAATTTTTTTTATTTTAAAATGTATATCTATTTTTTGGATTAAAAATAATTTACATAAATTATATTTGATTAACTCATAATTTATTTTTTTAATTAATATTTATATAAAAATAAACAAATAAATAATTAAAATGAATATTAAAAATTATAATGAACAAAAATGAGATTTATTATTTATAATTTAGGGTATACCAGTTTAATTTAAATTATATCTATCTCACTAATAATATATTTTGTAATTAATATTTCTATAAAAATAAACTAATAAATAATTAAAATAAAAATTTAAAATTATACTAAAAAAAATTAAAATGATATTTATGATTTATTATTAATGTATACCAATTTCATAAATTCATAAATTCATATATTCATATATTCATATATTCATATATTCATATATTCATATATTCATATAATCATATATTCATATAATCATATATTCATATATTCATATATTCATATATTCATATAATCATATAATCATATATTTATATATTCATATATTCATATATTCATATATTCATATATTCATATATTCATATATTCATATATTCATATATTCATATAATTATATATTCATATATTCATATATTCATATATTCATATATTCATATATTCATATATTAATATATTTATATATTTATATGTTTATATATTCAAATATTTATTTATACATATATTTTTATATACATATATTTATATATTTATATATTTATATATTTATATATTTATATATTTATATATTTATATATTTATATATTTATATATTTATATATTTACATTTTTATATATTTATATATTTATATTTTTATATATTTACATTTTATATATTTATATATTTATATATTTACATATTTATATATTTATATATTTATATATTAATATATTTACATATTTATATATTTATATATTTATATATTTACATATTTATATATTTATATATTTATAAATTTAATATTAATATATTTATATATTTAAATATTTACATATTTACATATTTATATATTTATATATTTATATATTTACATATTTATATATTTACATATTTATATATTTATATTTACATATATACATATTTATTTATTTACATATTTATATATTAGCATATTTATATATTTATATATTTACAAATTTATATATTTATATATTTATATATTTACATATTTATATAATTATATATTTATATATTTACAAAATTTATATATATATATATATATATATATATAAATATTTACATATTTATATATTTTGTATTTATATATTTATATATTAAGATATTTATCTATTTATATATATATATATATATATATATATATATATATATATATATATATTTATATGTTTATATATTTATATATTTATATGTTTATATATTTATATATTTATATATTTATATACATATATTTATATATTTATATATTTATATATTTATATATTATATATTTATATATACATATATTTATATATTATATATACATATATTTATATATTTAAATTTATATATACATAATTTTAATATTTATATATTTACATATTTATATTTATATATTTATATATTTATATATTTATTTATTTATATATTTATATACAAATATTTATTTATTTTAGTATATTATATATACAATATTATTTTTATTTGATTTAAATAAATATATTATATATACATATATTTATATATACATATATTTATATACATATATTTATATATACATATATTTATATATAAATATATTTATATATTTATATATTTATATATTTATATATTTATTTATTTATATATTTATATATTTATATTTTTATATATTTATCTATTTATCTATTTATATAGCTATATATTTATCTATTTATATATTTATATATCTATAGATTTATCTATATATCTATTTCTATATCTATATATTTATCTATTTATAATTTATTTATTTATCTATTTATATATTTATATATTTCTATATTTATCTATTTATATATTTATATATTTATATATTTATATATTTATATATTTATATTTTTATATATTTATATATTTATCTATTTATCTATTTGTATATTTATATATTTATGTATTTATATATTTATTTATTTATATATTTATATATTTATTTATTTATCTTTTTATCTATTTATCTATTTATCTTTTTATACATTTATATATTTATGTATTTATATATTTATATATTTATATATTTATATATTTATACATTTATACATTTATACATTATATATTTATATATTTATATATATATAAATTTATATATTTATAAATTTATATATTTATATATTTACATATTTATATATTTATATATTTACATATTTATATATTTATATATTTACATATTTATATATTTATATATTTATATATTTATATATTATTATATTTATATATTTATATACTTATATATTTTTATATTTACATATTTATTTATTATATATTTATATATTTACATATTATATATTTATATATTTACATATTGAGATATTTACATATTTACATATTTATATATTTACAAATTTATATATTTACATATTTATATATTTCATATTTACATATTTATATATTTATATATTTATATATTATATTAATATATATATATATATATATATATATATATATATATATATATATATTCATATTTATATATTTACATAATTATATTTACATATTTATATATTTACATATTTATATATTTACATATTTATATATTTATATATTTATATATTTATATATTTATATATTTATATATTTATATATTTATATATTTATATATTATATAATAATATATAAATATATAAATATATAAATATATAAATATATAAATATATAAATATATAAATATATAAATATATAAATATATAAATATATAAATATATAAATAAATAAATAAATAAATAAATAATAAATAAATATATATATATATATATTATATATTTATATATTTATATATTTACATATTTAAATATTTACATATTTATATTTTTACATATATATATATATATATTTATATATTTATATATTTATATATTTATGTATTTATATATTTATGTATTTACATTTTTATATATTTAATTATTTATATATTTACATTTTTATATATTTACATATTTAAATATTTATATATTTACATATTTAAATATTATATATATATATATATATATATATATATATATATATTTATCTATTTATCTATTTATATATTTATATATTTATATATTTATATATTTATACATTTATACATTTATACATTTATATATTTACATATTTATATATTTACATATTTATATATTTATATATTTATATATTTATATATTTACAGATAGACAGAATGATACAATGATAAATAGATAGACATATAGTTTGATTGATAGAAGGATAGATAGATAGATAGATAGATAGACATATAGATAGATAGATAGACATATAGATAGATATACAGATAGATTGATAGACTGATTTATAATTTTTAGATATATACATATAGAGAGATACATAAATAAACGAATTTATAGATTGATAGATTGACAGATAGACAGATATAAAGATATACATATAGACAGATATACATATAGGCATATATACATATTGACAGATAGACAGATAGAGAGATAGATAAAATATAAACATATAGATTGATTGCTAGATCGGCCGATTGACAGATAGTCAGATAGATAGTTAGATAGGTAGACAAACAGACTAAGAGAATGATATACATATAGATAGTCAAATAATCTAATAAAAAGATAGACAGATAGACAAATATACAGATAGATAGTTAGTTAGATAGACAAATAGATAGATATAAGATAGAATCAGAAATAGATAAAAAGATAAAAAGATAGAGAGATAGACAGATATATAGATAGGCATAGAGATAGATAAATTTAAAAATTCACAGATAGAAAATAGAAATATAGGACAGAAAGACAAATAGATAGTTAGAAATGTTAGATAGGTAGACAGATAGACAGAAAACTAGATAGAGAGATAGATAGATAAATAGATATACTGATAGACAAATATATATAGATAGACATATAGACATATAGACATATATACAAATAAATAGAAAGTTAGATATTATAGATCGATAGATATACATATAGATAGATAGATAGAAAGACAGATATACTTATAGACATAAAACTAAAGATAGATAAATAGATAAATAGATAAATAGCTAGATAGATAGAAAGATAGACAAATAGATAAACACACGGTTAGACACAGAAAGATAGATAGACAGATATATAGATAAATAGATAGACATATAGATAGATAATTAGATATATAGATAGATAGACATATAAAATAATAGATTGATAGACATACAGATAGAAATACAGATAGATAGATAGAATGATAGATAGATACAAAGATATATGATAGGTAAGTATATAAATTGATAGATAGAATTATAGACAGAATGATTGATAACTTTATAAAAAGATAGATAGATAGAAAGATATATTGATAGATTGATAAATAGATAGACAAATATACAAATGGATTGATATACACATAGATAGACATACATATTGACAAATAGTCAGATAGATTAGTATATATAAAGATAGACAAATTAGATAGATAGATAGATAGGCAAATAGATAGACAAATATAAAGTTAGAAAGATAGATTGATATAAAGATATAAAGATAGATAGAGAGGCAAATCGAATGATAGATAAATAGATAGATAGATAGACTGATAGATAGATAGATTGACAAATTGCAAGAAAGTCATATAGATAGATTAGCAGATTAAAAGATCGAGATTTTTGAAAGATAGATAGATAGACAGATAAATAGGTAGATAAACAGACCGACGGACAGATAGATTTATTGATAGATAGTGTGATAGATTGACATATAGATAGATAGTTAGATAGATATATATATATATATATATATATATATATATTGATTGATTGATATATATATTGATAGATAAATAGACAGATGAATAGAGAGACATATTAGACAAATAGATAGATAAACATAAAGATAGATAGATAGATAGATAGATAAATAAACAAATAGACAGATAGTCATATAGACTGATAGATAGATAGACATATATATAGATATACAAATAGACACATAATGATATATATAGATAGATAGATAATAGATAGATAGACAATAGATAGATAGACTGATATATAGATAGACAAATACACAAATAGACAAATAGATAGATTGTTAGATTGATATATAAATAAATAGATAAATAGATAGAAAGTCAGACAGATAGATAGATCAATAGATAGATATACAAATAAATATAGATATTATTTTAAAGATAGATAAATAGAAAATATATATATATATATATATATACAGATAGAAAAATAGATAGATAGACAGATAGACACAGACAGACAGATAAATAGATAGATAAATAGGTATATATATAGATAGGTTGACTTGTCGACAAGTAGACAGGTAGACATGTAAACAAATAGATACATAGATACATAGATCGATATATAGATAGACAGATAGTTAAATAGAAATATAGAATGATAGATAATAGATAAATACAGAAATAGACAAATTGATACAAATACAGATAATTTATAGATATATATACATATAAAGAAATTTATAGATAGATAATAGATAGAATGATAGATAATTTTTAGATATATATACATATAGAAAGATACATAAATAGTCAAATAGACAAATTTATAGATTTATAGATTGATAGATAGACAAATAGATAGATAGATCGATATAAAGATAGACATATAGATAGATAGATATATAGAAAGATAGATATATAGACATATAGACATATAGACATTTGATAGATAGACAGATAGATATATAAACAAATAAACATATAGATTAATTTGACAAATCGACAGATTGACTAATAGACAAATATAAAGATACATAGATAGACGGATAGATAGATAGATTGACATACAGATAGAAAGATAGATATATAGAAATACATATAGATAGATATATAGATATACAAATAGATAGATAGATAGCTATACAAATAGAAAGATATACAAATAGAAATATAGCCAGATAGACAGATAGCAGATATACAGATAGATTGATAGATATAAAGATTGATAGATAGATAGACATGTAGATAGGTAGACAAGTAGATAGGTAGATTGATAAATAGAATGATAGAATGATTGTCAGATAGAAAGATAGTTAGATAGTTAGATAGTTAGATAGAAAGATAAATAAATAAATGAATAAATTAATAATAAAATATATATATATATATAGAAGATAGATAATTAGATAATTATATATTTAGATAGTTAAATTGATTGATTAATAGATAGATAGATAGACAAATAGATAGAAAAAAAATAGACATATAGGCTAATAGACAAAGACACAATTAATATAGATTGATAAATATACATATAGACAAATAGATAAATAGATAGATATATAGATAGATTGATAGATTAATAAACAAATAGGTCGTTAAATAGATAGGAAAATAGATATAGATAGATAGACAGATAGACATATCAGCAAATAAACATTTAAATAGATAGACAAATAGACAGATAGATAGATACATAGATAGATAGATATTTAGATTGCCATATAGATATATATACATATAGAGAGATAGACTGATAGAAAAATAGACTGATAGAAAGATAGTTATATATAAAGATAAAAATATAGATAGATAGACATATAGAGTGATAGAAAGATAGATAAATAGATAGAAAAATAAATAGATAGATAGATACATAAATACATAGATATATAAATAGAGAGATATATAGATTGACAGATTGATAGATTTATAGATAGATAGATAGACAGATATGTAAGTAGATAAATAGAGAAATAGATAGAGAGACAGATATATATATATATATATATTTATTTATAGACAAATAGATTGACAGACATACAGATAGATAGATAGACTGATTGAAATATAATTAGATAGATAGTATGGTAGATAGAAAGAAACATAGATAGTCATATGTCAGATAGATTGATATAAATATAGATAGACAGATAGATTGACAGATTAATAGATTGATAGATTGATAGATTAACAGATTGACAGATTAATAGAGAGATATATAGATAGATTGATAGATGAACAAATAGATAGATTGAGAGATTGATAGATAAATAGATTGATAGAAAATGATATAGACAAAAAGATAGATAGACAAATAGATAGATAGTAGATAGATAGTAAGATAGATAGATAGATAGAAAGATTGACAGATAGATAAAAAGATATAAATATAGATAGAAAGATAGAAAGATAGACACATAGACAACTAGATAATTAGAGAGATAGACAACTAAAGAGATAGATAGTTAGGTTGATTGGTTGACAAATATCAAATAGATAAATAGAGAGATATATATGATAGATATACAGATAGACAGTTAGTGAGATAAGCAAATAGATAGATAGACTGATAGATTGAGAGACAAATAGACAGATAAATAGTCAAATAGACTAATAAAAAGATAGACAGATAGACAAATATATAGATAGACAGATAGTTAGATAGACACATAGATAGATAAAAGATAGAATCATAGACAGATAGAGAGATAAAGTGATAGAAAGATAGACAAATATTTAGATTGGCAGAGAGATAGATAGATAGATTTAAAAATTCATAGATAGATAATAGGCATATAGACAGAAAGCCAAATAGAAAGTTAGACAAGTTAGATAGGTAGACAAATAGATAGTAAGATAGAAAAATATATAGTTAGATAGATAGATAAATAGATAGACTGATAGATAGATATACAGATAGACATATAGATAGCTAGACATATATACAAATAAATGGAAAGATAGATATTATAGATAGATAGATAGATATACATATAGATAGATTGATAGATAAATAGAAAGACAGATAGACTTATATACATAAAGATAGAGATAGACAGACAACTAGATAGATAGATAAACAGATAGACAGATAGAAAGATAAACAAATAGATAGCTGCATAGATATACACATAAAAAGATAGACAGAGAGACAAATATATAGATAGATAAATAATTAGATATATAGATAGATAGATAAACATATAGAATAATAGATTAATAGACAGACAGATTGACAGACAGACAGATAGATAGATACAAAGATATATAGATAGGTAAGTAAATAAATTGATAATTGATAGATAAAAATATAGACCAAATCATCGATAACTTTATAAACAGATTGATATATATAAAGATATATAGATAGATAGATAGGTATATAGAGAGATATGTTGACTTGTAGAAAAGTAGACTGGTAGACATGTAGACAAATAGATACATAAATACATATATCGATATATAGATAGAAAAACAAATAGATTAGATAGATAGATAGGCACGTAGATAGCTAGATAAATAGATATATAGAATGATATAATGATAGACAGATATGAAATAAACATATAGACATATAGAGAGATTAATAGATCAATAGTTAGATATACTGACTGATAGTTAGATAGTTAGACATATAGAGAGATATACAAATAGTCAGATAGATTGATTGACATAGAAAGACAGACAGATTGATAAATAGTCATATAGATAGATTGATAGATACAAAAATAGACAAATAGATATAGAGATAGATAGATAGACAAATAGGTAGACAGATAGACAGACATACAGATAGATAATTATATAGATAGATAGTTGGATAAATAGATAGAAAGATAGAACATACATCGATATATAGATAGACATATAGACAGATAGGAAAATAAATAAACACTTTAAAAAATTCTCAAATAGCAAGGGAAATTTCCCTACTAACTATATCTATTTACGATGCAAATAGATATATTTTATCAATAAAAAAATAGATTAACAACAGAAATTTTATCAATAAAATAGATTAACAATAGATTTACAATGCAAATTATCCCAAGCTAATGTGCTTTTCACAAAATTTTATCAATAAAGAAAAATTCCTAGCAAATTTTTGAACGACAGAAATTTCCTACTAATTATATTTATTTCCTTGCTAATTTTGATTATAATTAAGAGGAGTAATTAATATTTTTTCGAATGAATATATAGATAAAATTTTCTAGCTAAATTAGCAAAGGAAAAATCTCTAGCTATTTTCATTCCAAAACTATTTTCACAATTTTATTTTTTTACAAAAGATTATTCATTACATATATTTAACTTTTATATTAAATTGAAAAAAACATATCCTATAAACTGTTATTTATATTTAACAAAAAGTAAAATCAGTTAATAAATTTTTCTGATACAATAGTTACATAGTTAAAATAAAAACATAACATATGTATATAATCTTTTAAAACTAAATTATCATTCTCATCATTAACTGGTGCATTTGTGCTATGCTCTCTTGTGCGGGTACTCTTCTGGAACTCGGTGTACTATCTGTCACATCAAGGCTGCTAGTTGTGACTCCATATAGTTCATCTACTAATGCATTGCATCATTCATTTCTTTCATCTCATCATTCACTTCTTTCATTTCATACTTTTCTTCCTTCAAAAAGTAATCTGAAGATCCATAAAACTTCAACTGGCTTAGAAGCAGCTGTCATACATTTCTCAACAAGTTCCTGTGATAAAATAGAAAATAAAAAATCTATGCTAGATATTAATAAATTAAATATTATATTTTTCATTACACACTTACCTCTCAACATTTATTGTAGTAGTCAAATAGTTATGGAATCACCAAAGTAGTGGCCACTTTCATAACAACTATATAGTTTTTTCTCACATGATTCTACATGGAAAATCACATTCTTTGATACATATAAAAAACCCAATGAGCACAAGCTACATTTTGCACACACTACACCATGGATGCATCAAATATTCACACGGTGCACGTCCTATACATCAAGCACACATGCAAGTTCACTGCAACACACACACACTATGCTCTTCCATGCAGTTATGCACCATGGCTAAGCATCTACGTGACCATATCTCATGGCATCGCTGTCTTTTGGACCATGCACCCACCAACAGCATATGCTTGCAAAATAAATCAAACTATGATAAGAACTTTTAAAAACATATTTTGCCACATCTTCTGTAACCTCGAGCCGCTTGATCCAATTGATACTTTCTCCATTGGTGAATTGGCCTATCAACATTACATGCATTAATGACTGCCTTAGTTGATATCATTGTACTTTATATAAGATTTGAGTTACCATAAATATGCTCCTTCAATGTTCCATTGTGCATGAACTCATAAACAAGCATATTGCCTCCCACTTGAAAATATCCAATGAATTGCACTAATTTTCTATGATGTATTCTTGCAAGTATAGTCATCTATAAGAGATGCAAAAATGATCCAAACAACAATTAGCATCTACAATTTTTTGATAAGAATAAAGAAGATATTTTAGCATTGTGCGTTAACCTAGCAGTTATCATGGATAAAAAAATAATATATAATTATGTTTTTTTTGTTGAGATATGTTTCTTGTTTGTATATAGTTCAGTCAATGAGCTACTCATAGTGTTCAGGGTGCTCCAATCTCATAGGTTATATTTATTCACACATCATGGTTAATAATGTTGCATTATTTCATTTTTACTTTCTAACATGATATCAACGATCCAGACCACTAGAACTTTAAGAAAATTAAAAAAAAAGAATTTTTCTTAGAGAAAGAAATAGTCAAAAGTTAGTTAAAAGAAGTCATTGTTAAGCTTGTTGTTCAAACCATAAAAGAGCCTAAGGGTTAAAGCTATAAAAAATAGGAGAATTATCAAAGGTGTAAACTTATTCCATGGAAGATTTGCTTAGGAAAGTGTAATGAAATATGAGAGCAAGAAAAATCATTATTCATATCCTATTTTTATCATTTATTATAAATTAAATTTGAATGAAACATAAAAAGAAGCCCATGAACACATGATATTCATCCATTATATGCACGAAAATGAATAGAAAGTGTACATTCGTTTGCATAAAACATGTAAAACATTATAACGATGATTTCTCCATCAGGTGGATTGGGTTAAGGATGTTAGACTTGTTCATCTCCATGATGCACCATTCATGACCATCTCATCCAACATAAAATGTGCCTTTTCCAAATGAAACATCGCTTCAAAAAAAAGTCTAAATATGTATTCATATATTTAAATCTATATATTTGTTTATAACTTTGTATACATTTATGTATAACTACTTTTAACTACATGTATTAATATATATATATATATATATATATACAATATGTTTAACTATATATAACTCTATTTTTAACTATATATACTATAGGTATAAGAACATATTACAATAAATAATTGTCTTTAACTATATGTATAACTAAAAAAACATTATAAATAACTATATTTAAATATATAATTAACAACATATATTTAATATACATTTTAATATATTAGTATATAAAAATATATTGTATTATATCTATACCTATACATAACTATTAGTATAAATATATAAAATTATATGAAAAAATATATATACCTACATGTATAAATATAAGTATAATTATTTATGTAACTATATATATAATCACATATAACTATATTTATAATTACATGTTAAACAACATACAACATTATGTTTAACTATATGTGTATAACTATATATAAATATTTGTATAACTATATTACACTATATATAATTAAATATAACTATATTTGTAACTATGTATACATATATGTAAATCTATATATTTGTTTATAACTTTGTATATATTTATGTATAACTACTTATAAATACTTGTATGAATATATCTATATATATAACTATATATTTAGCTATATTTAACATTGTTTTTAACAATATATACTATAGGTATAAGAACATATAACTATAAATAATTGTCTTTGACTACATGTATAACTATAAAAATATTATACATAACTATATGTAAAAATATAATTAACATATATTTAATATATAATTTTATGTATTAGTATATAAAAATGTATTTTACTATATCTATACCTATAGATAACTATATGTGTACATATATAAAATTATATGAAAAAATTTATATTCCTACATGTTTAAATATAAGTATACCTATATGTATAACCATATGTAAATATATTTATAATTACATGTATAACAACATACGACGTTATGTTTACCTACATGTGTATAACTATATATAAATATTTGTATAACTATGTAACACTCTATATAATTAAATAAAATTATATTTGTAACTATGTATACATATATATATAAATATATGTAAATCTATATTTTTTTATAACTTTGCATACATTTATGTATAACTACTTATAACTACTTGTATGAATATATCTATACACAACTATATGTTTAACTATATATAACTCTATTTTTAATTATATATACTACAGGTATAAGAACATATAACTATAAATAATTGTCTTTGACTTCATGTATAACTATAAAAATATTATACATAACTATATTTAAAAATATAATTAACAACGTATATTTAATATAAATTTTTATATATTAGCATATAAAAATGTATTTTACTATATCTTTACCTATATATAACTATATGTATACATATATAAAATTATATAAAAAATATATACACCTACATGTATAAATATAAGTATAACTATATGTGTACCTATATGTATAACCACCTGTAACTATATTTATAATTACATGTATAACAACATACAAAATTATCTTTAACTACATGTGTATAACTATATATAAATATATTTATAACTATGTAACACTCTATATAATTAAATAAAACTATATTTGTACCTATGTATACATATATATATATATATATATATATATATATGTAATTCTATATATTTGTTTATAATTTTGCATACATTTATGTATAACTAATTATAACTACTTGTATGAATATATCTATATACAACTATATGTTTAACTATATATTAATCTATTTTTAATTATATATACTATGGGTATAAGAACATATAACAATAAATAATTGTCTTTGACTACATGTATAACTATAAAAATATTATACATAACTATCTTTAAATATATAATTTCTATGTATTTATTTTTAAATATTAATTTATTTTCTTTTAAATTTAATAAAAAAAATTAAAATTTTATTATAATTAAAGATTTTCAAATTTTGTATTAATTATTTTTTAAAAGTTTACTATAATCATAAAATTTTTTTTATTCATTATAATAATATTAATATTTACTAGTTTATTTGTCACTTAAAATATATTTGAAAATATTTTTAATTTTATCATATAATGAATTATTTTACATTTATATTAATATAAATTTTAATGTGTGTTAATTTAATTTGTAAAATATTGATAAAAATTATTATACTTATTGAATTAATTATTTAATATTACTTTAATATAAATTATTAAGTTTCTTAATTAAACATTTTAGAAAATTTTTTTGTATAATTTTTTTAAAAATTAATACATCATAAAAATAGTTATTTTAGTCCTTATTAATATTATTGTTTTTTTTATTTTTTATATTTTTTAAATTATTTATTTATAATATCATTTTTTTATAATTTAATGAGGAGAATGATTCTTTCAAGGATCACTCATCTATAGACCATTAACATACATTTAATAAACAAAATTTATAGAATATTAAAATTAATAATAAATTAAAAAAATAAATAATTAAATATTGGCTAGTGAAATTCCATCACTAAATCTGTCCCTGTCCCTATGTTTGAGATTTAATTAGTTAGAGAAGTTCCATTACTAAATTCATTGCTATATTTCAGATTTAATTATCTAGGAAAGTTTCGTCGCTAAATCCATTAATATATTCTAGATTTAATTAGCTAGGGAAGTTCAGTCACTAAAATCTATCACTATATTTAGGATGGAATTAGCTAGGAAAATTCTGTCGCTAAAATCTGTCACTATATTCAGTATGTAATTAGCTAGGGAAATTTTGTTGCTAAAACTATTGCTATATTTTAGGATATAATTAGCTAGAGAAATTTCGTCGATAAATTCCATCGCTATGTTCTAGATGTAATTAGCTAGGGAAGTCTGTCATTGAAATCTGTCGCTATGTTCCGGATGTAATTAGCTAGGAAAATTCCGTTGTTAAATCTATCGCTAAATTCCATATTTTATTAGCTAGAAAAATTCCATCACTAAATTCATCACTATATTCAGGATTTTATTAGCTAGGAAAATTCAGTCACAAAATTCATTACTTAATTCCCCACTTTTCTTGAGTGATATTTATGAAAAATAATCCATCACTAATTCATCGCTATTCTTTCGCTAAATTCCCCACTTTTCTTCAGCAAATTTTACAAAAATATTCTATCGCTAATCCATCGCTAATCCATTGCTCAATTCCCCACTTTTCTTGAGCGGAATTTACAAAAAATATTCCGTCGTTAATCCGTTGCAAATTTTTAAATCAAAGAAAAATCATAAATCCCTTACTATTCCCTAGCTAATCCCTCGCAATTTAGCTAGGGATTGATCCCTAGCTAAAACTTTCTAGGTAAATGAACATTTTCTTGTAGTGTTACATCTACACGAACATGAACAAAAATATTATTATATAGATTGAAAATCGATAGATATATAGATATAACTATATATTGACAGATAGATAGACATTTAGATAGTTATATAGATATATGGATAGAAAAATAGATAGATAGTTAGATATAAAGAAAAATAGATAGAAAGATAGATAGACAAATAGATAGATAGAAAGAAAGATAGATGGATAGATAGAAAGATAGATAGATGGATAGATAGATAGAAATATAGATAGAAATATAGATAGACATATAGATAGAAAGATAAATAGATAGATAGATAGATAGACTGATAGATAGATAGACAGGCAGACAAATAGATAGATAGATAGATAGATAGATAGACATATAGATTGATAGTTGATAGAAATATATATAGACATGTAGATAGATATTAGGATAGATAGAAATATATACACATAGTTACACACATATATAGATAGAAAGATAGGGAGATAGTGAGATAGATTGAAAGGTTGATTGACTAATAGATAGAAAGAAAAATAGATAAAAAGATAGAGAAAAACATAGATCGATAGATTGATAGAACATTATATAGATAGATTTATAGACAGATAGATAGAAAGATAAATAGAAAAATAGATAAATAGATAATAGATAGATAGATAGACAAGTAGATATGGAGATAGAAAGAAAGATAGATAGATATATAGATAGATAGATAGATAGAAAGATAGTTAGACAAATAAAAAGACAAATAGACAGATAGACACACAAATAGATAGCAAGATAGATAAACATTTATATAGACAGACACATAATAAATAGTTTGATACACATATTGATAAACACGTAGATAGATAAATTAATAGTGAGATAGATAGACAGATAGATATACATATAGATATATATATATATATATATATATATTCATAGATAGATAGATTGATACATAAAATGATATTAAGATTGATAAACATATTGATAGAATGATTGATTGATAAATTGATAGATATATTGATATATAGAATGATAGATTGATAGATAGAAAGATAGATAGATATATAGATAGATAAATAGATAGAAAGATAGATAGACATTTAAATAGACAGACAGACAGATAGATAGATATATAGATAGACAGATAGAAAGAAAGATAGATTGATAGATATACAAATAGTTAGATAAATTGATAGAAATATTGATAGATAGATATATTGAAAGAAAGATCGATATAAAGATTAATAGATGGATTGTTAGACAGATTAATAGATAGATTTATAGACAGATAGATACTTAGATAGATAGATAAATGATATATAAATAGATAGCTAGACAAATAGATAGACAGATAGATAGATAGATTATTTTTCAAATAGATAGATAGATAGGTAAATAGATTGATATACAGATAGATATATAGATAGATAGATAGATTAGTATGTTGATAGAAAGATAGATATATAGATAGATAGATAGAAAGAAAATTAGATAGATAGATATACAGATAGATAGACAAGTAGATAAATAGATAAATAAATGGATAGATAGACAGACAAATAGATAGATAAATAGATAACAATAAAGATAATCAAATAGATAGTTAGATAGATAGATTGATACAAAAATAGATAGACATATAGATAGATAGATAGAGTCACAAATATATATAGATAGATTGATAAACAAACAAATAGACAGACAGACAGATAGATAGATAGACAAATAGATAGATAGAATTTACAAATAGATAAAAAAGTAAATAGACAGATAGATAGACATATAGATAGACTGATTGATAGATAGAAAGATAGACAGATAGAAAAATAGATGATTTATTTGTTTATCTAGATATACAGGCAGGTAGACATGTAGGAAGATAGTCAGACAGCTAGACAGATAGGCACACAAACACATAGATAGATAGACATGTAGATTGATAGTTAGAAAGTCAAACAAATAAATAGAAATATAGATAGATTGGCAAAAAAAGAAAAATAGACATTTAGATAGATAGTTTAATAGACAAATTGATAGCCAGATTGTTAGAGAGATAGATAGAATGATTTATTGAATGATAAATAGATAGATAGATAGTTAAATAGATATACACACACATAGATAGATAGATAGGTAGGTAGCCATGTAATAAGTCAGTCAAGCAGGTAAACAGATAGATATACAAACATATAGATATACAAACATGTAGATAGATAGTCAGAAAGTCAAACAAACAAATTGAAAGATAGATAGACAGACAACAAAAAGACAAATAGACATATAGATAGACTATTTGATAGACAATTTGATAGATAGTTTGATAGAGAGATAAATTGAAAGATTGATAGACCACTACAATAAAAATCCCAAATAGCTTAGGAATTTTCCCTAGCACAATGGGTTATATTTATACGTACATATATATTCAGTATATACGTACATATATACTCAGTAAATACAAACATATGTACTTGGTATATACATAGATATTTGCTTAGTATATACATATATATACTCAATATATATTACATATGTACTATAGTATATATGTAAGTATATACTACAATATTATATGTATGTATATATATATATATATATAAAATCACATATCCTTAGATGACACAAAACTACAACAAATTAGTATAACCCCATTTATACTTCACAAAGATGACACAAAACTTCACTATCAATATAAATAAGAAATGCAAAGATTATTTAAATTTAGGAAAATATCTCTGAAAACTCTTAGAGGAAAACCTAGAAGACAAGCCACGAGCCAAGCTTGGTGCATCAAAGTTCGCATCTTACCTCCCCATAACCAGGACTCTCTCCCAGTCCCATGGTCTATAAGTGTGTTGCTTTGCCCCGCCATGACTGAGCTAACAAGCTAACAAAAGAACTGACAGATGAAATAGAGATAGATCGTCAATAATGGTAACCATCAACAAAACAATAAGAAACTTGAACATTGAAAAATGAAACATTCTACCATGCTCATGTGCAACACATGATGATGAAAATATTTTTTGCAAAATAATTTTGAATAAATACATTCTACGCAACCCTTGTTTTACATAGTTAAACCAAAAACATAATAAAATTTTATTACATCTTTTTCATCAATGTATCTAATGACATTGCATAAAGTATAATCTATCCATGAAATTGACGTTCCTTTTTCTCCCCCATCTCTTCTAATCACCATCTTTCTACTGTGACAAAGTTATATTAGTCGTGGGGCGTCATGTTTTTTGAAAAATCTCTTCACTTCTGCAAGCTTCGTATAGGGAACATTGTAGTATCATATCTATACAAAAATTAAACTAGTCAATCAATTCAAAATTAATAAATAAAAAAAGTTCTATTTTGATAAATATATAATACTGTAGTATATATGTACATTTATACTACAGTGTATATGTACATATATACTACCATTTCACTAGTAACATATATTACTGCAGTATAAATGTACATATAATTATGTAGTATCATATGTACATGTACTATAATATATATGTAGATATACTGAGTATATATATACATTATACTATAGTATATACATACGTATATACTACATTATATATGTATGTATATACTATAGTATATAAGTACGTATTTACTATAGTATATAGGTACGTATATACTACAGTATATAGGTATGTATATACTACATTATATAGTATATATGAACATATATACTCGGTATATATGTATAAGAGATATACTAGCATTTCTCTTATCTGCACATATAAGAGGAACCTCATTAAACTGTGAAACTATTTCAGAGTGCGACTCTTTTCTAAATCTCTCATTAACATCCTAACATGTCTAGAACAACAGAAACATTCTAATTCAATGATCAAAGAATGCATATCATGTTTTCGTGTAAGTAAATAATGAGCAATGAAATGTAACTCAACATGAACATGGTACACAAACTAACTCATGAGTGATGGCAGGGTTCGAAGAAGTAAAATAACTAGACCACTGCCATCCACAGTTTCGATCGTTCTTGCAAGAATATTTGGAGTTAAGGCTTCCAAATCCTACACAATTACATCGGAAAAAAGGAGTTATTAGCAGTGATGAGATTCTTAAACATAGTATCTAAAAAGAAAAGAAAAGTAGAACTCACAAAATACACATGCCATAAGTATTTTCTAGAATTCTTTCAAAATCCTTGTACAAGAAAAAGGAAAGAACTCTACTTTCAAGAAAGAAAAAGAACGAATTAGTTTTTTTCTAGGTCAATCAGTCCCTTCATCATTAACGTTTTAATTTACTTTGTCAGTTTTCTTTTGTGGCATCATCATGCAAGCATAAAATTTAGACTAAATTAAAAAACTAGTCAAATTTCTTAGAGATCATGGCATCAAATTTAATATATAAGTACATATATACAATAGTATATATGTACATATATTAGTGCAATCTAAATGTAATATATATTGCACTATTTTATGTACATATATACTCAGTATATCTACATATATACTAAGTACATATGATACTGAGTATATATGTACATATAAACTTTAGTATATATGATACTGAGTATATATGTACATATTTACTGTAGTATATATGATACTGAGTATATATGTACATATATACTATAGTATATACATACATATATACACACATAAATATAATCACATAGCCTCAGATGAAACAAAATTGCAACAAATTACTATTATCCCATTTATACTTCATAAAGAAGGCACAACACTTCGAAAGCTAATCTTTCTAGTTTCTCAAACCATCTCTCATGTCTTGTAGTGCAAGAGAAGTGTTGGAGACAATGCATTCGTGGGGATTGAATGAATTGTTGGCATTAACCATTAAGTTGTTTAGATCACTTCCTGGTAAGAAAGGCTTCGTGTCTTGGTCTCCCATGTTATAGATCAGTTGTAGACCAAGATGCCCCTAGAAAAATAGCTCGTAATAGCCATAGTTCCTCATGTTCGGCCCATCATCATCCATTAAACTACGAACATACAAGAGAAGGAGAACAAACAAAATGAACACATTTAATTGAATTTCATTAGCAATCGTAATGGCTATTAACATTTCAATAGTTTAATTCACAAAATGACCGATAATAAGTAGTCACAGATCTGAACAGCGACAACATAGAACTACACGAAATAAGAGTGTCAAGAACAAACTTGCTTCTGCGTGGGACTAAATTGTTTGTTCAACCCACAACTTCAGAAGCTAACATACTATTCCTAGCATTAAGAGGACCAACCAAGCCTTTTACAAACCTATAATAGGCTAAAAATCTACCCAGAATATTTGAGTACACTCAAACATATTCATAGATATATAATAATAGTAATTATAGATATGAACATACAAAAATCTAAGTTGATAGTCATACAACTTCAAAAAATATCTTAAAGATGTCCAGAAATGATATTTAGAGAGAGAGTGTGTGTGCAAAAATAAAATTCTTCAGGAATAATGAAGATAATAGAAGCTTGGCCTCCTTTTGATCCAGCAGAGATAGCCAAAGATGGGACCCATGCATAGGAAGGACCATGACAATGTCTGAAGGCTTTGAGTCAAAATTTTTTCATGCATCTCACATCAGATGTATAACAAAGATTCATTATTAGGTTAATTGGCAAAGCAAAGAAGAAAACTAGAATAAAAAAAATTGATACCTCAAAAATTATATCATCTTATTTTTCTACACATAGACAAAAATCAAAAATAGTTCAAAAATAATTCTAATACGAAATCATCCTCATAATTAATTATTGAATGTGTGTTAGCCTCTCTTACGAGGTTTTGCAGTTAAATCTCGGAATGCTATTTGTCGTGTCAATCCTACTAACTGTGACCCCATATAAGATATCTACTATTGCATTAAATTCTTAGTTTCTTTTATCTCATCATTCATTTCTTTAATTTCTTGTTTTACTTCATTCAAATGAGTAATCTGCTTATCCTTCTCTTCTTTCATTTCCTACATTCCTTCTTTCAAATGAGTAATCTTCTCATCATTCTCTTCTTTCATTTCCTGCATTTCTTCCTTCAAATGAGATATCTGCTCATCATTCTCTTTCATTTCGGTCTCCATAACTTCAAATTCAAAACATTCATTTGTTTCCATTACTTATTGTTTGACCACATCATCCACCATTGTTGTGATAGATAAATTAGAAGTAGGACTGCTACAATAAAATGCCACTCCCTTCGTGCTAATGTCGTACACTCCACTGCTTCTTATGACCTCCTATGGTCTCCAAATAGATAAGATCATAGTCAATTGGTTGAAGATCAATAGAATGCTTAACTTGTTGAGAAGCAGCTATCACACGTTCCTCAATTAGTTCCTATGATAAAATAGAAAAAAATAATATTATAGATATACATAAAATAAATTTAATATTTTGCATTCCAAATAACTTTCATAATTTACTGTAGCACTATAAAAATTTTTTAATATAATAGATTCTTATAGTAATCATCGGAGACTTGTTGTCAACAAACTGACCATCTGATTTATTCACATGCATCTTTCTGAAAATCTCATAAAAATTGAGATATCGACCAAAATTTTCAGCCTAGAGTATGTATTTATTAAGTCATAAAATAACAAATTATAAAAAATTTTAACAATATTAATAAAACCACGCACCAATTTTATTTATTTAGAGTATCAGTAAAACCACTATATATATAAATGTTTAAAATTTTAAAATTGTACCAAATCTCGAGCATGCTCAATTGCTTGACTTTGACCCTCCTGTGTGGCGAGACATTTTTGTACCTAGTCTAGCTACCTCAATTCATCGTTATTTGCTGGAAATCTCTGATTTTTTCTTGACATCTAGCTCCTCCCAATATTTAAACCACTTGGGCCGAATCATCCTTGGTTATAAAATCCGGTCTTTCTTTATATTCTTCAATTTATGGACAAAATCAGAATACCATTCAGCATCTTTGCTCTCCCACAATGAGTTTATCTTCCCATAAAATTTGGGTAGCCATGTGCACAGATTCTATATATAGAAAAATCACAAAAGAATTTATATTAATAAAAAGGGCATAATTATTTACTGCTTGAATAATAACTAACATAATAGTTAACTAATTAGATAATTAATTTTCAATGCTTTTGTTTCATTATTTTACTTGAAAGTCATTAAAATTAGACTCTTTGTCGATTAAGAAACTTTCTTCCACGAGATTGCTTTAAAATCAATTTTTTTCTTTAAAGACTTTTTAATTATAGCCGAACACTTGTTAGATGGAATAAAACTATAAATAAATAAATAACAATGAAAAAAAACAAATCATAACTAAATACAAAGGAAGACACAACATTTGATGATGTCGATAGTTTTGTATATGGTGGAACTATTAGTGTAAAATATGATGTAGAAGATGGTAATGTACAAAAAGTGTGTGCATGAAGGAAAATGGGTGGTTGGCTTATATCTGATAAAGCTGATAGTAAAGGTGTTAATGGTGATGGTGATGGAAATGGAGATGGTGATTGTGATGTTGAAGTCTGGATATGGTGGGTATGAGAAGGTACTAAATTTGCTACATGGTGTAAAATACTAGATGAATTTGGTCCATTACTACATCCACATCCACCTCTACCACAACCATGTCCTTTAGGTGCCATTTATTGTATTAAAAAAATAAAAACATATAACAA
This sequence comes from Sapria himalayana, assembly GCA_029783825.1. Taxonomy (NCBI): domain Eukaryota; kingdom Viridiplantae; phylum Streptophyta; class Magnoliopsida; order Malpighiales; family Rafflesiaceae; genus Sapria; species Sapria himalayana. The sequence continues at coordinate 27,007 of JAREIK010002188.1, forward strand.
ATAATAAAGATATGATGAACCACCATGCATTTTAGAATAAACACATCAATAGATTTCAACAAAATATAGAAAGTCTTTGATAGTTTAATATTATAATATAATTATAATAGTTTAATTATCGGCATCACTATCATCCTTCAATGAATCTTCTGACATTTTGTATGATTCTGATGGAACTTTCAACTCATTTTCAAATAGAAATTGATCATTTTTAATTTCTATTGGGTCACCATTTGAGTCACATAAATTTTCTAGATCTTCATCTACATGCACACACTCAAAATTATATATGTCATCTTCTTGGAATGCTGGTATGATAGCTAAGTTTGCACTTCATTGTTGAGATGTTGGTACTTCAAAATTTGATCAAGCTTTAATTTTGTAAATCATCTACCAATCAATCTTATCATGAGATAAACTCAATATGTACAATAAATATACTTTAGTGGCTTGAACTGCCATAATAAATAGCTCATATCGATTAAATCTGTGTTTATGGTTAACATACACTAGTTTATAATCCGAATGAATCTTTGCACCCACATTTCGTGTATGATAAAACCACTCATACTTTAATATAACAATCCTATTATTCTGGACTCCAAGATACTCCAACTCAATAACTTCTATGAGTTGACCATAATAATCAATCTCATCTGCACTATAACTTTAGCCTTTAATGCATATAACACTATTAAAGTGGTTATACATATATAGTTATACACATAAAGTTAAACAAAATGTTGTATGTTGTTATACATGTAATTATAAATATAGTTTCATGTGATTATAAATATAATTACACAGAGTTATACTTATATTTATACAATTAGGAATATACATTTTTTTCATATAATTTTATATATTTATAAATATAGTTCTGTATTGGTATAGATATAGTAACATGCATTTTTATATACTAATATATAAACATGTATATTAAATATGTTGTAAATTATATATTTAAATATAGTTATGTATAAAGTTTTTATAGTTATACATATAGTAAGATACAATTATTTATAGTTATATGTTGTTATACATATAGTATATATAGTTATAAATATTATATATAGTTAAACAAATAGTTATATATAGATATATTCATACAAGTAGTTATAAGTAGTTATACATAAATGTATACAAAGTTATAAACAAATATATATTTTTATATATATGTATACATATTTACAATATAGTTATATTTAATTATATATAGTTTTATATAGTTATACAAATATTTATATATAGGTATACACATATAGTTAAACATAATGTTATATGTTGTTATACATGTAATTATAAATATCTTTACATGTGGTTATACATTTAGTTACACATATAGTTATACTTATATTTATACATGTAGGTATATAATTTTTTCATATTATTTTATATATTTATAAATATAGATATGTATAGGCATAGATATAGTAAAATACATTTTTATATACTAATATATAAAAATGTATATTAAATATATGTTTTAAATTATATATTTAAATATAATTATGTACAAAGTTGTTATAGTTATACATATAGCAGATACAATTATTTATAGTTATATGTTATTATACATATTGTATATATAGTTATAAATAGTTATATATAGTTAAACATATAGTTATATATAGATATATTCATACCAAGTAGTTATAAGTAGTCATACAAAAATCTATACGAAGTTATAAACAAATATGTAGATTTACATATATGTATACATATATGTATACATAGTTACAAATATAGTTATATTTAATTATATAGAGTTTTATATAGTTATACAAATATTTATATATAGTTATACACATATAGTTAAACATAATGTTGTATGTTTTTTTTGGATCAATGCTTCTTAACCTTAAATTACTTTCAAAGATTGTTATGCTAGTTCAGAATACAAATCCCATGTGTTCATGTACATACGTGAGAGCGCATGTATACTTCCAACAAAAAATAAACATCTATCAGCAATATCTAAAACCATCTATCCTATCAATAATAAACAACAATAAATTAACTGGTTCCATACACATTACTCAAACTATTATCATTGAATGAAAATAATAATATGCTAAAATAGGATGGCAGGCATCCAGTAATTTTTTTTGTATACACTTCTGTTCAAAAAATATGATGTACTCAAGGTTACCCATCTAGAGTCATTCCATCATGGCCCTCCAACCAGAAGAATAACCTGAATCTTGGCATCAAATAGGTCAGGCCAAGGTTGCAAATGCATGTTAGTTCTTAAATGGATATTCACTAGGTTTAGCAGAATCATGCATCACCCTGAAATTAACAGGCAAAGGAAATGTGTGAGAAACTAGTCAGGGATCCCATTGTGATTTCCAAGTAAAGATGGAAGGGCCATACAATTACTGGGAACAATCAAAATACTTGCAACAAGTGAGGTTGGAAGTGAGTTGATGGTGGCCTAGTAGGCTTTAAAGTAGATGGACTGAGAAGTTCATTGTCCTGTGGGCACCAATCGAGCATGTCATCATCTTGTCAAAGAGCTTCTTCTATGGTATTCTGTTCAGGAGAACTTCTTTTTCTTTCAAACTTAGTAGTGCATGAACATTGCTTTGCTAACTTTTTTGTGCATGGGAATCACTTGAGCAGAAACACCACTACAAGAAAATATCAATTTAGCTAGAAAATTTTAGCTAGGGATCAATTCACTAGTTAAATTATAAAAGAT
>JAREIK010002188.1:34976-52016 GCA_029783825.1 Sapria himalayana
ATTGACAGACATACAGATAGATAGATAGACTGATTGAAATATAATTAGATAGATAGTATGGTAGATAGAAAGAAACATAGATAGTCATATGTCAGATAGATTGATATAAATATAGATAGACAGATAGATTGACAGATTAATAGATTGATAGATTGATAGATTAATAGATTGACAGATTAATAGAGAGATATATAGATAGATTGATAGATGAACAAATAGATAGATTGAGAGATTGATAGATAAATAGATTGATAGAAAATGATATAGACAAAAAGATAGATAGACAAATAGATAGATAGTAGATAATAGATAGATAGTAGATAGATAGTAAGATAGATAGATAGATAGAAAGATTGACAGATAGATAAAAAGATATAAATATAGATAGAAAGATAGAAAGATAGACACATAGACAACTAGATAATTAGAGAGATAGACAACTACAGAGATAGATAGTTAGGTTGATTGGTTGACAAATATCAAATAGATAAATAGAGAGATATATATGATAGATATACAGATAGACAGTTAGTGAGATAAGCAAATAGATAGATAGACTGATAGATTGAGAGACAAATAGACAGATAAATAGTCAAATAGACTAATAAAAAGATAGACAGATAGACAAATATATAGATAGACAGATAGTTAGATAGACACATAGATAGATAAAAGATAGAATCATAGACAGATAAAGAGATAAAGTGATAGAAAGATAGACAAATATTTAGATTGGCAGAGAGATAGATAGATAGATTTAAAAATTCATAGATAGATAATAGGCATATAGACAGAAAGCCAAATAGAAAGTTAGACACGTTAGATAAGGTAGACAAACTAGATAGTAGATAGAAAAATAGATAGTTAGATAGATAGATAAATAGATAGACTGATAGATAGTATACAGATAGGACATATAGATAGCTAGACACCTAATATCAAATCAATGGAAAGATAGATATTATAGAGAGATGATAGATATACATATAGAGAGATTGATAGATAAATAGAAAGACAGATAGACTTATATACATAAAGATAGAGATAGACAGACAACTAGATAGATAGATAAACAGATAGACAGATAGAAAGATAAACAAATAGATAGCTGCATAGATATACACATAAAAAGATAGACATAGAGACAAATATATAGATTAGATAAATAATTAGATATATAGATAGATAGATAAACATATAGAATAATAGATTAATAGACAGACAGACAACAGATAGATACAAAGATATATAGATAGGTAAGTAAATAAATTGATAATTGATAGATAAAAATATAGACCAAATCATCGATAACTTTATAAACATATTGATATATATAAAGATATATAGATAGATAGATAGGTATATAGAGAGATATGTTGACTTGTAGAAAAGTAGACTGGTAGACATGTAGACAAATAGATACATAAATACATATATCGATATATAGATAGAAAAACAAATAGATAGATAGATAGATTGATAGGCACGTAGATAGCTAGATAAATAGATATATAGAATGATATAATGATAGATGGATATGAAATAAACATATAGACATATAGAGAGATTAATAGATCAATAGTTAGATATACTGACTGATAGTTAGATAGTTAGACATATAGAGAGATATACAAATAGTCAGATAGATTGATTGACATAGAAAGACAGACAGATTGATAAATAGTCATATAGATAGATTGATAGATACAAAAATAGACAAATAGATATAGAGATAGATTGATAGATAAATAGGTAGACAGATAGACAGACATACAGATAGATAATTATATAGATAGATAGTTGGATAAATAGATAGAAAGATAGAACATACATCGATATATAGATAGACATATAGACAGATAGGAAAATAAATAAACACTTTAAAAAATTCTCAAATAGCAAGGGAAATTTCCCTACTAACTATATCTATTTACGTTGCAAATAGATATATTTTATCAATAAAAAAATAGATTAACAACAGAAATTTTATCAATAAAATAGATTAACAATAGATTTACGATGCAAATTATCCCAAGCTAATGTGCTTTTCACAAAATTTTATCAATAAAGAAAAATTCCTAGCAAATTTTTGAACGACAGAAATTTCCTACTAATTATATTTATTTCCTTGCTAATTTTGATTATAATTAAGAGGAGTAATTAATATTTTTTCGAATGAATATATAGATAAAATTTTCTAGCTAAATTAGCAAAGGAAAAATCTCTAGCTATTTTCATTCCAAAACTATTTTCACAATTTTATTTTTTTACAAAAGATTATTCATTACATATATTTAACTTTTATATTAAATTGAAAAAAACATATCCTATAAACTGTTATTTATATTTAACAAAAAGTAAAATCAGTTAATAAATTTTTCTGATACAATAGTTACATAGTTAAAATAAAAACATAACATATGTATATAATCTTTTAAAACTAAATTCACATTCTCATCATTAACTGGTGCATTTGTGCTATGCTCTCTTGTGCGGGTACTCTTCTGGAACTCGGTGTACTATCTGTCACATCAAGGCTGCTAGTTGTGACTCCATATAGTTCATCTACTAATGCATTGCATCATTCATTTCTTTCATCTCATCATTCACTTCTTTCATTTCATACTTTTCTTCCTTCAAAAAGTAATCTGAAGATCCATAAAACTTCAACTGGCTTAGAAGCAGCTGTCATACATTTCTCAACAAGTTCCTGTGATAAAATAAAAAATAAAAAATCTATGCTAGATATTAATAAATTAAATATTATATTTTTCATTACACACTTACCTCTCAACATTTATTGTAGTAGTCAAATAGTTATGGAATCACCAAAGTAGTGGCCACTTTCATAACAACTATATAGTTTTTTCTCACATGATTCTACATGGAAAATCACATTCTTTGATACATATAAAAAAACCCAATGAGCACAAGCTACATTTTGCACACACTACACCATGGATGCATCAAATATTCACACGGTGCATGTCCTATACATCAAGCACACATGCAAGTTCACTGCAACACACACACACTATGCTCTTCCATGCAGTTATGCACCATGGCTAAGCATCTACGTGACCATATCTCATGGCATCGCTGTCTTTTGGACCATGCATCCACCAACAGCATATGCTTGCAAAATAAATCAAACTATGATAATAACTTTTAAAAACATCTTTTTCCACATCTTCTGTAAGCTCGAGCCGCTTGATCCAATTGATACTTTCTCCATTGGTGAATTGGCCTATCAACATTACATGCATTAATGACTGCCTTAGTTGATATCATTGTACTTTATATAAGATTTGAGTTACCATAAATATGCTCCTTCAATGTTCCATTGTGCATGAACTCATAAACAAGCATATTGCCTCCCACTTGAAAATATCCAATGAATTGCACTAATTTTCTATGATGTATTCTTGCAAGTATAGTCATCTATAAGCGATGCAAAAATGATCCAAACAACAATTAGCATCTACAATTTTTTGATAAGAATAAAGAAGATATTTTAGCATTGTGCGTTAACCTAGCAGTTATCATGGATAAAAAAATAATATATAATTATGTTTTTTTTGTTGAGATATGTTTCTAGTTTGTATATAGTTCAGTCAATGAGCTACTCATAGTGTTCAGGGTGCTCCAATCTCATAGGTTATATTTATTCACACATCATGGTTAATAAAGTCGCATTATTTCATTTTTACTTTCTAACATGATATCAACGATCCAGACCACTAGAACTGTAAGAAAATTACAAAAAAAGAATTTTTCTTAGAGAAAGAAATAGTCAAAAGTTAGTTAAAAGAAGTCATTGTTAAGCTTGTTGTTCAAACCATAAAAGAGCCTAAGGGTTAAAGCTATAAAAAATAGGAGAATTATCAAAGGTGTAAACTTATTCCATGGAAGATTTGCTTAGGAAAGTGTAATGAAATATGAGAGCAAGAAAAATCATTATTCATATCCTATTTTTATCATTTATTATAAATTAAATTTGAATGAAACATAAAAAGAAGCCCATGAACACATGATATTCATCCATTATATGCACGAAAATGAATAGAAAGTGTACATTCGTTTGCATAAAACATGTAAAACATTATAACGATGATTTCTCCATCAGGTGGATTGGGTTAAGGATGTTAGACTTGTTCATCTCCATGATGCACCATTCATGACCATCTCATCCAACATAAAATGTGCCTTTTCCAAATGAAACATCTCTTCAAAAAAAAGTCTAAATATGTATTCATATATTTAAATCTATATATTTGTTTATAACTTTGTATACATTTATGTATAACTACTTTTAACTACATGTATTAATATATATATATATATATATATATATATATATATATATATATATATATGTTTAACTATATATAACTATATTTTTAACTATATATACTATAGGTATAAGAACATATTACAATAAATAATTGTCTTTAACTATATGTATAACTAAAAAAACATTATAAATAACTATATTTAAATATATAATTAACAACATATATTTAATATACATTTTAATATATTAGTATATAAAATATATTGTATTATACCTATACATAACTATTAGTATAAATATATAAAATTATATGAAAAAATATATATACCTACATGTATAAATATAAGTATAATTATTTATGTAACTATATATATAATCACATATAACTATATTTATAATTACATGTTAAACAACATACAACATTATGTTTAACTATATGTGTATAACTATATATAAATATTTGTATAACTATATTACACTATATATAATTAAATATAACTATATTTGTAACTATGTATACATATATGTATACATATATGTAAATCTATATATTTGTTTATAACTTTGTATATATTTATGTATAACTACTTATAAATACTCGTATGAATATATCTATATATATAACTATATATTTAGCTATATTTAACATTATTTTTAACAATATATACTATAGGTATAAGAACATATAACTATAAATAATTGTCTTTGACTACATGTATAACTATAAAAATATTATACATAACTATATGTAAAAATATAATTAACATATATTTAATATATAATTTTATGTATTAGTATATAAAAATGTATTTTACTATATCTATACCTATAGATAACTATATGTGTACATATATAAAATTATATGAAAAAATTTATATTCCTACATGTTTAAATATAAGTATACCTATATGTATAACCATATGTAAATATATTTATAATTACATGTATAACAACATACGACGTTATGTTTACCTACATGTGTATAACTATATATAAATATTTGTATAACTATGTAACACTCTATATAATTAAATAAAATTATATTTGTAACTATGTATACATATATATATATATAAATATATGTAAATCTATATTTTTTTATAACTTTGCATACATTTATGTATAACTACTTATAACTACTTGTATGAATATATCTATACACAACTATATGTTTAACTATATATAACTCTATTTTTAATTATATATACTACAGGTATAAGAACATATAACTATAAATAATTGTCTTTGACTACATGTATAACTATAAAAATATTATACATAACTATATTTAAAAATATAATAACAACGTATATTTAATATAAATTTTTATATATTAGCATATAAAAATGTATTTTACTATATCTATATCTATATATAACTATATGTATACATATATAAAATTATATAAAAAATATATACACCTACATGTATAAATATAAGTATAACTATATGTGTACCTATATGTATAACCACCTGTAACTATATTTATAATTACATGTATAACAACATACAAAATTATCTTTAACTACATGTGTATAACTATATATAAATATTTTTATAACTATGTAACACTCTATATAATTAAATAAAACTATATTTGTACCTATGTATACATATATATATATATATATATGTAATTCTATATATTTGTTTATAATTTTGCATACATTTATGTATAACTAATTATAACTACTTGTATGAATATATCTATATACAACTATATGTTTAACTATATATTAATCTATTTTTAATTATATATACTATGGGTATAAGAACATATAACAATAAATAATTGTCTTTGACTACATGTATAACTATAAAAATATTATACATAACTATCTTTAAATATATAATTTCTATGTATTTATTTTTAAATATTAATTTATTTTCTTTTAAATTTAATAAAAAAAATTAAAATTTTATTATAATTAAAGATTTTCAAATTTTGTATTAATTATTTTTTAAAAGTTTACTATAATCATAAAATTTTTTTTATTCATTATAATAATATTAATATTTACTAGTTTATTTGTCACTTAAAATATATTTGAAAATATTTTTAATTTTATCATATAATGAATTATTTTACATTTATATTAATATAAATTTTAATGTGTGTTAATTTAATTTGTAAAATATTGATAAAAATTATTATACTTATTGAATTAATTATTTAATATTACTTTAATATAAATTATTAAGTTTCTTAATTAAACATTTTAGAAAATTTTTTTGTATAATTTTTTTAAAAATTAATACATCATAAAAATAGTTATTTTAGTCCTTATTAATATTATTGTTTTTTTTATTTTTATATTTTTTAAATTATTTATTTATAATATCATTTTTTTATAATTTAATGAGGAGAATGATTCTTTCAAGGATCACTCATCTATAGACCATTAACATAGATTTAATAAACAAAATTTATAGAATATTAAAATTAATAATAAATTAAAAAAATAAATAATTAAATATTGGCTAGTGAAATTCCATCACTAAATCTGTCCCTGTCCCTATGTTTGAGATTTAATTAGTTAGGGAAGTTCCATTACTAAATTCATTGCTATATTTCAGATTTAATTATCTAGGAAAGTTTCGTCGCTAAATCCATTAATATATTCTAGATTTAATTAGCTAGGGAAGTTCAGTCACTAAAATCTATCACTATATTTAGGATGGAATTAGCTAGGAAAATTCTGTCGCTAAAATCTGTCACTATATTCAGTATGTAATTAGCTAGGGAAATTTTGTTGCTAAAACTATTGCTATATTTTAGGATATAATTAGCTAGAGAAATTTCGTCGATAAATTCCATCGCTATGTTCTAGATGTAATTAGCTAGGGAAGTCTGTCGTTGAAATCTGTCGCTATGTTCCGGATGTAATTAGCTAGGAAAATTCCGTTATTAAATCTATCGCTAAATTCCATATTTTATTAGCTAGAAAAATTACATCACTAAATTCATCACTATATTCAGGATTTTATTAGCTAGGAAAATTCCGTCACAAAATTCATTACTTAATTCCCCACTTTTCTTGAGTGATATTTATGAAAAATAATCCATCACTAATTCATCGCTAATCTTTCGCTAAATTCCCCACTTTTCTTGAGCAAATTTTACAAAAATATTCTATCGCTAATCCATCGCTAATCCATTGCTCAATTCCCAACTTTTCTTGAGCGGAATTTACAAAAAATATTCCGTCGTTAATCCGTTGCAAATTTTTAAATCAAAGAAAAATCATAAATCCCTTACTATTCCCTAGCTAATCCCTCACAATTTAGCTAGGGATTGATCCCTAGCTAAAACTTTCTAGGTAAATGAACATTTTCTTGTAGTGTTACATCTACACGAACATGAACAAAAATATTATTATATAGATTGAAAATCGATAGATATATAGATATAACTATATATTGACAGATAGATAGACATTTAGATAGTTATATAGATATATGGATAGAAAAATAGATAGATAGTTAGATATAAAGAAAAATAGATAGAAAGATAGATAGACAAATAGATAGATAGAAAGATAGATAGATGGATAGATAGAAAGATAGATAGATGGATAGATAGATAGAAATATAGATAGACATATAGATAGAAAGATAAATAGATAGATAGATAGACTGATAGATAGATAGACAGACAGACAGACAAATAGATAGATAGATAGATAGATAGACATATAGATTGATAGTTGATAGAAATATATATAGACATGTAGATAGATATTAGGATAGATAGAAATATATACACATAGTTACACACATATATAGATAGAAAGATAGGGAGATAGTGAGATAGATTGAAAGGTTGATTGACTAATAAATAGAAAGAAAAATAGATAAAAAGATAGAGAAAAACATAGATCGATAGATTGATAGAACATTATATAGATAGATTTATAGACAGATAGATAGAAAGATAAATAGAAAAATAGATAAATAGATAATAGATAGATAGATAGACAAGTAGATATGGAGATAGAAAGAAAGATAGATAGATATATAGATAGATAGATAGATAGAAAGACAGTTAGACAAATAAAAAGACAAATAGAAAGATAGACACACAAATAGATAGCAAGATAGATAAACATTTATATAGACAGACACATAATAAATAGTTTGATACACATATTGATAAACACGTAGATAGATAAATTAATAGTGAGATAGATAGACAGATAGATATACATATAGATATATATATATATATATTCATAGATAGATAGATTGATACATAAAATGATATTAAGATTGATAAACATATTGATAGAATGATTGATTGAAAAATTGATAGATATATTGATATATAGAATGATAGATTGATAGATAGAAAGATAGATAGATATATAGATAGATAAATAGATAGAAAGATAGATAGACATTTAAATAGACAGACAGACAGATAGATAGATATATAGATAGACAGATAAAAAGAAAGATAGATTGATAGATATACAAATAGTTAGATAAATTGATAGAAATATTGATAGATAGATATATTGAAAGAAAGATCGATATAAAGATTAATAGATGGATTGTTAGACAGATTGATAGAAAGATTTATAGATAGATAGATACTTAGATAGATAGATAAATGATATATAAATAGATAGCTAGACAAATAGATAGACAGATAGATAGATAGATTATTTTTCAAATAGATAGATAGATAGCTAGTAGATAAACAAATAGATAGATAGATAGGTAAATAGATTGATATAGAGATAGATATATAGATAGATAGATTAGTATGTTGATAGAAAGATAGATATATAGATAGATAGATAGAAAGAAAATTAGATAGATAGATATACAGATAGATAGACAAGTAGATAAATAGATAAATAAATGGATAGATAGACAGACAAATAGTTAGATAAATAGATAACAATAAAGATAATCAAATAGATAGTTAGATAGATTGATTGATACAAAGATAGATAGACATATAGATAGATAGATAGAGTCACAAATATATATATAGATAGATTGATAAACAAACAAATAGACATATAGACAGATAGATAGATAGACAAATAGATAGATAGAATTTACAAATAGATAAAAAAGTAAATAGACAGATAGATAGACATATAGATAGACTGATTGATAGATAGAAAGATAGATAGACAGATAGAAAAATAGATGATTTATTTGTTTATCTAGATATACAGGCAGGTAGACATGTAGGAAGATAGTCAGACAGCTAGACAGATAGGCACACAAACACATAGATAGATAGACATGTAGATTGATAGTTAGAAAGTCAAACAAATAAATAGAAATATAGATAGATTGGCAAAAAAAGAAAAATAGACATTTAGATAGATAGTTTAATAGACAAATTGATAGCCAGATTGTTAGAGAGATAGATAGAATGATTTATTGAATGATAAATAGATAGATAGATAGTTAAATAGATATACACACACATAGATAGATAGATAGGTAGGTAGCCATGTAATAAGTCAGTCAAGCAGGTAAACAGATAGATATACAAACATATAGATATACAGACATGTAGATAGATAGTCAGAAAGTCAAACAAACAAATTGAAAGATAGATAGACAGACAACAAAAAGACAAATAGACATATAAATAGACTATTTGATAGACAATTTGATAGATAGTTTGATAGAGAGATAAATTGAAAGATTGATAGACCACTACAATAAAAATCCCAAATAGCTTAGGAATTTTCCCTAGCACAATGGGTTATATTTATACGTACATATATATTCAGTATATACGTACATATATACTCAGTAAATACAAACATATTTACTTGGTATATACATAGATATTTGCTTAATATATACATATATATACTCAATATATATTACATATGTACTATAGTATATATGTAAGTATATACTACAATATTATATGTGTATATATATATATATATAAAATCACATATCCTTAGATGACACAAAACTACAACAAATTAGTATAACCCCATTTATACTTCACAAAGATGACACAAAACTTCACTATCAATATAAATAAGAAATGCAAAGATTATTTAAATTTAGGAAAATATCTCTGAAAACTCTTAGAGGAAAACCTGGAAGACAAGCCACGAGCCAAGCTTGGTGCATCAAAGTTCGCATCTTACCTCCCCATAACCAGGACTCTCTCCCAGTCCCATGGTCTATAAGTGTGTTGCTTTGCCCCGCCATGACTGAGCTAACAAGCTAACAAAAGAACTGACAGATGAAATAGAGATAGATCGTCAATAATGGTAACCATCAACAAAACAATAAGAAACTTGAACATTGAAAAATGAAGCATTCTACCATGCTCATGTGCAACACAGGATGATGAAAATATTTTTTGCAAAATAATTTTGAATAAATACATTCTACGCAACCCTTGTTTTACATAGTTAAACCAAAAACATAATAAAATTTTATTACATCTTTTTCATCAATGTATCAAATGACATTGCATAAAGTATAATCTATCCATGAAATTGACGTTCCTTTTTCTCCCCCATCTCTTCTAATCACCATCTTTCTACTGTGACAAAGTTATATTAGTCGTGGGGCGTCATGTTTTTTGAAAAATCTCTTCACTTCTGCAAGCTATTATAGGGAACATTGTAGTATCATATCTATACAAAAATTAAACTAGTCAATCAATTCAAAATTAATAAATAAAAAAAGTTCTATTTTGATAAATATATAATACTGTAGTATATATGTACATTTATACTACAGTGTATATGTACATATATACTAGCATTTCACTAGTAACATATATTACTGCAGTATAAATGTACATATAATTATGTAGTATCATATGTACATGTACTATAATATATATGTAGATATACTGAGTATATATATACATTATACTATAGTATATACATACGTATATACTACATTATATATGTATGTATATATTATAGTATATAAGTACGTATATACTATAGTATATAAGTACGTATTTACTACACTATATAGGTACGTATATACTATAGTATATAGGTATGTATATACTACATTATATAGTATATATGAACATATATACTCGGTATGTATGTATAAGAGATATACTAGCATTTCTCTTATCCGCACATATATGAGGAACCTCATTAAACTGTGAAACTATTTCAGTGTGCGACTCTTTTCTAAATCTCTCATTAACATCCTAACATGTCTGGAACAACAGAAACATTCTAATTCAATGATCAAAGAATGCATATCATGTTTTCGTGTAAGTAAATAATGAGCAATGAAATGTAACTCAACATGAACATGGTACACAAACTAACTCATGAGTGATGGCAGGGTTCGAAGAAGTAAAATAACTAGACCACTGCCATCCACAGTTTCGATCGTTCTTGCAAGAATATTTGGAGTTAAGGCTTCAAAATCCTACACAATTACATCGGAAAAAAGGAGTTATTAGCAGTGATGAGATTCTTAAACATAGTAACTAAAAAGAAAAGAAAAGTAGAACTCACAAAATACACATGCCATAAGTATTTTCTAGAATTCTTTCAAAATCCTTGTACAAAAAAAAGGAAAGAACTCTACTTTCAAGAAACAAAAAGAACGAATTAGTTTTTTTCTAGGTCAATCAGTCCCTTCATCATTAACGTTTTAATTTACTTTGTCAGTTTTCTTTTGTGGCATCATCATGCAAGCATAAAATTTAGACTAAATTAAAAAACTAGTCAAATTTCTTAGAGATCATGGCATCAAATTTAATATATAAGTACATATATACTATAGTATATATGTACATATATTAGTGCAATCTAAATGTAATATATATTGCACTATTTTATGTACATATATACTCAGTATATCTACATATATACTAAGTACATATGATACTAAGTATATATGTACATATAAACTTTAGTATATATGATACTGAGTATATATGTACATATTTACTGTAGTATATATGGTACTGAGTATATATGTACATATATACTATAGTATATACATACATATATACACACATAAATATAATCACATAGCCTCAGATGAAACAAAATTGCAACAAATTACTATTATCCCATTTATACTTCATAAAGAAGGCACAACACTTCGAAAGCTAATCTTTCTAGTTTCTTAAACCATCTCTCATGTCTTGTAGTGCAAGAGAAGTGTTGGAGACAATGCATTCGTGGGGATTGAATGAATTGTTGGCATTAACCATTAAGTTGTTTAGATCACTTCCTGGTAAGAAAGGCTTCGTGTCTTGGTCTCCCATGTTATAGATCAGTTGTAGACCAAGATGCCCCTAGAAAAATAGCTCGTAATAGCCATAGTTCCTCATGTTCGGCCCATCATCATCCATTAAACTACGAACATACAAGAGAAGGAGAATAAACAAAATGAACACATTTAATTGAATTTCATTAGCAATCGTAATGGCTATTAACATTTCAATAGTTTAATTCACAAAATGACCGATAATAAGTAGTCACAGATCTGAACAGCGACAACATAGAACTACACGAAATAAGAGTGTCAAGAACAAACTTGCTTCTGCGTGGGACTAAATTGTTTGTTCAACCCACAACTTCAGAAGCTAACGTACTATTCCTAGCATTAAGAGGACCAACCAAGCCTTTTACAAACCTATAATAGGCTAAAAATCTACCCAGAATATTTGAGTACACTCAAACATATTCATAGATATATAATAATAGTAATTATAGACATGAACATACAAAAATCTAAGTTGATAGTCATACAACTTCAAAAAATATCTTAAAGATGTCCAGAAATGATATTTAGAGAGAGAGTGTGTGTGCAAAAATAAAATGCTTCAGGAATAATGAAGATAATAGAAGCTTGGCCTCCTTTTGATCCAGCAGAGATAGCCAAAGATGGGACCCATGCATAGGAAGGACCATGACAATGTCTGAAGGCTTTGAGTCAAAATTTTTTCATGCATCTCACATCAGATGTATAACAAAGATTCATTATTAGGTTAATTGGCAAAGCAACGAAGAAAACTAGAATAAAAAAAATTGATACCTCAAAAATTATATCATCTTATTTTTCTACAGATAGACAAAAATCAAAAATAGTTCAAAAATAATTCTAATACGAAATCATCCTCATAATTAATTATTGAATGTGTGTTAGCCTCTCTTACGAGGTTTTGCAGTTAAATCTCGGAGTGCTATTTGTCGTGTCAATCCTACTAACTGTGACCCCATATAAGATATCTACTATTGCATTAAATTCTTAGTTTCTTTTATCTCATCATTCATTTCTTTAAAATCTTGTTTTACTTCATTCAAATGAGTAATCTGCTTATCCTTCTCTTCTTTCATTTCCTACATTTCTTCTTTCAAATGAGTAATCTTCTCATCATTCTCTTCTTTCATTTCCTACATTTCTTCCTTCAAATGAGATATCTGCTCATCATTCTCTTTCATTTCGGTCTCCATAACTTCAAATTCAAAACATTCATTTGTTTCCATTACTTATTGTTTGACCACATCATCCACCATTGTTGTGATAGATAAATTAGAAGTAGGACTGCTACAATAAAATGCCCCTCCCTTCGTGCTAATGTCGTACACTCCACTGCTTCTTATGACCTCCTATGGTCTCCAAATAGATAAGATCATAGTCAATTAGTTGAAGATCAATAGAATGCTTAACTTGTTGAGAAGCAGCTATCACACGTTCCTCAATTAGTTCCTATGATAAAATAGAAAAAAATAATATTATAGATATACATAAAATAAATTTAATATTTTGCATTCCAAATAACTTTCATAATTTACTGTAGCACTATAAAAATTTTTTAATATAATAGATTCTTATAGTAATCATCGGAGACTTGTTGTCAACAAACTGACCATCTGATTTCTTCACATGCATCTTTCTGAAAATCTCATAAAAATTGAGATATCGACCAAAATTTTCAGCATAGAGTATGTATTTATTAAGTCATAAAATAACAAATTATAAAAAATTTTAACAATATTAATAAAACCACGCACCAATTTTATTTATTTAGAGTATCAGTAAAACCACTATATATATAAATGTTTAAAATTTTAAAATTGTACCAAATCTCGAGCATGCTCAATGCTTGACTTTGACCCTCCTGTGTGGCGAGACATTTTTGTACCTAGTCTAGCTACCTCAGTTCATCGTTATTTGCTGGAAATCTCTGATTTTTTCTTGACATCTAGCTCCTCCCAATATTTAAACCACTTGGGCCAATCATCCTTGGTTATAAAATCCGGTCTTTCTTTATATTCTTCAATTTATGGACAAAATCAGAATACCATTCAGCATCTTTGCTCTCCCACAATGAGTTTATCTTCCCATAAAATTTGGGTAGCCATGTGCACAGATTTTATATATAGAAATATCACAAAAGAATTTATATTAATAACAAGGGCATAATTATTTACTGCTTGAATAATAACTAACATAATAGTTAACTAATTAGATAATTAATTTTCAATGCTTTTGTTTCATTATTTTACTTGAAAGTCATTAAAATTAGACTCTTTGTCGATTAAGAAACTTTCTTCCACGAGATTGCTTTAAAATCAATTTTTTTCTTTAAAGACTTTTTAATTATAGCCGAACACTTGTTAGATGGAATAAAACTATAAATAAATAAATAACAATGAAAAAAAACAAATCATAACTAAATACAAAGGAAGACACAACATTTGATGATGTCGATAGTTTTGTATATGGTGGAACTATTAGTGTAAAATATGATGTAGAAGATGGTAATGTACAAAAAGTGTGTGCATGAAGGAAAATGGGTGGTTGGCTTATATCTGATAAAGCTGATAGTAAAGGTGTTAATGGTGATGGTGATGGAAATGGAGATGGTGATTGTGATGTTGAAGTCTGGATATGGTGGGTATGAGAAGGTACTAAATTTGCTACATGGTGTAAAATACTAGATGAATTTGGTCCATTACTACATCCACATCCACCTCTACCACAACCATGTCCTTTAGGTGCCATTTATTGTATTAAAAAAATAAAAACATATAACAAATAATAAAGATATGATGAACCACCATGCATTTTAGAATAAACACATCAATAGATTTCAACAAAATATAGAAAGTCTTTGATAGTTTAATATTATAATATAATTATAATAGTTTAATTATCGGCATCACTATCATCCTTCAATGAATCTTCTGACATTTTGTATGATTCTGATGGAACTTTCAACTCATTTTCTAATAGAAATTGATCATCTTCAATTTCTATTGGGTCACCATTTGAGTCACATAAATTTTCTAGATCTTCATCTACACGCACACACTCAAAATTATATATGTCATCTTCTTGGAATGCTGGTATGATAGCTAAGTTTGCACTTCATTGTTGAGATGTTGGTACTTCAAAATTTGATCAAGCTTTAATTTTGTAAATCATCCACCAATCAATCTTATCATGAGATAAACTCAGATATGTACAATAAATATACTTTAGTGGCTTGAACTGCCATAATAAATAGCTCATATCGATTAAATCTATGTTTATGGTTAACATACACTAGTTTATAATCCGAATGAATCTTTGCACCCACATTTCGTGTATGATAAAACCACTCATACTTTAATATAACAATCCTATTATTCTGGACTCCAAGATACTCCAACTCAATAACTTCTATGAGTTGACCATAATAATCAATCTCATCTACACTATAACTTTAGCCTTTAATGCATATAACACTATTAAAGTGGTTATACATATATAGTTATACACATAAAGTTAAACAAAATGTTGTATGTTGTTATACATGTAATTATAAATATAGTTTCATTTGATTATAAATATAATTACACAGAGTTATACTTATATGTATACAATTAGGAATATACATTTTTTCATATAATTTTATATATTTATAAATATAGTTCTGTATTGGTATAGATATAGTAACATGCATTTTTATATACTAATATATAAACATGTATATTATTAATATGTTGTAAATTATATATTTAAATATAGTTATGTATAAAGTTTTTATAGTTATACATATAGTAAGATACAATTATTTATAGTTATATGTTGTTATTCATATAGTATATATAGTTATAAATATTATATATAGTTAAACAAATAGTTATATATAGATATATTCATACAAGTAGTTATAAGTAGTTATACATAAATGTATACAAAGTTATAAACAAATATATATTTTTATATATATGTATACATATTTATAATTATATATTTATATATTTATATATTTACATATTTACATATTTATATATTTATATATTTACATATTTATATATTTATATTTACATATTATTTATTTACATATTTATTTATTTACATATTTATATATTAGCATATTTATATATTTATATATTTACAAATTTATATATTTATATATTTATATTTTATATATTTATATATTTACATATTTATATAATTATATATTTACAAATTTATATATTTATATATTTATATTTATATATTTATATATTTATATATTTTATATTTACATATTTATATATTTATATATTTACATATTTATATATTTATATTTTATATATTTATATATTTATATATTTATATATTTATCTATTTATATTTATATATTTATATATTTTATATTTATATATTTATATATTTATATATTTATATATTTATATATTTATATATTTATATATTTATATATTTATATATTTATATATTTATAGATTACTATATTTTATATATTTATATTTATATTTATA
>JAREIK010002189.1:0-151366 GCA_029783825.1 Sapria himalayana
GAGAGATAGACAAATAGAAAGATAGATAGTTAGATAGTTACTCATATATATACGTAGATAGACATAAATATTCAGACATAAAATATATAGACAGATAAATAGGTAAATAGATACATAACTAGATAAATACACATATTTATAGATAGACAGATATATAGATAGACAGATATATATATATATATATAGATTGATATATAGATTGTTAGACTAATAGACAGATAATGAGATAGATAGATAGATAGATAGATATATAGATAGATATAAAAGACTGATAGATATATATATATATATATATATATATATATATATATATATATATAGATAGACAAATAGATAAATAAATAGTTAAATATATCATATAGATAGAAAGATAGATATATAGATAGAGAAAAATAAATATAGATAGATAAATTGATAGATAGACATATAGATAATTAGATACACAGAAAGCATGATTGATAAATAGGCATATACAGAGATTTACAGATAGATATATAACTAGAAAGATAGATAGATAGATATACTAATAGACTAATTGACATATAGACAACTGATAGTTATATAGTTAGATATATAGAGAAACAGAGAGACAGATAGATAGAAAGATATATATTGAAAATGCTTTTACATACATATAATAGGCTAAAACTCTACCTAAAAAATTTAGAGACACAAAAACATATTCACAAATATATAAAAACAAATATTAATGACATGAACAAACACAAATTAAAGTTGATTATCATGTAACTTTAACAAAAATCCAAAAGATGCCTAGCAATTATGTTTAGAGATAAAGAGAGAGCAAAAATAAAATATTTTTAGAATAATAAAGATAAGATAAGTTAGCCCTCATTTTTATAAAGCTGAAATCGGTAAATATGGGTCCCATGCACTGAAAGGACCATGTAATGTCTGAATTCATTAAATCTGGCTTTTTTCTTTTGTCTCACATAATGTGTCCTACAAAGATTCATAATTTGGTTAATCAGAAAAGTAAAAAACAAAATGAGAATAAAAAAAATTGAAACATGCAAAATAATATCATAATTATTTGCTACACAGACAAAAATAAATAATAGTTTAGATATAATTCTCATACTTAATCATCCTCAAAATTTGTAGGGAATACTAGCCAATCCTATGAGGATTCGTAGCTGGATCTCTGGATACTATATGTTGCGTCAATGCTGCTAACTGTGACTCCATGTAGAACATATGATGTTGTATTACATTTTTAATTTATTTCATATCATAATTTATTTCTTTAATTTCTTGCATTTTTTCCATCAAATTAGTTATTTTCTCATACTTCTTTTTCATTTCGGTCTCCATAACTACAATACGTTCATTTGCTTCTAGTGTTTGTTGTTCGACCACTTCATCCATTATTACTGAGATAGATGAATTAGAAGCACGACTCCTACAACAAAATGTGACTTCCTTACAGCCAATTCCGTACACTTGCTGCTTCTTTCGACCTCTTATTATCTCCAAATAAATAGGATCATACTCAACTGGTTGAAGATTCATAGAACCCTTTACCTTTTTGATGAGCCAGCTGTCATATGTCCTCCATTAGATCCTGAGATAAATAGAGAAATAAACTATTCTAAATATATAAAAATAAAACAAATATTTTGTATTCAACAATTTTTATAATGTACTATAGTTTTATAAAATCTAATTAATATAACAATTAATTACAGCAATCATCTGAGACTTGTTGTCAACATACTGACCATCGACTTTCTTCACATGTATCTTCCTGAAAATCTCATAAAAATTTGGATCTCGACCCAATTCTCCAGCCTATAATATGTTTTTATTAAGTCATAAAAAACAAATGAAAAAAAAATTTAACAAAATTAATAAAACATACAGAGATTTTATTTATTGGACATTAGGACAACTACAAATATAGAAATGTATAGAATTTTAAATTTGTACCAATCTCTGAGCATGCTCAATGCTTGACTTTGAACTCCAATGTGTCGATAGATTCCTGTACCTAGTCCAGCTACCTCACTTCGTCAATTTTGTTTGCAATATCTGATCTTTTCTTACACATCTGGCTCCTCCCAATAATTAAGCACACGGGCCAGTCTTCTTATGATATAAAATCAAGTCTTTCTTTCATTTTCTTTAATTTATGGACAAAATCAGAATATCATTAAGTAAATTTGATTTCTCATACTGACTTTATCTTTCCATCAAATTTTGGGTGCCATGTGCACTGATTATATAAATAGAAAAATGAAAAAAGAATTTATATTAACAACAAGAACATAATTATTTACAGCTTGAATAATAACCAACATAAAAGTTAAGTAATTAGATAATTATTTTTCAAGCTTATGTTTTGTTATTTTTACCTGAAAATCATTAAAATATGACTCTTTTGTCGATTAAGAAACTTTCTTCCAGGAGAAAGCTTTAGAATCAGCCATTTTATTGAAAGTATTTGTAATTATTGTCGAACACTTGTGAGATGGAATAAAACTATACAAATAAATAAATAATTTTGAAAAATAGCAAATCATAACAATATAAAAAAAACTATTGACAGTAACATCAAAATTTATTTTTCAAGACTTTTTACATATTTCTTTTACATCTCATCCATAATCTCAATTTCTAACTTTACACTGACTACGGAGAAAGGCACGACATTTGATGAAGTCATTGGTATTGTAAATGGGGCAACAATCGGTATAAATATTGTGTAGAAGATAAAGATGGATCAAAATTTTGTGCAGGAAGTACAATGGGTAGTGGGCTTACATCTGATAAAGGTGATAGTAGAGGTCTCAATAATGGTGATGGTGATAGTGATAGAAATGGAGGTGGTAATTATGATGTTGAAGTCAGGATATGGTGGCTATGAGATGGGACTGATTCTGCAACACGACATAACATACAAGATTAATTTGGTTCATTTCTATGTCCACGTCTACCTCCAACACGGCCATGCCCTTTAGGCGCCATCTATTGTACAAAATAAAACATAGAACAAAAAATAGGAATATGATGAACAAGCATGTATTTTCGAATAAAACACACCAATAAATTTCAACAAAATACAAAAAGTCTTTAATAGTTTAAATTTATAATAAAATTATAACAATTTAATTATATGCATCACTGTCATCCTCCAATGGATCTTCTGATATTATGTCTAATTCAGATAGAATTTCAAACTCATCTTCAGATAGAAATTGATCATCTTCAATTTCTATTGTACCACCATTTGAGTCACATAAATTTTCTGGATCTTCATCTACAATCAAAGGCTCAATATTATTTATGTCATCTTTGTGGAATGTCAGTGTAAATTTTTAAGTCTGCACTTCTTTGTTGTGATGTTGGTACTTCAAATTTTGATCGAGCTTTGATTTTGCAAATTGTCCACCAATCTCTCTTATCACGAGATAAACTTGGATATGTACAATAATATACCTAAGTAGCTTGAATTGCCATATTAAATGACTAATATCGATTATATATTCGTTTATGGTTAACATCCACTAGTTTATAATCTGAATGAATCTTTATGCCCACATTTCATGTGAGATTAAATCACTCGCACTTAAATAATACAATCCTATTATTGTCGAGTCCAGGATACACCAACTCAATAACTTCTTAGAGTTGACCATAATAATCAATCTCATCTGCACTATCCTGAGCCTTTAATGCATACACCACTATTCATTGTTGTTTTAGAAGAACAATGCCCGATTGTGTGAAATTTATATCCATTAACAAAATACCCAGGATAGGCTGTCACATATCTAAATGGGTCTTTACTTAGATTCTGAATGAAAATATTTGAATCTCCATTTGAAGGATCAATTGCCTTTGATATAAATTAAAAAAATGATATTAACAAGTAAAAGATACTAATAAATTAAATAATTCAAAAATATAAAACTTAATAATTCTCACATAATTTTATAACCAATTCGTAAATTTAGTTTCTAACATATAATCGACATCATTGCTAGAAATAGAGGTGTCAACCGGACCGGGCCGGCCCGGCCCGGCACGGGGCACGGCATGGTTCAGCCATGCCTGGGCCGGCCCGGCACGTTAAAAAACCATGCTCGAGCCTGTGCTATGCCGTGTCGTGCCTGACCCGGCACGGATCGGCCGATGGCACAACACGCCGGCATGGGTTCATTTCGTGCCGGTTTCATGCGGCCACGCGTGGGAGTGACCCAGCCCCTCCCAAAAAAAAGACCGCGGGTCGGGTTAGATTGGACCCGACCCGCGGTCCCAACTCCTGACCCAATCCCAATTCCCAGCGGGAAAAAAAAATATTCAAATATTATTAATCTGAGCCATTGGATTCACCTTCAATGGCTAGGGGGCAGAATCCAACGGTCCTCGTAATTCTTCCCCCTAAATAATTATTAAAAATTCAATAAAATAAAAAAATATCTTTTTTTATAAAAAATTAATATCTTTAATCTATAAATTCTACGACCCTCCCTATAACATTTATGTTTTTCAAAAATATATATCCTCTCAAAACTTTCACTTTCTCTCACATAAACCATGCATCTCTCTCTCGGGCCTCGGGATTTTGCTTTCGGCTTTGATTTTCGTGAAACTCAACTTTAGTTTTGAACATTAGAGCTTACTATTGTGCACCATGCACGGGACCGACCTCACTGCTTTTATCGGGTAATTTATTTTATGCTTTTTTATACTTTCTCTCTCTATAGTTTCTCTCTCTAGAAAAAAATTAGGAAAAAATAAAAATCATAAAAAATGACAAATACCCTGACACGTATTTAAATTTGGAAAATAAAAATATTACACAGTGGTCTGAGGCTGCTGAAACTTTGGTTTCTCCAGTCGTCTCAACCCAAAGTTCTAAAAAACAAAAAACTAGGAGGACTTCTGTAGTTTGGACTCATTTTAAAATCATAATACAAAAAAATATTAGGGGTGAGGAACAAGAAATGGCACAGTGCAAATATTGTATAGGACTATTAACATGCAAGAGTTCATTTGGGACTGGGCACCTTAAGAGGCATGCCGAATTATGCACCAAAAAACATGGACCCTTAGAACCTAGGCAAACCCAACATGGCACTACATTTTTTGAGACTGGATCGAGTTCAGTCTCAATGTTTACTCCCTTCATATACTCCAACGAGTTGGGTAGGGACGGCATGGCCAGGCCCATCACATTGATGGGTCTTCCGATCAGATTTTCGGAAGATCCAAGGGTAGTGTGCATCATGCAGACTTATTTTCAGCCTTCCTATTGTAGGATTCCTAGGTCCACATCTAGGAATGACATACTAAAGATATATAAGTTAGAAAAACAAAAAATAATTAGGGAATTTATGGCATATAGTGGAGTGGTGTCCGTGACGTCCGATATATGGACAAGTCACGATGATTCTTCTTATGCATATCTCACGAGTCACTATGTAGATTCTAACTGGACAATCAATAAAAAAATTTTAGGATTCACTGAGATTCTTCATCCTCATGATGGCCTGGCCATTTTTGAGTGTATGATGAAAATCTTTAGGGAATATAAAATTCAAAATAAAATTTTTAGTGTCACATTCGATAATGCTTCTAAAAATGGAGTAGCGATCAATATGTTTGTTAGGAATATTAGAGACGCACCTTTAGGAGAGTTCTTTCATGTCAGATGCATGTGTCACGTGATTAACCTGATTGTTCTAGTGGGTATGAAGGTGTGTTCCCCCTCGTTGGATAATATATGTAATGCACTAAAGTATATTCGCACTCCTCACAGACAATAAGAGTTTGGTAGTCTCTGTTTGTCTGTGAATCTTAAGAAGAAGAAATTCCAATCGGATGTGAGATATCGTTGGAATTACACGTACCTGATGTTGGAATCATGTGTTGGATACGAACACATGATATCCGACTACGTCAATAGTAAGAGTGACGAACTTATTATTAACGACACTGACTGTGCTTCAGGAATTTCATTTATGAAATTTCTGAAGATTTTTTATGACACGACGAACATGTGTTCGTCGGTTTATACGCCCACCACTTGCATTGCAATCCGGTGCATATGCTACATTAGTAGCATGTTTAGGAAGTATCGAGCTGACCCGATGCTTAGCCATATGGTTGTAGAGATGGAGACCAAGTACTTGAACTACTGGTCCACCGTTCCATCTCTTTATTGCCTCGCTGCATGCATGGACCCTAGGGCTAAGGTGGAAGGGGTAGAAAACACCATGACTTTCATTTCCTCGTGCATGAACCTGGAAGAGCCACCTGATGGGTTCATTCACGAGAAGTTGACTGACATATTCACATACTACGATACTAGGTATGGTGGTGGTGGTGGTGGTGGTGGTGAGACTGTGATTACGGACATTGATACCTTGTTCAGAGATGACGATTATTCCATTCAGCTAGCGAGGGGGAAACGTAGGGGTGGACCATCACATAAGAGCGAGCTGTCTCGGTACTTAGATACCGATTACTACTCAATCCTATCACATTCTGATACTAAGAATCTTGATTTATTACAGTTGTGGAAATCATATGAGTCCACCTTTCCCATGCAATCTAGGATGGCACGGGATCTACTGACTCCTCCGGTGTCGAGCGTAGCATCGTAGTCTGCTTTTTTTGTTGCAGTGAATGTGATTTCAGATAGGAGATCGAGATTATGTCCAGATATGGTTGAGGCCATGACATGTTTGAAGGATTGGGAGGAATCGAGGTTTAGCATCCATGATCGTGCTGGAGCTGGGACTGGGATAGACACTGTAGTCGCATCCACATCCACTACGATGGCGGTGGAGTTGATTGCCGATGATGATGATCCATATGATACTGATCTTGATGTTGCGGCTGATGATTCTCATGATATGTCGATTGATGATTGATGATGATCTACTGTTTTTTGTTTTCGATGTTTTTTTTTTGATTGTATTTGTACACTTTGTTTGTACGTTGAGTTGAAACTTATACTTGTTTTGTTTGGACCATCGATTTCAAATGGATGTTTGGTAATTTTTCATTTGTGTTGTTTAATTTTTTTTAATTTTTATTTTTACTAACATAATGTATTGATTTATTTTTTTTACTATTTAAATTTTATTTTAAAAATTAATAACTTTAATATATAATTAATAAATATAATAAAAGTTAAACTAATTTGAATTTGATAAAAAAAATTTTCTAAACTTTGTTTTTTTATTTAATTTTTATTTTTAACATTTTTAAAAATATTTATATTTAATACTGCACACTTAAGCATTACAATATATAAAATTTTTTTTTAAAAAAAAAATTTTTTGCCTGCCTTTCAGTCTCGGGTCTCCCTCTGCCCTGGCCTGTATCGCCAGGCCAGGCCCGAGCAGGCCCGGCACGGCATGGCCTGCCGTGCCTGCTCGCCATGCCAGCCTGGATGTTTTTAAACCATTCCGGGCCGGGCACGGCACGGTACAGTAACCGTGTCGTGCCCTGCCCGGCACGGTAGCACGAACGTGCCCTTATAAAACGGGCAGGGCCGGGCGGGGCCGGCCCATTTGACACCTCTAGCTAGAAATTACTGGATGCTTATATTTTAACTGCTTAACATAAATACTACACAAATATAAAAAGAGTGAAAAAAATGTATATTAATTTTTAATAATTCCTATTAATAATAAAATTAAACTATGATTAAACCTGCAACCATTTTAGGTATACATACTCAATATATGGTGCAACCTCCTCACAATTAAGTAAAATGTAGCTCTAGGATACTTTGTACTCTTCATATGTCATATATTTTTTCATTGCTCTTCCAAATGCTCTTCCAGGGTGCTTAAAATAGATAGTTTATCCATAAAATCATCTTCTACCATCACATTACCTTCATAATTCCATGGCACCTTTTTTTTCTTTGAATTGACATGATCCTAAAATAATAAGAACAAAATGATGATGCTTCTTCTATTAAATATGCATTGCAAATTAAACCTTCAACTTTTGTCTTGTTTCTAACATTCAATTTCAACTAGATAATATTACAATATTATTTAGTTGAAATTAAATTATAATTATCTAACAATTGAAGATACCTACATCCACAATGTTAGGTTTCAATTAGATTATATTACAATATTACTTAAAGTATGAAATAATAAAACACAGTAAATTATATGTATTTACCTCTCAAAATGATAAATCCACCTGAATTGCACTGGCCCTGCAATACTTGCTTCATATGCCAAAATGATAAGCAAATGCTCCATCGAGTCAGAAAAACTCAGTCGGAATATCCGTTCAAGCTTACAAATAATTAGTGGAATATCATTCTCTAGCCTCACCATGTCATCTATTTGATTGTGGTTGCAATTAGCTATTTGAAAAACAAACTAAGTTTTGTTATAACCTCCCAAACACTTAGTGGAAGTAATTCACAGATTGCAATTGGTATTAATCTCTGCATAAATACATGACAATCATGACTTTTCATTCCAAATAACATAAAATTCTTCATATCACGAATCTACCCATAATTGATACATATCCATCACGATATTTCAAATTTTTTAACTCATTCACACAATATCTGTCTTGCCTTCTTATGAAGTGTGCAGAAGCTTTAGAAAATATTTCTGTTTCCTCATTCCGTTTCAATTCAGGATGCCAACAATAATCATTCAGCACTTGTCTTGATTTTAAAGTGTCTTCTGTTTTTCTATCTACATTAAGGACAGTGGTGAAAACATTGTCAAAATCAATTTTTTCAATATGTATTACATCTAAGTTATGATGAAATAAATTAGACTTCCAATAGGGAAAGTCCCATATTATACTACGTTTCCTCCAGCCAAATAATTTACCTATTGGTCCATTACTTCCAGTAGCTTCCTTTTCAGTTACCTTCTTCGAACCCAAACTCTGAATATCTATCATTATATCATCTTTTGAACGAACTGTTGGTGCAACTATCATCACAGTTGTATTTTTCGAAATGTAGTTCTATTTTTTCGAAATGGATGATTAGTAGGTAGAAACTTACGATGATTATCAAATCATGACTGTTTACCACTAAATTTGAGGGTACATGCATCAGAATTTGTCATGCAATATGGGCATGCGAATTGTCCTACAGTACTCTAGCCAGACAACATTGAATATGCAAGAAAGTCACCGTCCACATAAGGGCTTCCCGCAAAATGAAATTTTGCTTCTTTGAGATATCATATGTATTCATGCCAACATTCCATAAATTATTTAATTCTACAATAAAAGGCTGTAAGAAAACATTCATCATGTCTTTCATATTTTTGGCCCTGAAACTAATATTGACAAAAACATATATTGCTCATTCATACACAACCACGGAGACAAGTTATAAGGTGTCACTATCACTGGCCATGTTGAATACTGTTGTCTAGATTGCCCAAATAGCTGAAATCCATCAGTGTAGAGACCCAATCTCACATTTCAACTTTCTGCGGTAAAATCTTGATGTATATAATTAAAATGCTTCCAAGTAGGTGAATTTGATGGATGACGTATTACTCATTCTTCAACCTCATGCTAAAATACCACCTCTTATCATTTGCTGTAGCATTTGATGAATATAGTCTCTGAAATTGAGGAATTAATAAAAAATAATACATCTTCTTAAAGACAACCTTCAATTTTTGTCACGTATCTACAACACTGAGGTGCCTTCCTAAATCAAGGATGATTACAAAACTTATAGGAAATTAAATAACTATTACCACCCCAATATAACATGAATCCATATAAACAACAATCAATATTTTCTACTAGTAGAACCATTCCTCATAGTAACTTCTTAGTATTGTAAAAGTTGTTAGTAATCAAATTATTATCTGGAACAATCTCCTTCATCAGTTCTGTCACATGATCAAATAGTTTTTCATACATATGATTTTTTGACTTATTGCTCACTAGCCGAGCCACAAGTGACAATTGCAAATTTGTTTTACAACCAGGCCACAAATTTTTATTTGTAGCTTTGACCATTCCATAAAATTTATAAGCTTCAAGATTAGGTGGTTCATCCATATAATCCATATTGAAGTCAGCACCACAACTTCTGTGATCATTTTATGGTATGTGTTTGATGATTTTTCACCACAAGAAAATAATTCAATACCCTCATTTTAGTCAATATCAGAACCATTGTACTTTCCCCAATGATAAATCCAACAAAATAATTTGCACAAAGCCATATTTAGCCAAAAGATATCTTATAGTGGTTGTATCATGAAAAGGGATATTCTAATACTTAGTGATGATTACATGGACACTTAATTTTTTCTCCATCCATCAATCTCGATTGACTACATGCAAAATTGATGAAAGTTTCAAGCCTAGTCAAAATCATTATTCAAGAATCCATTAATAACCCTTTTGTACATCCACTGACGATCTGAGCTCACTTTGCCCTGTTTTATTTACAAAAAATAATGCTTAATCATAATTTTGAATAAAACATTCAATTACTTCAAAATATACAAATAATTAAATAAAATTACTTAAAATGAATATTTAAAAATTAAATATCGTGAATATCGAGACAATGCGTTTGCAGAATCTACATTAATAGATAAAACAATTTTTATCACGATAAAGTTTAATAGATATCACAGTTATACTAGATAAAGGGTACAAAATGCTATAATGCACAAGAAAGGAAAGCAAAAACAAGACTTTTAATGTTTGAAGGATGAGAGGGAGAGAGAGAGGGACAGAGAAATGGGGAGATGAGGGAAGAGAGTAAGTGAGAGAGGGAGAGAAAAGGAGGGGGAGAGAGTGGGAGAGAAGTTGTGAGAGAGGGAGAGAAAAGGAGGGGGAGAGAGTGGGAGAGAAATTGTGAAAGGGAGAGAGGGGGGAGAGAGAGGGGGAGAGGGAGGGAGAGAGAGAGAACAAGCAAGAAAGAAGAGCCAGAAAAAAAATAACAAGAAAGAGTGTGTGACACAAAGAAAAAGAGGAAGAGAATGACTGAAAGAATTATAGAGGGAGAGAGAGAAACATAGAGAGTGTAGTGTTAGAATGAAAATTATATAAAAGAAATATAAGGTCTTCAATACAAACCTATCAAATATTACATTTTTTGTTATACATAAGTTCATATTTGAGACTGAGGCCCAAGGGCTGGGATTAAGTAAGAGTACGACCCTTATTTGTAGTATTCCATATATGAGCCTGGTCAACGGACACTCTCATGCTATGTGCTTACATATAGTTGATATTATATCTTTAGCCATTATATTTCAAATTAGTGCAACAAAATAGTATTATCCCATATATAATTATATGTTAGGATACATATAGTAAATGTAGTTATAAATAGTTACATTTAGTTTAACATATAATTATATATAGATATATGCATACAAGTAGTTATAAGTAATTATAAATAAATGTATACAAAGTTATAAATAATTATATAGATTTACATATATGTATACATATATGTAAACATAATTAAAAATAAAGTTATATTTATTTATATAGAGTTTTTATTGTTATACAAAAAATATATATATATATAATTATACACATATAGTTAAACATTATGTTGTATGTTTTTATTCATATAATTATAAATATAGTTACATGTGGTTATACATATAGTTACACGTATGGTTAAACTTATATTTTTACATGTATGTATATATATTTTTGCATATGATTTCATATATTTATACATATAGTTATGTATACGTATGGATATACTAAAATACAATTTTTATTCTAATATATAAAAATGTATTTTAAAATACATGTTGTTAATTGATAGACAAATAGGTATATTTAGACAATATTACCACTAGATGAGTTAGATTTTTAAAGAATATCAGGGTTGATTTTTTTTTAATTTTCCACCAATTTTTTTTTTCTTCTATTTTCATATCACTTATATGATTTTGACTCTACACCATTAATGAAATAATAAATAGTTAGTGTAATCTTTGTTCTTTTACTTTTAAATTTTTTAGGGTTTATGGATTTCAAATACTAAATATTTCCATATTATTTTCTGCTTTTCTAACTTAACAGAAAAAATTATACTTGATGTTTTTTGCTTTTGTAACTTAAGAAAAAACAAACTTAATGTTTATGGGTTCTATTTTTTTTGTCTCCAAAAAAATTATAAACAGATAACATTATATATAAACTTTAGTACATATATATAATCTTATGACATTATATATAAATATATATACTTTAATGTATATACACGTGTTACATTATATATAAACAATGATATGTTTATATATACATTTAATGTTATATATAAATATTTATACATATGTATTAATGTTTATAAATATCTATACAACATTTACATAAAACTATCCATTTATATAATTTTTTATATAACAATTATATAACATATAAAATGTTAATACATTTTTTGTAAAAATTTATATAACATATTAATTTTAATATGAATATATCATATTTATACATTTTATATAAATGTGATAAGTATACTATATAATATTTATAAAAGTGTTAAATATATATAATTATATATATGTAACATTTATAAAATATTTTAAACACAAATATTATTTCAAAACACTTGTATAATTATATAATCATATGCCATTATATATAAAAGTATTTATAACTATAATGATATTTATGTAAACTATTTTTATTATTATATTTATAGATACATAACTATTTTTTTAACTATTAAATAATTTATAAATATATGTATAATTCTATATAATTATATTTCTAACAAAAAATACTATATGTATAATAATATATAACTATATATAATTCTCTTTTACTATATGTATAACTATAAAAATGTTTATATATAACTATATCTTTAACTACATACATATTTATAACTATATAAGTATAACTATATATAAATATCATTAATGTAATACTCTATATAATTAAATATAACTATATTGGTAACTATGTATACCTATATTTATTCATATAATTAAATCTATATATTTGTTTATAACTTTGTATATATTTATCTATATCTACTTATAACTACTTGTATGAATATATCTTTCTATAACTATATGTTTAACTATATATAACTCTATTTTTAACTATATATACTATAGGTATACTTACATATAGAGGTTGAACTCCCTCTCTAGTGACCATCTCTTGAGGTCTATAAATTATGTTTATTTATCTCATCAGATCCCTTTACTTCCATACGACAAAGGGATTGAGATTTAGTGGAAGAAATAGGGTTTAAATTCACAAAGTTGTTCAAGAGATTGTTTTGCCAATAGATGATGAGGATTTTGATTGTAGATCTTGATGCTACCGGTAGGACAACCATTATGTATAATTTGAAGCTTGGTGAAATTGTCACCACAATTCCTACTATTGGCTTCAATGTAGAGACTATCAAATATAAAAACATGAGTTTCACTATGTGGGATGGTGGGGGTCAAGACAAGATTCGCCCTCTCTAGATGCATTACTTCCAAAATACCCAAGGTCTCAGATTGTGGTGGACAGCAATAATAGAGTTTGAGTTGTTGAAGCTAGAGATGAGTTGCAAAAGATGCTAAACGAGGATGAGCTTCAAAATATAGTTTTGCTAGTGTTTTCCAATATGCAAGATCTTCCCAATGAGATGAATGTAGCTTAAATTACTAATAAGCTAGGACTTCACTCTCTTCGCCAATGCCATTGGTACATTCAGAGCACCTGTGCTACCTCAGGGGAGGGCCTCTACGAGGGTCTTGATTGGCTTTCCAATAACATTGCCAGCAAGTTATAAAAAATTTTAGCCCCATGAGAGAAACTTTGTTGACATATCTGGATGTGGATCTAATTTTTGCCTATTTTGATTGAGTTTTGTTTTGTTATGTGGATGACATCATCTATTTCTAGTGGGATTCAAATTATATGTATATTTATATACTGCACACCTAAAATACAAGACAACACTTACTTTGCTCTAATCTATTGTAAGCCTAACTTATTTGTTTTGTGTTTTGTGTTTTGTGTCTTTTTGTCATTGGATCCCAAATGTATAAGAACATATAATGATAAATATTTGTCTTTGACTATATGTATAACTATAAAAATAGTATACATAAATATATTTAAATATATAATTAACAACATATATTTAATATATATTTTATATATTAGTATATAAAAATGTATTTTACTATATCTATATCTATACATAACTATATTTATAAATATATAAAATTACATGAAAAAATATATATACCTACATGTATAAATATAAGTATAACTATATGTGTAACAATATGTATAATCACATGTAACTATATTACTAATTACATGTATAACAACATACAATATTATGTTTAACTATATGTGTATAACTATATATAAATATTATAATAACTATATAATACTCTATAAAATTAATATAACTATATTTGTAACTGTGTATACATATATGTATAAATAAATGTAAATCTATATATTTGTTTATAACTTTCTATATGTTTATATATAACTATTTATAACTACATGTATGAATATAACTATATATAACTATATGTTTAACTTATATATAACTCTATTTTTAACAATATATACTATAGGTATAAAAACATATAACTATAAATAATTTTCTTTGACTACATGTATAACAATAAAAACATTATACATAACTATTTTTAAAAATATAATTAACAACATTTATTTAATATACATTTTTATATATTAGTATATAAAAATGTATTTTACCATATCTATACCTCTAGATAACTATAAGTATAAATATATACAATTATATGAAAAATATATGTACCAACATGCATAAATATAAGTATAACTATATGAGTAATTATGTGTATAACCACATGTAATTATATTTATATAATAATATAAAACATTATGTTTAACAACATGTGTATAACTATATATAAATATTTGTATTACTATGTAACACTCATTATAATTAAATATAACTACATTTTTAAATATGTAAACATATATATAAACATTTATCTATATCTATATATTTGTTTATAACTTTGCATACATTTATGTAAACCTACTTATAACTACTTGTATGAATATGTATATATATATATATATATATATATATAACTATATTTTTAAGTATATAAAACTCTATTTTTAACTATATATACTATAGATTTAAGAAGATATAACTATAAATAATTGTCTTTTACTACATGTATAACAATAAAAACATTATACATAACTATATTTTTAAAATATAATCAACAACATATATTCAATATACATTTTTATATATTAGTATATAATAATGTTTTTTTCCATATATATACCTCTAGATAACTATATGTATACATATATGCAATTATATGAAAAAAGATATATACATACATGTAGAAATATAAGTATAACTATATGTGTAACTATTTGTATAATCACATGTAACTATATTTATAATTACATGTATAACAACATACAATATTATATTTGACTAACTATGTATAGCTATATATAAATATTTGCAATACTATGTAACACTCTATATAATTAAATATAACTATATTTGTAACTATGTATACATGTATGTATACATATATGTAAATCTATATTTTTGTTTATAACTATGTATATATTTATGTATAACTGCTTATAACTATTTGTATGAATATATCTATATATAACTATATGTTTTACAATATATAACTCTATTTTAAATATATATACTATAGGTATAAGAACATATAACTATAAATAATTGACTTTGACCATATGTATAACCACATGTAATTATATTTATAATTACATGTATAACAACATACAACAATATTTTTAACTACATGTGTATAACTATATATAAATACTTGTATTACTATGTAACACTCAATATAATTAAATATAATTGTATTTATAACTATCTAGGCATACATTTATAACTTTGTTTATAACTTTTTATTTATAACTCTATTTATAACTATGTATTTATAACTTTGTTTATAATTAAATATAAACATATATTTATATCTTTTTATTTGTTTATAACTTTGCATACATTTATGTATAACTACTTATAACAACTTGTATGAATATATCTATATAAAACTATATGTTTAACAATATAAAAATCTATTTTTAACTATATATACTTTAGGGATAAGATTATATAACTACAAATAATTGTTTTTAACTACATGTAAAACTAAAAACATTACTACATAACTATATTTAAAATTAAATTAACAACATATATTTAATATACATTTTTTTATATTAGTAGATAAAAATGTATTTTTCCATATCTATACCTATAGATAACTATATGTATACATATATAAAATTATATGAAAAATTATAGATACCCACATGTTAAACATAAGTATAACTATATGTGTAACTATATGTATATTCACATGTAACTATATTTATAATTACTTGTATAACAACATACAACATTATGTTTAACTTCATGTGTATAACCATATATAAATTTTTGTAATACTATGTAACACTCTATATAATTAAATATGACTATATTTGTAACTATGTATACATATATGTAAATCTATATATTTGTTTATAACTTTGTATGTATATAGGTATAACTACATATAACTACTTGTATGAATATACCCATATATAACTATATGTTTAACTATATATAACTTTATTTTTAACACTATACACTTTAGGGATAAGAACATATAAAAATAAATAAATTTCTTTGACTACATGTATAAGTACAAAAACATTATATAATAATATTTAAAAATATAATTAACAACATTTATTTAATATACATTTTATATATTACTATGTAAAAATGTATTTTACCATATCTATACCTCTAGATAACTATATGTGTACAGTAGATATATTATATGAAAAAATATATATACCTACATGTATAAATATAGTATAACTATATGTGAAACTATATGTATAACCACATGTAATTATAATTATAATTACATGTATAGCAACATACAACATTATGTTTTACTACATGTGTATAACTATATATAAATATTTGTATTACTATGTAACACAAAATATAATTAAATATAACTATATTTGTAACTATGTATACATATATATATATATATATACATATATGTATATCTATATATTTGTTTATAACTTTGTATACATTTATGTATAACTACTTATAACTACTTGTATGAATATATCTATATATAGCTATATGTTTAACTATATATATCTTTATTTTAACTATATATACTATAGTTATAAAAACATATAACTATAAATAATTGTCATTGACAACAATTAAAACTATAAAAACATTATACATAACTATATTTAAAAATATAATTAACAACATATATTTAATATACATTTTTTTATTAATATATAAAAATGTATTTTACCATATCTATACCTATAGACAACTATATGTATACAAATATAAAAATATATTAAAAAATATATATACCTACATGTATAAATATAAGTATAACTATATTTGTAACTATATTTATAATTACATGTATAACAACATACAACATTATGTTTAAATACATGTGTATAACTATATATAAATATTTGTATTACTATGTAACACTCTATATAATATAATATTTCTATATTGTAACTATGTATACATACATACATACATATATATATATATATACATATATGTGAATCTACATATTTGTTTATAACATTGTATACATTTATGTATATCTACTTATAACTACTTGTATGAGTATATCTATATATAACTATATGTTTAATATATATAACTCTATTTTAACTATATATACTATAGGTATAAAAACATATAACTATATGTTTAACTATATATACTATAACTATATGTATGACTATAAAATATTATACATAACTATATATAAATATATAATTAACACCATATATTTAATATACGTATTGTATATTAGTATATAAAATGTATTTTACTATATCTATAACTATACATAACTATATGTATAAATATATAAAATTATATCAAAAAATATATATACCTAAATGTTAAATATAAGTATAACTATATGTGTAACTATATGTATAACCACATGTAACTATATTTAATATTACATGTATAACAACATACAACATTATGTTTAACTATATGTGTATAACTAATTAAATATATTTGTATAACTATATAAAACTTTATTTTATCAAATATTACTAAATGAGGCATGATTTCTATCTTGACAATTTTTTAGCAGCGTGTAGAGATTTTGAACACATGTGGAATAATGTTAAAATATTGATTAATATCCAAGCTCATTTAAATTCATTGAAAAAAAAAACTGATCCATGAATATTATCAAACATATCAAGCATCATTGAATTTCATTGAATTTTAATATAAACCATTTATTCATATTAAAAAATTTATTACATTTTAAAGAAAATTTGTAATAAATAAAATTAAATATAAATCATCAATATATATGGAATACATTTCTATATCTTTAGAATGCATCAAAACACTTTGTTTTTTTATTCTAATTGAATTTTGAGTATTATCAAATATTATTACTAATAAATGAAAGTTGTGAAAATATTATAATATGCTTATTTTAATATTATTGTAAAGCATTGGAATACAATATCAAAATAATTTTATCACATGCTTTACAACAATATTATTGTAAAGCATTGGATCTCCATTCTATTAATTAATTTTTTATTTTTTAATTTAATTTTCAAAGATTGAGTTGAATCATAGTAAAAATTGTGCTTTTTGAAGCTAAGCGATCAAAATCATTGGTGCAAGCACACGGAGAGGAGAAAAAATTTTCTAGGAAAGTTGCACGGAAGCATTGTGCTATGAGGTGTGGTGGGGCAGAGCAACCCCCTTATAGGTCTTGGGTATGGGAGAGAGTTCTAATTGTAGGAAGGCAGGGGGAGAAACTTTAATTGTGCCAAGCCTGGCTCATGGCATGTCTTCCAGGTTTTCCTCGAATAGAGTTTAGATATATTTTCAAAAATTTAAATAATATTTTCATTTCTTATTAATGTTGATAGTGATGTTTTGTGTCTTCTTTATGATATATAAATGGGATAATACTTTATATGCTGTTCTATATTTATATATATACCTACTGTTCTATAGCTATAAGACATCCAAATATACTGTAGTGTATTTATCTATATACTATAGTATATATGTACATATATCCTATAGTATATATGTTTATATATACTTAGTATATGTACTTATATATTGTAGTATTATATGTACATATATACTGTATATAACTATCTTATTGATGAGCATGATGTTTATGATATTGCTTATATTTTGCTGGGTGTTATGTTCTCTACTTAATAAATTGATAAGTTGTTCTATTGATAGCTTTTTGGAGAAAAAATTATCATGTCTTATAGATTGACACTTGCATGGTGCCTGGCACACACAGGTACACTTCGAGAGTGATATAAAGGTTATTCATCATGTGAGTCCCCCTAATAATAATAAAATGTTATATAAGAGAATTGTTTGTATGAGGTTATTCATCAAGGAAAGAGCTGTTTGTCTATATCTGTATGTATTTATTTTGCTGTATCAGTCTATCTTTCAATCTGTGAATTTGTTTGTCTATCTATCTCATTATATGTATATTTCTCAATCTGTTTATCTATCTATCTATAAATTTATTAATCTTTCTATCTATCTAATATCTATCTATCTGTCTATCTCTTTCCCTTTCAATTTGTCATTCTATATTATCTATCTATCATCTGTCAACCAGTCGATGTGTCTATCTGCCTTTCTAAGAATTTTTTATCTATCTACTTATCTATATTTCTATCAATATATCTGTCTACCTTTCTATCTCTCTATCTATCACATTGTCTATCTATCTATTTGTCTATCTATATATTTGTCTATCTATATATTTGTCTATCTATATATTTGTCTATCTATATATTTGTCTATCTATCTGTCTATATTGGTTTGTCTCTATATAACTATTTGTCTATATGTGTATCTGTGTATCTTTTTTTCTATATATTAGTATATCTATCTAGCTATATATATGTTGATTTAACTATTTTCCTATATGTATATTTCTCAATCTTTCTTTTTGTCTATTTATGTTATCTATCTATCTATTTGTCTGTCTTTCTAACTGTCTATCTATCGATATGTCTATGTGTTTATCTATCTTTCTGTCTATTTGTCTATTAATATATCTTTCTATCTATCTATTTGTCTATCTATCTATATCATTCTATGTATATATGTATCTATGTATCTGTCTATTTGTCTATATTCATTTTTATTTGGCTATCAAACTTTAAATTTATCCATCTAACTAAATATCTAACGATCTATATGTCTATCTGTCTATTTGTCTATCTTATATCTATTATCTATCTATCTGTTTATTTGTCTATCTGTCTATCTATCTATGTCTTTATATGTCTATCTATCTCACTATCGATCTGTGTAACTATGTATTTGTGTATCTATCTATCTGTCAATTTATGTTTTTTTGTATCTTTTTATCTGTATAGTTATCTATATGTCATTCTATCAATCTGTGTATCTATCTATATATATATATATGTCAATCTATCAATTTTTGTATCTTTCTTTCTTTGTATCTATCTATTTTACATTCTATCTAACTATTTATCTTTCAATATCTCTATATATATATATCTGTCAATCACTCATTCAATTAATCTATCTATCTATAACTACTTGTCTCTCTAACTATTATCTTTTATCTATCTAACTATTTATATATTTATGTTTATATTTGTTTCTATGTCTATTTGTCTTTATATCTATCTCTCTATATGTGTATATTATCTCTATTTATTTGTCTATCTATCTATTCATCTATCAATGTGTCAATCTATCTATCTTTCTATGTGTCTATTTGTTTATTTGTGTATCTGTCTATATAGCTATGTGTTTCTCTATCTATTTTTTTATCTATATGTTTATCTATCTATCTATTTATATGTTTTTCTGTCTATATGTTTATATATCTATCATTCTATTCATCTATCTAACTATCTATCTTTCTATATATATATCTATAGGTCTTTCTATCTATTTATTTGTCTATTTGTCTATCTACTTTAAGTCTTTCTATCATTCTCCTTATCTATCTATCTAACTATCTAACTATCTAACTATCTATTTAACTATCACTCTATCTCTCAATCAATCTATCTATCTATCTATATATCTAGATAACTATTTGTCTATCTCTTTGTTTATGTGTCTATCTTACTATCTTTCTATTTGAATATTTGTCTATTTCAATATCTTTTTATATGTCTATCTATTTATTTTTATAGCTATCTATCTATCTATTTGTCTATCTATTTATCTATCTATCTGTCTATTTGTCTATTTGTATTTTTTCTATCTATCTATCTACATGTCTATCTATCTATCTATTTATATATCTTTCTATCTATATCTGTATCTATATATCTATAGATAATCTATATATTAGTTAATCTTTTTATTTATATTTCTATGTATCTATCTATTTGACTATTTGTCTATTTGTCTAGCTATCCATTTGTCAATTTTTCAATATTTCTATCTATCTATTTATCCATCTATCTAATCTGTCTATCTATCTATATGTGTATCTTTCATTCTTGTATCTATCTATTTGTCTATATGTCAATCAATTTAACTCTTATCTCCCTATCTATAATCATCTATCTATTTATCTACCTATAAATCTTATATCTATTGATCTATATATATATATATATATATCTATCTATCTATCTATCTATCTATAAATGTGTTTATCTCTCTATATGTCTATCTATCTATCTTATTATCTTTTTATTTGTATATATTTCAATCTGAATATCTATCTATCTATCAATTTGTATATCTATCTATCTATCTATTTATTGACTATTTATCTTTCTATCTATATATCTTTCTATCTATATATCTTTCTATCTATATATCTTTCTATCTATCTATTTGTATATTTGTATATTTATTTATTTATTATTTGTGTAATTTCATTCTTTGAATGTATCTATTTGTTTATATGTGTTTCAATGTAACTCTTTATCTTTATATCTAAAAATCGATATATCTATTTATCTCTCCTTCTTTCTATCTATTTATCTATATAAATATCTAAATATCTATATATCTATATATCTATCTATCTTCTATCTATTTGTTTATCTGTCTATGTATCTATCTATCAATCTATTTATCTATTTATTTGTCTATCTATCTATCTATTTATCTATCTATCTACTTATCTATCTTTCTCTCTCTATTACTATGTCTATCTGTCTATTTTTTTATCTATCTATCTATTTATTTTTCTATCTATCTTTCTCTCTCTCTCTCTCACTCAAACTATCTATCAGTCTTTTTGTATATTTGCATATCTAGGTATTTATTTATCTGTCTATCAATCAATCAATTTGTTATTGTGTATATTTGTTTATCTATCTATTAGTCTTTTTTCTATGTGTGTATTTGTCGATTTATTTTGCTATCTATCTTTATATCTATATATCTATCTATCTGAATATCTATCTATCAATCTATTTGTCTATCTATGCATCTATCACTCTACATATTTATCTATATTCTATATATCTATATATCGATATATCTACCTATCTCTCTATCTATCTACCTATCTATTAAACTGTCTCTATGTTATATATCTATCTATCTATATATGTGTCTAACTATCTATATTTCTACATATCTATCTATTCATCTATATGTCTATCTATTTGTCCTTCTATATTTCTATCTATCTATTTACCAATCTATCTATCTTTATATCTATGTATCTATCTATATATATGTGTATATGTGTATCTTTCCTTATGCATATCTGTCTATCTATCTACCTGCCTGTCTATATATTTATAATTCTATCAAACATTCTATATATCTATCTATTTTTCTATATATCTTTCTCTCTCTCTATCTATTTATATATCTATCTATCTATATATTTATCTATCATTGTATCTATCTAACTCTACTTCTTTCTAACTATCTATTAGTCTATTTGTCTATCTGTCTTTTTGTAAATCTGTCTAAATGTCTATATGTCTATTTATTAATCAATCCCTTGATATCTTTGTCCATATATCAATATGTCTATGTGTCTATTTCTCTATTTGTCTTTCTATCTTTCTATATGTCTATATGTTTCTCTTTATCTATTTATCTTTCTATCTATCTATTTATATGACTATCTGTCTATCTGTCTATCTATCTTTCTATCTTTCTTTCTTTATATTTATTTGCCTATTTATTATCTATCTCTATCTCTATCTATCATTCTATCTATCTTAGTATCTATCTATCTATCTTTTTGTCTATCTATCTATCGATATATCTATCTATCTATCTTTCTAACTATCTTTATATATGTCTATCTATCTATCTGTTTATTTATCTATCTGTTTATCTATCTATCTATCTTTTGTCTATCTACCTATCAACTTGTCTATCTATCAATCGGTCTATTTGTGTACCTATCTATCTATTTTTCTATCTTTCTATTTGTATATCTATGTATCTATCTATCAATTTATATGTGTAATTATTAACTTTATTTCTATCTATCTATCAATCTATCTATCTATATGTCGATTTGTTTATCTATGCATATGTCTATTATATATGTTCCTATATGTATATCACTCTATCTATCTATATATCAATATATCAATATGTCTATCTTCAATCTATTTATCTATCTACCTATCTATCTACCTACTGATTTTCTATTTATCTGTCTATATATCTATCTGTGTATCTATCTATCTATCTATTTGTCTATTTGTCTATCTATCTATTTATATATCTATTTGTATCATTCTCTATAAATCTATCTGACTATTTGTCTATCTACCTTTCTATTTTCTATTAATCTATCTATTTATGTATCTGTCTATCTATTTATATGTGTATCTTTATTTTTTAGGTATCTATCTCTCCATCTAAT
Source organism: Sapria himalayana (assembly GCA_029783825.1). Taxonomy (NCBI): domain Eukaryota; kingdom Viridiplantae; phylum Streptophyta; class Magnoliopsida; order Malpighiales; family Rafflesiaceae; genus Sapria; species Sapria himalayana. The sequence goes on from JAREIK010002189.1 coordinate 23,937, forward strand.
TGTCTATCTATCTATGTATATGTCAATCTATTTGTTTGTCTTTTTGTCTATCTCTCTAACTATCTAGCTATATATCTATCTATCTTTCTTTCTTTCTTTCTATGAATCTTATTAACTGTCTATCATTATAAATATCTATCTGTCTATCATTTAATATGTAAATATGTTTATCTATATATCTAACTATTTATCTATCTATCTACGGACAATATATCATTCTATCTATATTTATAGATATCTATGTATATATCAATCTTTATATCTATTTATTATCTATCGATCTATATATCTATATATCTATCTATCCTTGTATCTATATATCTATTTTTCTATCTATCTTTCTATGGTCTATATATCAATCTGTCTATTAATCTATCTATATATATGTATGTCTATCATTCTATCTGTCTATTTAACTATCTATCTCTCTTTCTATATGTCTATTTATCTAACTGTCTATCTATCTACCTGTCAATCTTTATTTCTATTTATATATTTAGCTATCTCTCTCTCTCTTTCTCTGACTAAATATATTCATATTTGTTACCTGTCTATATATATATATATCTATTTTCCTATCTATCTATCTATTTTTCTATTTATTTATCTATCTATCTATCCATCTAATTGTCTATGTATTTTTTATCTATCTATTCTATCTGTCTTTTCTAACTATCAATTTTATATGTCTATCTATCTATCTATCTGTATATTTTTTTTATATCTGTCTAACTATCTTTCGATCTATCTATCTTTATGTCTATCTATCTATCTATCTAACTATCTATGAATCTATCCGTTTATCTATCTATCTATCTTTATTTTTTTATAACTATCAAACTGTATATGCATTTATATGTCTATCTATCTATCTATCTGTTTATTTATTGGGTATATGGTTATCTTTTATTTGTCTATCATTCTATCTTTCTATCTTTTTATCTTTCTATTTTTCGATCTTTCAATATTTTTATCTTTCTATCTTTCTATCTATATGAATATATATCTATCTTTCTTACTGTTTATCTGTCTATCTATCTATTTGAATATATTGCTATCTTTCTTTATATCTATATGTATATTTTTCTATCTATCTATCTATTTATATATATATCTATCTATATGTCTATCTGTACCATTTCTTAATCTCTATATCTCTCTATCTATTAATTTTTATATCAATATATCTGCATATCTATCTATCTATTTGTCTATCTGTCAATATGTCTATTTGTCTATCTATATATCTATATATCGATTTATCTATCCATCAAACTATTTCTGTATCTATTAGTCTATTTATCTCTCTATCTATCAGTCTGTCTTTGTATATTTTTATCTATCTGGTTATTTGTCTACCTATCTATCCACCTATATGTCTATTAGTCAATTTGTCTATCAATCTTTCTTTATATATATCTATCTATCTGTCACTCTATCTCTCTATTTGTCTATCTATCTATCTATCTATCTACCTTTCTATATGTATAAGTGTCTTGCTCATTATTGGAATATCTGTCTATCTATATTTCTTTCTCTAACTAATCTAACTATCTATTTTTTTATTAGTCTACCTATGTGTCTATATATCTATCTACCTATCTATTTATTTATCTATCAATCTATTTATCTTTTTGTCTTTCTATGTTTCTATCTATATGTCTATTTAATCTATCTTTCTATCTATCTATCTAACGATCTATCTATCTTTCTAGTTTTTTATTTGTCTCTCCGTCTATCTATCTATATGACAATCTTTCTATCCATGTATTTATTGATTTGTCTATCTTTCTTTATGTCTCTCTATCTCTTTATCCTTCTATCTATCGGTTTATTTGGCTATTTATTTATCTATCTTTATGTCTATCTATTTATCCATATATTTTTCTATCTAATAATCTATTTATATATTTATATGTCTATCTATCTATCTGTCTAACTATATTTCTATCTTTATATCTATCTAACTTTTTTTCTATTTGTTGATTTGTCTATCTATCTATCTATCTCTCTCTCTCTCACTGTATCTTTTTATATATGTCTATTGTTTAAATGTCTATCTGTCTATCTACCTATTTATCTACCTATCTAACTTTTTATCTATCTATATATCTGTCTATCTATCTATATGTATGTCTATCTATCTGTCTGTTTACCTATCTATATGTATGTCTATCTATCTGTCTGTCTATCTATCTATCTATCTGTCTGACTCTTTACCTTTATAATGATTTCTCTATCTATCATACTATCTATTTGTCTATCTATCTATCTATGTATATTTTTAAATGACTATCTATCTTTCTTTCAATTTGTCTATCTATGTATCTTTCTTTTTGTATATCTATCTATATGTGTATATATTTATTTATTTATATAGCTATCTATTTATCAATATATCTATATATCTATATGTCTGTCTATCTATATATCTATCTATCTAGATAACTATTTATCTATCTATTAGTCTATCAGTCTATTTGAAAGTCTATGTATTTGTCTTAGTGTATATTCTTACCTATCTATCTGTCTGTCAGACTATATACTTGTCTACCTATCTATTTATCAATTTGTCTATCTACCTATCTATCTATATATTTTTATATATGTGTATATATATATATTTATTAATTTATATTTATATATATATCCATGTATCAGTCTATTCTATTTTTCTGTGTATCGATGTATCTTTTTCTATGTATCTATCTTTCTTTCTTTCTGTATATATTTCTATTTGTCTATTTGTCTATCTGTATATCTCTCTATCAATCTATCTACTTATCTATTTATATTTCTATATAACAATCTGTATTTCTATTTATCTATTATCAATCTATATATCTTTCTATAAATCTAATTATCTATCTGTCTATCTATTTATTTATTTATATGTCTTTCTATCTTTCTCTATATCTCTCTATCAGTCTATCTGTATTTCTATCTATTTATCTATCTATATATTTATCTATCTATCTATCTATTTGTCAATATGCCTATTTGTGTATTTTTATTTATATCTATCTATCTATTTGTGTATCATTTTTCTTTGTATATATATATATATCTATGCTACAAGAAAAATCCCAAATATCAAAGGACAATTCCCTAACTAAATGGGGGTTTTCCATCGGTAAATCGGATATAGGGACGGATTAATGATGGAAGCTTTCTCAATATAAAGTGCTGGGCTAAAAATTAGCGAGGGAAAGATTCCATAGCTAAAAAGTTTTAACGATGGAAATCTTCCTAGCTAAAATAATAATTTCCCTATCGAAAATAGCAAGCTAAAAGGGGAGTTTTCGTCACTAAAAAGATATAACGACGGAACATTTCCCAATCTAAACTGCACATCGCTAAAAATTAACCAGGGAAACAGTCCGTAGCTAAAAGATTTTAGCAACGGAAAATTCCCTAGCTAAAATAATGATTTACATAACTAAATTAGTAGCAAAAATTCCTTATTCAAATTAGCAAGGGAAAAATCCCTAGCTATTTTCATTCCAAAACAATTTTCAGAATTTTATTTTATTTTCAAAAAATTTAATTAAATAATTTAATATTTTTATATTAAATTGAATAAAAATAGAAGCTATAAACAAAAATTTATAATTAACAAAAAATAAAATCATTTAATAAATTATTCTGATACAATATATTTCATAATTTGAATAAATACATAACAAAATTATATTACATCTTATTCATCAATATATATTGACAGTATATAAAGTAAAATATAGTCGTGCATTAGCTTTGCTTTCTCTCCCTTAGCTCCTCCGATCACCATCTTTCTGCTGTGACAAAGTTGTCTGAGTCGTGGTGTGTAATTTCTAATAAAAATTCCTTTCACTATATAGTTTTGTATGGATAACAATGTGGTACCATATTTCTATAAAATTTAAACTAGTAAATAAAATTAAAATAAATTAATAAAAAAATTAATGTTTAATAAATATATAATACTACTGCATATTTGTGGATATATACTGTAGTGTATATCCACATATATACTAGCATTTCACTAGTTACATATATTTCTGCAGTATATGTACATATATTACTATAGTATATGTACATATAAACTGCATTATTATATCTACATATATACTGTAGTGTATATGTACTTAGTATATATGTACATATATATTGAGTATATATGTACAAGTATTTATATTTACATATATACTCACTATATGTACATATACACTAAAGTGTATATGTACATAATACGTGTATACATATATTGTGCAGTGTATATGTTTACACTAGTATATATGTACAAGTATGTATATGTACATATACACTATAGTGTATATGTACATATATTTGTATACATGTACATATATATGTACATGTATGTACATATACATAGTAGTGTTTATGTACAATTATGTACATATATACTTGTAAATACTTGTACATATATACCAGTATATATGTACATATACACAATAGTATATATGTACATATATACTGTAGTGTATATGTACACATATACTAGTGTATACATATACACTACAGTATGTATGTAGATATACACTACAATATATATCTACATACATACTATAGTATATATGTATATATATACCAGTGTATACATATACACTATAGAATGTATGTACATATACACTGCAATGTATATGTGCATATACTTTTGTATATATATGTACATATATTAAGTATCTATATGTACATATACTATAGTGTATATTTACATATACACATATACTAGTAAATACTTGTACATATATACCAGTATATATGGATATGTACATATATACTAGTATAAATGTACATATACATTTATACAGCTATAAATGTACAAGTATTTATATTAAATTAGAGCATAAATATCTATTATTGTGCATGAACATCAAACTAATATATATTCTGTCAAAAGCATAAAAAAAGGAACAAACACCTTAATAGGGGCATTAAATACTTGCATCAAACCTGGAAACACAAGGCACAAAAAATTTACAACTAGATATTACAGGATAAAAGTTCAATACATACATACATATAGTGCATAACATATAATCTATCCATTAAATTAACTTTGTTTCTCTCCCCCAACTCCTCCGTTCATCATCTTTCTGCTGCGACAAAGCTGTCCTAGTCATTGTGCATCATATCTAGTAAAAAATTCCTTCACTTATAAAATCATATGGGGAACAATGTGGTACTATATCTGTATAAAATTTAAACTAGTATATCAAATCAAAATAAATAAATTAAAAAAGTTATATTTTGATAAATATATAATACGGTAGTATATATGTACATATATACTAGCATTTCACTAGTTACATATATTACTATAGTATATGTACATATATACTATAGAATTACATGTACACATATACTTAGTATACATGTACATATAATACGGCAATATTATATGTACAATACTGTAGTATATATGTAGATATCCTAAGTATATATGAACATATATACTCAGGATGTATCTATAAAAGATATACTAGTATTTCTCTTATATGTACATATAAAAGAAACCTCTCGTTGAGCCTAGAAACTATTTCAGAATGCTACTCTATTCTAAATCTCTCTTGAACATCCTAACATGTAAGGAACAACAGAGATTCAAATTCAACGATCAAAGAGTGCATATCATGTATTTGTAAGCAAATAATGAGCAATGAAATGCAACTTACCAGGACCATTGTACACAAACTCATGAGTGATGATAGGGTTTGAAGAAAGTAAAACAACTAGACCACCACCTTCAATAGTTTCAATCATTCTTGCAAGAATATTTGGAGTTAAGGCTTCAAAATCTTACACAATTACAATGGAAAAAAAGGAGTTATTAGTAGTGATAAGAATCTTAAACATAGTATCTAGAAAGAAAAGAAAAGTAGAACCTGCCAAATACACATGCCATAAGTATTTCCTAAATTTTTTTTAAAATCCTTGTACAAGCAATAGGAAACAACTCAACTTTCGAGAAACAAAGAGAAGGGATCAGCTTTTTTTGGGTCAATCAGTTTTTTTAGCATTAGCTTTTTAATCTGCTTTGCCCGATATCTCTCATGGCATCATCATGCAAGCATCAAATTCGAACAAAAATAAAAAACTAGTCTAATTTTTTAGTGATCATGGCATCACATTCAGTATGTATTTATATACTACACAACGGTTGAAATACCATTTACAATATCAGAATTTATCTTTATCTTCAACCAAAGCTGTAGCTTTACCATGACAGTGCTATTATATAATCCATACACTTTTCAAACAAAACCTTATCAAATAATGGCCCATCCTAAGATTATATTACCAAATTATCCCAAAATAATAAAAGATTATCCTTGAATGTTTTGAAATCCTTTTTGGAAGTTTGAAAATCCATAACTTCCTCCTAAACAATAATAACATGCATAAGATTGGAGGAAAAGAAACTAGATCTAGAATCTAAATAGCATAGAAGTTTTGAAACATGGAGCAAGAAAAATTATTTGAAGTACAAATAATGAATAAAAGAAAGGAAGCAAGGAGCATATTGTAGGATACTCTCTTAGTTAGGTATACTAGGTCAACAATAACATCATCAAAAACTGTCATCCAGCAAATCCTCCTTGATAATGTATTTAGCACCACATGCTTGCACATTTACAATTTAATATTCAGACAAAAGCTTTCCACAAATATGTATCCCACAATGGGATGCAATTAAAAATTAGAAATTCCAAGTCATAAAACAACTCATTGCACATTTTGATATCATTTATATGCAGATGTATTTGTTTAAAGAAAAAGATTATGCTAATAAAATCAATAATAGAATAACTAACACTGAAAATATCTAACATAAGTAAATGAGAAGCAGTCAATTTTTTTGAGTTACCTTCTTTCATTTTATTTTATTTTATTATGCATTAAGAGTGCCCATAGTATATAAGAGTACTCCATTCATGTTTCCATGTGTGTTTGTGTGTGTCTATATATATACATTGTGATCTTGATAGTTTTACATTTTAATTATTGTATAATTTTTTCTCTTTTATTTCATTTTTATATGGGACTAGCTGATATTTGTGATATCTCAATCCACTTTGACCATTCTATAAGGACACCCCATTATACACATTCCATTATAAGTTTTACTAAATAATTTTGTTTATATGGCTTAGAAATTAGACTAGTTATACACATATAGTTAAACATAATGTTGTATTTTGTTATACATGTAATTATAAATATAATTATATGTGGTTATACATATAGTTAAACATATAATTATAATTATATTTATACATGTAGGTATATATATTTTTTCATATAATTTTATATATTTATACATATAGTTATCTATAGGTATAGATATAGTAAAATACATTTGTATATATTAATATATAAAAATGTATATTTAATATATGTTGTAAATTATAAATTTAAATATAGTTACATACTATGTTTTTATGGTCATACATATAGTAAGATATAACTATTTATAGTTATATGTTATTATACATCTAGTATATATAGTTATAAATAGCTATGTATAGTTAAACATATAGCTGTGTGTGTGTGTGTGTGTGTGTGTGTGTGTGTGTGTGTATTCATACAAGTAGTTATATGTATTTATACCTAAATGTATACAATGTTATAACAAATATATATATTTACATATATGTATACATAGTTACAAAAATTGTTATATTTTAACTATATAGAGTTTTATATAGTTATACAAATATTTATATATAGTTATACACATATAAATAAAAAAAATGTTGTATGTTGCTATACATATAATTATAAATATAGTTGCATATGGCTATACATATAGTTAAACTTATATTTATACATGTAGGTATATATATTTTTTCATATAAATTATATATACATATAGTTATGTATAGGTATAGATATAGTAAATAAATTTGTATATTTTAATATATAAAAATGTATATTAAATATATGTTATTAATTATATATTTAAATATTGTTATGTATAATGTTTTTATAGTTATACTTATAGTAATATACAATTATGTATAGTTATTTACATATACTATATGTAGTTATAAATAGTTATATATAGTTTAAAATATAAATAAATAAATAAATATATATATATATATATATATATATTCATACAAGTAGTTATAAGTAGTTATACATAAATGTAAACAAAGTTATAAAAATATATATAGATTTACATATATGAATACATATATGTATACATAGTTACAAATATAGTTATATTTAATTATATAAAGTTTTATATAGTTATACAAATATTTATATTTAGTTATACACATATAGTTAAAAATAATGTTGTATATTGTTATACATGTAACTATAAATATAGTTACATGTGGTTATACATATAGTTACACATATAGTTATACTTTTTTTTGATAAGTAATAAAATGCACTATCAAATCTTTACATCCTAACAACGTTTCAGACTATTACAATCATTTCAAAAAACAACATAAATTTCTATTTTAATCTTCCTGAGAATCGAGTCCAGATCTTGCGACTTTACTTCATGTCATCTATGGTTTCTTTCTTTCCATATGTAGTAAATTGCGGATGCAAAAACGGCTTTCCTAATACAGTTTATGGGGGTGTTAGCTGAATATTTTTCTATTAAGCTTTTTAGGCTTGAGTATATGAATTGTATTGAATCTTTGATCTCCATTCCACTTTTGAGGTGCTCCAGCAGAGCTTTGGTAAATTGGCATTCAAAGAAGACGTGCTTTAGGGATTTTGGGTCTGCAAAAAATTCACATTTCATATTTCTTGGAGTTATGAATAAATAATCTTTCATTGTTATTCTTCCTGCCTTAATTATCCAAAGGAAGGTAGTGTGTTACAAGATATTATTGGAAAACAAGATAATTTCTGCCTTGGGTTTAGATTCCTTTGTGTTCATTCTAACTATGAATTTTAGCCTTCAAAAATTATCTTGCCTTTTCTCGCCCAAGTATTAAGCAAGAGGATTGCTTGCTATATATTACCCAATTTCTTTAATAAGATATCCCTAACCAAAATTAGGGATTTCCAGAATGCAGAATCTTGTTTAGATACTGAGCAATTCCAGATATTATCAACTTTTTAATAATAGTGGTGGATCCACCTAATACAAAACGCATCTTCATTATTATATATTTGCCAGAAATGTTTTATAAAGAAAGCCTTATTCCAGAATGATATATCTATTAAGCCCAAAATTCACCAGAATTTTTAGGCATGCATACTTTGTCTCAAGATGCTTTTGGTCGAAATCGACCTGATTTTGAAGCGCCCCACAATAATCTTTTGCATGCACTCACTATTGTGTTAATTATTGTAGACGGGAGAAGAAAAATTGAAAACCAATATCTTTCTATCCCCTGAAAGATAATCCATAATAATTCCAACCTTCCTGCGAAGGAGAGGATCTTTGTAGCCCATTGATGGATGGAAGCTATAAATTTTGACAGCAATGAAAAGAACTATGCTGTGATAAGTCTGCCTGAGGAAAGTGGAACTCCAAGATAAATAAAATGGAGAGAACTCTAAATGAAACCAGATTTTTCTAGAATCTTATTTTTAGCCTCCGGTATTACCCCTCCAAAAAAATGTTTGATTTGGAGGGATTGACATACAGCCCTGATGTAGCTGAAAATTCTTCTAGCACTTTCAAGATAGTATCAATTGAAGAGGAATCTCCTCTAGTGAAAATAATCAGATCATCAGCATACATTAAGTGGGATATCTGATGGTCAACACAACCCGGATGAAATGTGAAATCTTCTCGACTTGTAGCCTTAACAAGTAATCTGGAGAAATACTCCATGTAAATGGCAAATAGGTAAGGAGATAATGGATCACCTTGCCTGAGTCCTCTCTTTCCTTTAAATAAACCTTTAAGTTCTCCATTAATAAAAATTGAGAATGACATAGTTGATATACACTCATATATTATATCGATGAATTTAGGTGGGAAGTTAAAAGCGGCAAGTGCTTCTTTAATAAATACCCAACTAACTGAATAAAAACTTTTTGTAGATCAATTTTAAGAAAACACCTTGGTGATATCCTTTTCCAAACATATTTCCTTATCAGATTCTATGTGAAAATGAAATTATCTGAGATAAATCTCCATTTTATGTAGGCGGATAGGGCTGGATTTATGATGTTTCCAAGTATTGTTTGAATCCTTTTTCATATTAGTTTGGATATCAATTTGTAAATAACATTACAACAAAAAATAGGTCTGAAATCTTTAACAGAGGAAGCATGCGGAGTCTTCGGCATTAGTGTAATGTAAGCATGATTAATCTGTTTAAGGAGTTTTCCAGAGTAAAAAAACATTGAACAGCTTTTACAATATCCATGCAGATTGTTTCCCACGAGCCTTTATAGAACACCGCAGTGAACCCATCCGCTCCAGGAGATTTCGACCTGCCCATTGAAAATAAGGCTTCTTTAATCTCTTTAAAAGAAAAGTTCAAAGATAATAAACTATGTTCCATGCCAAGCAGCATTCTGCCATTTTTAATTATAGAAGCAGACAAAGGGGTTCTATCTTTTGTAATACCCAAGAGGTTCTTATAGTAATCAATAAACAATTCAGAAATTTCTTGATAGGAATTGGAGAAATCTCCGTTTTCCTTCACTATTGAAACAATTTTGCTTCTGTGAAATCTTGCCTTGGCCAAGGTGTGGAAAAATTTTGTACACCTATCCCTTTCCCTCAAGTATTTGAATTTTGCTTTTGCCTAAATAATGACAGTTCAGCTTTTTCCAACATTCTTAATTTGACTTTAAGAGCAATTTCTTCCACTCTAAGAGATATATCATGGCCTTCTAATATCTTCTTTTGGCTTTCTTTAAGAGCTTTCCTAGCCTAGTACACTCTTGAACTAATATGTCTAGAGTGTTTCTCATTCAGAGATTTTAATGGCTCTTTAAGCATTTTAAGCTTATTGACCAACTGAAACATTAAAGAGCCATGTGATTTTTGCTTCTAGATTATGGCCGCTATGAGGGGATATTCCTTGTGAGTAAGCCACATATTATAAAACTTGAAGAGTATTTTTCTATCGGTTGAGCTGGACTCAGTAGAAACTAAGATCATATTGTGGTCCGAGAAAATTCTAGGCGGTAGGAACCTGGTGTGAGTACCAAGTGTAAGATTAGCCCACCCGTAGTTTACCATAGCTCTATCAAGCTTACTTAACATCTTCTCATTGGTCCATGTGAAATATGAGCCTGAAGATGGAATGTCTTCAAGATCGAGATTAGAGCAGCAATTTATAAAGTCTATGCATTCATATGTTGAGACTGTTCTGCCTCCCCTCCTATCCAGAGCAGATGACGGGGAGTTAAAATCTCCCATTATAATCCAAGGAAAGGGGTCCATAGATCATTGTTGAGTTAGTTCCCCCCATAGCATTCTCTTATTAACAATTGTTTGAAAACCTTAAACAATTGTTAATCTAAAATGTATTTTTGATACAATATCCTTGACTTGAACATATATATGCTGAGATGAAAAGGATATTAACTTGATTTCAGTGGTTTGACCATCCCATATCGATAGTATCTCGCCATTCGGGTGTAAAGTAAAATTTTCCATATATTTAAAACATTTGAATTTTGACTCCATCAATACAACCACCTTTTATTTGTTTAATTTAGTTTCTATTATTGCGAAAAAATCCATATGGTAAGCTTTTATTACCCTAATTACTTTTTTGTGTTTTAAGGGGCAATTAAAACCCCTTATGTTCCAACTCGTAATCTTCATATATACATATTAGCCATCTTCCTTTTCTCTTTGCATGATATATTCCTATCCGTGAAGAGATGCATATGAAACCCTCCTAAGTGATGATTACACAATACCGCCCTTCCATATTTCTGATGTATGCCACCATTATTTCTACCATTACACATTACGCCACCCTTGTAACACTGAAACAATGATATGCCACCCTTGTGACCACAATACAATATATTACTGAAGCCCCTTTTATACAATTTCATATACAGCAAAATCCTTCTCCATGCATATGTCACCCATAGCCCCAATGCAAATGACAAACAAATCAAATTATGAGCTTGCACTTTTTTTATTTTGATTCTCTTTATTTTGATTATTATCAGTTTTTGATTGTTATGTATCGAGAGCCTTTTGTGTGCATATCATGAGTGTATACTGCCCATACATTCAAGATCCCCCCATGTGAATATGAGGCTACCCGATCACTCCCAAGCATATTTATATCTTGAGGTTCTTTCTGTTTTGCCCCACTCCATGATAATTTTAATCCTTCGAGGTACAAGGAGTGTCCCTCCACATATATCACATACTTTCACATATGTATTATATACATTTACAATAGTTACATGAATGGTTAAACCATTGGAAGGGCATCCCTCATATCCTTTTAGGAGGATTATTAGCATTCTGACATTACAACTGGTCAGCCACAAGCATTCACTCCACCAAAACCAGCCCAGAGGTGTCCCCACCTCTCCCAAGAGATCCCTTATAATTGTTATACTGTGCAACAGAGGGGCAGAAATCCCCCATAAACCTACCTCTAAAACATCCAGTAAACACTAGAATACAAATCACATTTTTAAAGGAGATGTGACCTCTGATAGGTATGTTAGGAAGGACCATGAGAGGTAAAACATCTTGCATATTTTAATTTCCCTTTATTTCTGAGGTTGAGAGAGGGGCCCTCTTTTGGAGCTTTCTTCTTTTTCCTTTTAGGCCTTACCAAGGTAAAATGATCTTTCTCTTCATCTGGTTTGCCTAGGCTGTCTTCAATTTGTTGTAGACTATAGGGGGTTGTGTCCCTTTGGACTAGCTAGCATTGGCCATCTTCAAGGTAGTCAGGCTCCACTGCTTCAGTTGTTTCATTGAAATCTGCCTCTCCATTTATGGGTCCTTCATTTCCAAAGGAGGAGTAGACGACGATTTCTTTCACTTTCTATTTTAGTGGTTGTAAGTCTACTCGGAGAAAGGTCTTCCTTGTTTGCCTCTTCTTTGAGCCTCCTTCTGCAATTATCTGCAGTGTGTCCAAGAAGCGAGCAAGATTTGTAATATATTGGCATGTTCTCGTAACTTATCGGTTGAGTAATTTTTGAGCAATCTGAGAAATTAAGCAGAATCTCTTTAGGCTGATCACTATTTAAGTCAACCTCTACTAATTCTCTAGCATAAGCTATTCTCGAAGTATTGGAGGTGAGTTTATCCATGTGTAGGGTTTGCCCTATACAGCTAGTGACTTTACTAATTCCAATTTTGATTCCATAAGTGAAGTGGGAAGTTTTAAAACTTTACCCAAATGTTGATTTTTGCCATTTCATTTAGTCTGTAGTGGAATCCCATCGGAAGGGGCTTAATATGTAGGGGACTACCAAAACTAAGTAGGGTCCAGCACTTAGTATTTGTTCCATCTCATTGGTGGATGTGAAGTTAAACAATATCCATCCGCTAGGTTGTTGAATGATTTGAGTGTTGGCTTTCCATTGTTCGTCAATGAATTTTCTTAACATTGCAAGACCCGGGCTTTTTGTAACAAAATATCCAATTAAAATTTTTTCCACATATACATTCCATATTGTAAGTCTTCCTATTCAAAGCAAGCATTACTAGCATGATCCGTGATAATATAGGTCAGTTTAGTTGTATTACCTAATATTCTATTGCCCGAAAATAGACTACTCCATGGGGCTTTTTTCCTACCAAAAGTTCATGGAGGGTCGAGCAGTTTTCCTCCATTTTCCATATTCATATTCAATTCATAGTTTATATTCTGCTACTTATTCAATTTTCCAGAATGTATTGACACCAAGGGAGTAGAACACGTTCTTCCATTATTCTTTTTGTTGTTTCCAGAAAGAACATTCAATTTAAGAGCAATAGTATTCACTAATACATTATCCTCTAAATTACTTGCATGGCTTGCTTGACATACATCTCTAGCAAGTGAATAATTATTTTTTTCCAGAGCTTCTCGACTGTAAACAATATTCTTTTCACATTTTTCATATTTATCATACGCTAAAACAATGTCTATAGATTTAGAAGATGGAGATACATCGACATTGTCCAATTTATTTGCAGCAAAATGATTGTCCAGATCATTATCAGGCATTTTATCAGACATTTCATAAGACATTTTATTAGAGAGATTCGTATTATTACAGTTATCAGAAGACTCTTTGGGTGTTTGTTCTTCATGTTTTTTTGTTCTGATTTTCATATAAATTACCATTGCTTGTCTAGTCATTATCGAAAATATCATTTGAAAGAGTTTCGGAGATGATACATACGAATCCACATAGAACTTACCATACACCATGTGTTGCATGATACTGTCATCAAATATGAATCATGTTGCTTCCGAATCACAATTCGAGCACTAGATAAACCTTCCTTCTCGAGGCCTCTTCGCTAGTTCTTCTAATTTTGTTAATGGCACTGTGACAGTAGCCTCGGTATCAGGGGAGCTAGCGGAGTAAATAGGGATGTGTTTTTGAGGATAGTCTATGGCCGGTCCCGTGTAGCCCATTTATTTATCACCTTGTGGAGGAAAAATTATCAAAGTGCCGAAGCACATTCCACTTATAGGATGTTATAAAATCTAACCTTGCGAGGCTAGATTTCATTAAGCAAGAAGGGAAGCTAGGGTTTTGAGGAAAACTGGGAATGGGAGAGAGAGTTGAGGGTTCGCTTCAGTTTTTGTGTAAGGTAGCAATTGCTTACACATATAGTTATACTTATATTTATACATGCAGGTATATATATTTTTTCATATAATTTTATATATTAATACATATAGTTATGTATAGACATAGATATAGTTAAATACATTTTTATATACTAATATATAAAATTATATATTAAATAAATGTAGTTAATTATATATTTAAATATTATTATGTATAATGTTTTTATAGTTATACATATAGTAAAAGGAAATTATTTATAGTTATATGTTTTTATACCTATAGTATATTTAGTTATAAATAGATTTATATATAAATATATTTAATTATACATATAGTTAAAAATATATATGTAGTTAAAGATATTGTTATATATAATATTTTTATAATTATACATATAGTAAAATACAATTATATATTGTTATATATTATTATGCAAATATTATATTTTGTTAGAAATACATAGAAGTATACATATAGTTACGAATATTTTTATAGTTACATAGAAGTATACATATAGTTATAAATTATAATTTAGTTATATATAGTTATAAATATAGATATAAAATTAGTTTACATAGTTACAAATATAATTAAAAATAGTTATAAAATGATTTATATAATTATATAAATTTTTATAAATAATTATACATATATAGGTAAACATATAGTTATATATAAATGTTGTTATAAGTTTTTATTATAATTATAGTTACATGTGTGATCACAGACATAGTTATCCATATAGTTATAAATGTAGTTATACATGTTGTAGATGTAGTTATATATAGTTTTTCATGTAATTATATATATTTAGACATATGGCTATGTATAGGTATTGATGTAGATAAATACATTTATATATAGTAATATGTTGATATTCATATTGTTAAATACATTTATATATATATATATATATATATATATATATATATATATATATGTATGTATGTATATGTAAATGTATATTAAATATTTGTTATTATATTTATATATAGTTATGTATACTATTTTAATAGTTATACATATAGTATAATACTCTTATATATTTTTATGTATTATTAATCTTGGGATTATCATATTTAAATACTTTATTCTGTAAATATTTAATATGTTGTTATATAAACACTACTCGCCACAAACACCAACAACCATTGTGACTAACACATCCATGGAAAAATACACACTGCCACAAGCCTGCCAGAATGACAAGATACATGGAAAAAAGGCCAACACATCCATGACGAGAACTAGTAAGGCAAGTTTAATGTGAGAATATACAAAAGCTAGGAAAAAATGAAATTTGATAAAAACACCACAATCAAAACAAACACTCTTGCATTAAGAGAAGTGATGCAGAGTTAGTTAGAAAGCGCACCTCAAATCGATAAAAAACTCATGGCTAAAGAAAATCTAATCTTATAGGTAGAATTTTCTATATTATCAAATGATACACAAACAAGAGAAGTTCAAAAAAACTGACAAGCTCATGTTTTCTCAGTATCTTTGGTAGCTTGTATTGGCAAGCCGATGCTCCATTCTTGATGGCTAGCCGATGTTCCATTCTTGATGGCAAGCTGATGCTCCATTCTTGATGGCTAACTGATGCTGCATTCTTGATGGCTAGCCGTGAAAACTTATCGAAGCTACCTGGCTTAACTTTGGTCAACAACAATGAGCCAGCTTCACTTCTCTCCTTCCTAGCATGATAGAGAGATCCCAGGTTGTCCTCGAGCAAAGAATAAATCATCCTAAGAACTAGAATAGGCTCGTTCATCTTCTTCCCCACACACATGTGATCCTATGTGACTCCAACTAGTATTTTCAGCTGCTTTGGGATTGATTCAGAACCCAATAAGGTTGCAATAAACTCTATAATTTCAATTCCTAAGGCAGCTCTAATCACAACTTGGCAACTTTCAATGGCATAAATCAAGTCTGCCTCAGCCACTGTATCAGAGTCAAGTTGTGGTGCTCTCATTATAAACTCAACTTGAGGAGAGTAGTTATGGAAGCAAACAACACTCACTACGCTTCCCAATCAATATTGATACAGTCCTCTATAGGTAGTTATGACCAACTCATACATCTTCCCCACCTCGATGCCAGAGAAATCCACAGTTGTTTCTTCCCTCACGGTCAAACCATGAATCACATTAACAAGATTGTATGGAAGAAACTCAAAGTAAGCTGATTTGGGAAGCATGACAAACTAAGTTGTCTCTTGTGGTTGCGTAGGATCAAGGTTGACTACAACACAACATTTTGGAGAAAAGTAATCTGCGCTTAACAATGGAGTCTCTCCTACGTATTGGTTTGAGTTTTGTATAATATTGCTTCATGCTTCACGTGGTGACACACTTGATGTACCAAATATTAGGCAACAACTTGCTCACAATCCCATCTAGAGGTGTCAAACGGGCCGGGCCGGCCCGGCCCAGCACGAGGCACGGCACGGTTCGGCCGTGCCTGGGCCGGCCCGGCACGATAAAAAAACGTGCCAGGGCCCGTGCCGTGCCCGGGCGAACAAAGCACGTGCCGTGCCGTGCCTTGGCACGGCACGCCGGCACGCGTGCCTGCGTCGTGAGTCGTGACTCGTGACCCAACCGGGCCCCGCCCCCGGTAAAAAGACCGCGGGTCGGGTCCAAACAGACCCGACCCGCCCCGCCTGCCCTGCCTTGTAGTGCGCCCGTGCCCGAGCGGGCCGGCACGGCACGGCACGGCCTTGCCGTGCCCACAAGCCGTGCCGTGCCCGAATTTAAAAAACCGTGCCGTGCCGGGCACGGCACGGCACGGTAGCACGGCTGGGCACGTGAAAAACGGGCCGTGCCGTGCTGGGCCGGCCCGTTTGACACCTCTAATCCCATCCCAACTATTTTGCTGAAAGATTGTTCTAACTCTCATGGAGAGGTCTACTCGAGGACCACCAAGAAGCTTAGTAAAAGAGTTTCTCATTGTAGAATCAGAAATTTCTTCTCATAAGAACCTATTTTCAAGAACATCACATGATTGATTCCACTTTGACTCCAGAAGTGAAAAAGCTTTGATTAGACCTATGGCATAAGGAGCATGAATTCCATCAATGAATTCGAAGTTGCTGAGACAACAAAGAAGATGACAATACATTTGGTTCATAACATTGGATCCCAAAAACATTTGTATTGGACTAGAACAAGAGGACAACTTAGACCAAGTCGTAGATATCCTCAGAGGGTATGAAGATGCTGGCATCACCTCAAATCTCCCCTTCGTTGAGATGAGATTACCAGCATAAACAAATAGGATGATCTTATTATTAGCTGATATTCTAGGAGGAAACAATGTGTCATGAAATTCGTGTTGTGCTTCGTCAAAACACACAAATCGGAAGATAAAAAAACCTTATATATAATTCTAAAAATGCTAACATCACGTTGGATTTACTTTCTGAGAATTGCAGAGCTGCCTTGATGTGCCATGTGTGAGGCAGCTTTAGAGAGCAAAGAATCGAAGTAAGGAATCATTTTCAGATTCATAGAAATGGTGCTAGATCTTTATAAATTTGACGACATAAATAAAAAGAAAATTAGAATTAACATTGATTGATTTATAGATTACCTGTAGAAGAAGCAGACGAGAGGATCAGTGGATAGGAAAGGCTGAATCTACATGTTGTCTGTCAAACAGTTGATGTAATCGGAGTAGTCATCCTAGGTTGACAGCGGTACTATGCGGCGGAAGGTGGCCATGTCAATCAGTGCTTTACAACAAGCGAGGCGGCCCTGGAGATAATGTGCACTGCTATGGCTTTCAAGTATTGAATGCAGTGCATGACTAAAAGAAATCACTTTGTTTCATTTTGATTTATCCATGTTGACTATCGAGAGAGAGAGAGAGAGAGGTGGCAGGTGCTAGATAGAGACTTAGAAGAGTTGTTGTGTATAATTTTTTAATTCCGTAAATTTTTTAATCTTTAATTATCAAAACAATTAAAAAACAATAAATATATATAAAACATAAATACTCATCTTTTTTTACTTAATAAATTATTTTCATCAAGTTTGTGCATGTAGCAAGGCACAAATGAAAAATAAACACCTTATAGTTTTTAATTATCAAATTAATTAGACAATAAATATATAAACAATTTCAAAAAATAGATGTTAAGCCTTTCAACTAGAAAAAAAAATCATGCTACAAAATTTTTAAACTTCATATTGCAAGGCACACATTAAAAGATAATTAGTCTTCAAGCCACTATCCTAAGAATTATAAATATGCTCTATGTTAAAAATATATATATAAATATATATTTTTTATGATTATAAATTTTTAAGAATTCATATTAATTTTTATGAAGATAATATGAAATAATATTAAAGGCATAAAATATCATATTATTTGATATCATTTATAATTTTTAAAATTCTAAAAATTACTTAAAGTGAGAAGATAATTAAAAAAGTTAATATTTATTATTTTAATAAAGATATGAATATGAAAAGCTATTAGGAAAAATATTACTCAATTATTTAATTCTTATAAATTTTAGTAAATGCAAACATCTATGTATTTATTTTTAAATATCAATTTAATTTCTTTTAAATTTAATTAAAAATTTTAAATTTTTATTATAATTCAAGATTTTTAAATTGTATAGTAATTATTTGTTTAATTCATATAATCATAAAATTTTTTTATTCTTATAATAATATTAATATTCACTAGTTTATTCATAAATTCAGATATTTTTAGAAATATTTTCTATTTAATCATACAATGAATTATTTTACCTTTATATTTGTAGAAATGTTAAAGTATGTTCACTTTAATTTTGAAAATATATTTAAAAATTATTATAATTATAGAATTAATTATTTAATGTTACATTAATACAAATTATTAAGTTTCTTAATTAAAAATTTTAGAAAACTTTTTTATATAATTTTTAAAAATTTTATAATCATAAAATAGTTATTTTAGTCATTATTAATATAATTTTTTTGTATTTTTATATTTTTTAAATAATTTATTTATAATATACTTTTTGATAATTTTACGAGGAAAATATGTATTTCAAGGATCACTCATCTAAATACCATGACTAGATTTAATAAACAAAATTAAATATAAAATTAAAACAAATACTTAATTAAAAAAAATTAAATCATTAAAGTTTGGAGATGGAAATTATCCCCAGTGCAAATAGCTAGGGAAAAATCCCTAGCTAAATAGATATCTTTTGTGAAAAATAAAATTTAAGAAATAAAATATAAAATAGTAAAAAAAAAATTCAGATAATTATTTAGCGATGGATTTTGTCTCGATATAATTAACTAGAGAAAATCTGTCGATCCATCACTAAATTCCTAGTTTTCTTTGTGAAGAAATCTATGAAAATATTAGCAATAGAATTTATCTCGATATAATTAGCAAGAAAAATTTGGTAAATAATTTTCTTGATATAATTAACATGGGAAAATCCATTGCTAAATTCCTAGTTAATTTGTGTAGAAATTTATGAAATATTAGCGATAGAATTTATCTCGATAAAATTAACTAGGGAAATTCCATTGCTTATTTGTCGCTAATTTTACCCATTTTTTGCACAAAATTTATAAAAATATTAGCGATGAAAAATTTTTACTCAGACATTACGTCGCTAATCCAACATTAATCCATCACTAATCTATCATAAATATATCGCTAGTATTTATTTGAATGTAAAATCAAAAATCTCTTTCTATTCCCTAGTTAATTTCTCGCTATTTAGCTAGTGATTGATCCCTAGCTAAATTTTCATAGATAAATTTTCATAGCTAAATTTTCCTAGCTAAATTTTCCTAGCTAAATTTCCCTAGCTAAATTTTCCTAGCTTAATTGACATTTTCTTGTAGTTATATATCTATCTGTGTATATGTCCATCTATCTATCAATCTATCTATCTTTGAATCTATATATATGTATATTTGTCTATCTGTCTATTTTTTAATCTATCTGTCTATTTGTCTATATGTTTATCTATCAATTTATAGATCTATCTGTCAATCTGTTTATTTGTATATCTGTCTATCTATCTATTTGTATATCTATCTATATGATCTAAATGTGTATCTATTTATCTATCTATCTATCTATTTGTCTATCTAACTATTTGTCTATCTATTTTTCTATCAATCTATATATTTGTTTATCTATTTATCAGTCAATCTAAGTATTTGTCTATCTATCTATCTATATATCTACCTACCTATATATCTATCAATCTATCTATATATTTATCTTTCTATATATATATTTACGTATCTATCTATTTGTCTATCTATTTATATATGTATATTTGTATATTTCTTTCTATATATATGTCTATTTGTCTATCTGTGTATATGTTTATTTTCTTATCTTCCTATGTATACATCTCTCTATTTATTTATCTAACTATTTATTTATATATCTATTCATCTATCTATCTTTCTGTCTATCTAACTATCTATCTTACTAACTTTATTTTTATATATCTATGTATCTATCTATTTGTCTACATATCTATTGATCAATTTATCAATCTATCTACATATCTTTCTGTCTATCTATCTATTGATTTATCTTTCTATATATCTATCTTTCTTTCTATATATGTATTGTGTATCTACGTATCTATCTGTATGTCTACATATATCTGACTATCTATCTATTTTCTATCTAAATATCAAAATATTTTTCAATATTTATAACTATATACTTATCTATCTATATGTCGATCTTTCTAAATATATACTTATCTAACTGTCTATCTATTTTATATCAATCTGTCTATTGAGTTATTTGTCTATTTGTCTATCTGTACATCTATAAATCTATCTTTTTTTCTTTATATCTATTTTCTATCTATCTATGTGTCTATTTTTCTATCTCTAAATTTTCTATCTATGTGACTATGTGTCTATGTGTTTATGTGTCTATTGTATATCTTTCTATATTTCTATCTATATGTCTATCAATTATCTATCTATCTACCTTTTTGTCTATCTACCTATTTGATATTTATTTTATCTATCTATCCATCTATCTACCTAACAATATGTCTATCTAATTATCTATCTATCTATATATCTATCTTTCCCTCTCTATATACCTATCTATTTGTTTATCTATTTTTTTGTCTATCTTTTTATATATCTATATCTTTTCCTCTCTCACTCTAACAATCTAACTATCTATATATCTATCTATTTATCTGTCTATCTATATTTCTATCTATCTTTCGATCTATCTATCCATCTATCTTTCTAACTTTTTGTCAATATGTCTCTATTTTACTATATGTATCTCTCTATATGTCTATCTATCTATCTGTTAATCAATCATTCTTTCTATCTATTTCTCTTTCTATAAGTCTATATATCAATCTGTCTATCCATCTATCAATCAATCAATGAATCTATCTATCTCTATTTTTATCTATCTATTTATCAATATTTCTAACTATTTTTTATCTATATATCTATTAATCTCTATCTTTTGATCTATCTAAATGACTACTGGTATATCTATGTATCTATCTATCATTCGATCTGTCTATCTGAATATATTGCTATCTATCTTTCTATCTATTTATTTATTTCTCTATCTCTCTATCTTTTTATCTATCTTTCTATCAATCAATCTATCAATCTATCAATCTATCTATAATTTTATCTATTTTCCTATCCATCTATATACCTATCTATCTATATTTCTATCTAACTATTTTACTATATATCTATCTATGTGATTATTTATCTAACTATATAACTATCTATCTATCTATCTATCTTTATATTTTTCTATCTAACTATTTTTTAAATTTCTATCTATCTATCTATCGAAATATCTATCTATTTATCTATCTATCTATCTATTTGTCTATATATCTATCTAACTATATGTCAATCTATTTATTTTCCTATCTATGTTATTATCTATCTTTATATTTACCTCACTATCTATCTATCTCATTGTCAACCCGTTTATCAATCTATATTTTTATCTATCTATAAATTTATTTGTCTAACTATAAATTTATTTTTCTATCAATCTGTCTATTTATATTTCTATAAATCAATCTTTCACTCTATCTATGTATCTTTTTGGCTATCTATTTTTCCATTTATCTATATGTCTATGTGTCTTTTTATATATCTAAGTATCTTTTTATATTTCTATCGATCTATCTATCTATCTCTCTATTATCTATCTATCTATCTATATATAAATATCTAACATTGTATCTATCTCTCTATCTATATGCTTATTCATGTATCTTCTATCTATCTATCTAACTATATGTCTATTTGTTTATTTTTGATTCTTTGTACCTATCTATT
Source organism: Sapria himalayana (assembly GCA_029783825.1). Classification (NCBI taxonomy): domain Eukaryota; kingdom Viridiplantae; phylum Streptophyta; class Magnoliopsida; order Malpighiales; family Rafflesiaceae; genus Sapria; species Sapria himalayana. Next base: position 46,994 of record JAREIK010002189.1, read on the forward strand.
CGTCTGTCTTTCTATATGTATATATGTTTATATGTATATCTCTCTATCTATATATGTATCTATCTATTTATCTGGCAATCTGTCTTTATATCTATAGATTTGTAATCTATCTATCTATTTATCTGTCTATCTATTTATCTGTCTATCTATTTATCTATCTATATGTATTTCTATCTATTGGTCTTTTATTTATCTATCTGTTTTTTTATTATTATATCTGTCTATCTATCTATCTTCTACATATTTATAAGTATATCTTTCTATCTTATTATCATTCTAGCTTTCTTTATGTCTATCTAAAAATTTATCTATCTATGCATCTGTCTATCTATCTATATGTCTATCTGTCAAACTAAATATCTTTTTATTTGGCTACCTAGCTATCTATCTATATTTATATCTATTTATCTATCTATTGTCTATTTTCCTATTAATATATAATTCTATCATTCTATCTATTTATATGCCTATCTGTTTATCTATTTATTTTTTTATCTGTCTATCTATCTAAATGCCTATATGTCTAAGTAACGATCTCTCCATATCTCTATCTCTTTATATGTCTATCTATCTATCTTTTTTTCTATATCTATTTATCTGTCTATCTATCTCTCTATCTCTATATCTTTCTATTTGTGTATCTATCAATTTAAATATCTATCTAACTTTCAATCTTTCTTTGTCAATATATCTATTTGTATATTAATTATATAATATTATAAATATCATTCTATCAATTTATCAATCTGTCTATCTATCTACTGTCTATCTATCTATCTATCTTTCTATATATCTATCTATTTGATAATATATTTATCTATCTATCTATCTATTTATCTGTCTATCAAACTATCTCTATAACTCGCTAACTATCTATCTATCTATGAATTTGTATCTCTATCTATATGTCTATCTTTTTATATTTCTAATTATATTTTTGAATATCTATCAATCTGTCTATCTATATATATGTCTATAAATCTATCTGTCTATCTATCTATGTCTCTATCTATCTATCTATCTGTATATATTTCTATCTATCTAACTAACTAAATATCTATCTTTCTACCTATGTGTCTATCTCCATCTTTCTATTTGTCTATTTGCCTATCTGTCTATTTGTCTAACTATCTATCTATCTATTAGTCTTTCTATTTATTTGTATATTTATCTTTATATGTATATATCTACCTATCTATCTATATATACTATATATTTATCTATATATCAATTTAATTATCTATCTATCTCATTGTCTATTTATCTATCTATCTTTCTATTTTTTTGTATATCTTTGTGTCTATCTATTTGTCTATCTATCTATCTATCTATTTGTGTATGTTTCATTCTATATAACTCAAAATTTTTCATTTGTCTATCTATGTAACTAACAATCTATCGATTTCAATTTCTATCTATCTATCTATCTATTTATCTTTCTATATATGCAAATATCTGAATATCCGTCTATCTGCTATCTATTTATATATATATATATATATATATATATATATATATATATATATATATATATATATATATATCTGAATATCAAGATTATTGTCTATCTATTTATTTGTCTATCCATCTGTCTATCAAACTATCTCTCTCTCTCTCAATCTCTCAATATCTTATCTTTCTCTCTATCTATTTGCCTATATGTCTATCTATCTAATAGTCTATTTTTATATCTTCTATTTGTCTATCTAAATATCTATCTATCTATCTATCTTTATATATATTGATCTATCTATATTTCAATATATCTATTAGTCTATATGTCTATCTATCTATCTATCTGTTTACCTATTTATCTATCGATTTATCTATCTATCAACCTCTCAAATTATATTTCTATAAATATGTATATTTGTCTATCAATATATCTGTATATCTCTTTATTTGTCTATTTATCTATTTATCTGTCTATCTGTTAACTATCTATTTATCTATCTTTCTCTTTATCTTTTTATTTGTCTATCTCTATATTATATATCTATCTATGTGTCTCTCTATCTATGTGTTTATCTATCTTTTTGTAGATCTGTCTATCAATCTATTCTAAATATCTATCTATCTATTTATATATCTCTCTATTTAATTATCTATCTGTCTATCCAACTATCTATCTATCTTTCTGTCTATATATCTATTTGTCTATCCTTCTATATGTATATCTTTAAACCTATCAATATTCTTTTTATGTATTTTACTATTTGTCTATATATTTATCTATCTAATTACAAGTCTATATATTAGTATATCTATATTTATGTACATATGTCTATCTATATATCTGTATATTTTCCTATTTGTCTATATGTCTATCTTTCTTTTATTTATCTTTCTATCTATCTATCTTTCTATCTATCTATCTTTCTATATATCTATCTTTCTATATATCTATCTATCTATCTATCTGTGTATCTATCTATTCTCTATTATATATTTATCAATATGTCTATCTGTCTATCTATATATCTATCTATATTTTTATCTATTTATCTATTTGTTTGTCTATATACCTATCAAACTTTTGGAGAAACACAAACATATTCACAGATATATAAAAATAGTTATTATAGAAATGAACAAACAAAAATTACAGTTGAATGTGCATAAAGTATATTACATCTTAAAATATTAAATTAAAACTGAAAATATTTTAAATTAAAAATAGAAACTATAAATGTATTATAAATTTTAAATTAAAAAAATAGAAACTATAAATGATGTTGCTTTCAATGCATCTACCAAATGTGTCTCCCGAAAGTGCATAAAGTTATTCATTCAATAAAAACAAAAACTGTGTGTAATATAAATTTACTAAAAATAGAAACTATAAATGAAAAATAAAAATTTAAAATAAAATTCATTCAATAACTTATACTAATATAATATTTTAAATAACAAAAACAAAAAATATTAAAAGTTATATTACATCTTATTAATCAATGTATCTACCAAATGTGCATAAAGTATAATCTATCAATGCATTGATGTTGCTTTCTCTCCCACTGCTCCTCCGATCACCAACTTTCCGCTACGAAAATGCTATCCGAGTCACGGTGCTTCATGTTTGTTGAAATATGTGTTCACTTATACAAGCTTTGTATGGAAAATAATGCGGTACCATATCTGTAAGAAATTTAAACCACCAAATCAAAACAAAATAAATAAAAAATAACTATGTTTTGATAAATATATATTGCTGGAGTAAATATGTACATATATACTAGCATTTCACTCGTACAGTTATTACTACATTATATGTACATATAAATTTTAGTATTATGCATACATATATATTGAGTACATATATATACTCAGTATATATGTATATAAAATACTATAGTACTATATGTATGTATATACTGACTATATACGTACGTATATACCACATATGTTGCCGTTGCTGCTGCTCCCACTACCGCTGCTGCTCCCGCTACCGCTTCTGCTCCTGCTACCATTGCTACACCTACTACCACTGCCGCTCCTACCATTGATGCCGCTACCGATCCTACCGATGCTACCGCTACTGCGGCCTCTACCACTACCACTCTCAATGCTGCTTCTACTGGCACTGCTCCCACTGCTATTGCTGCTGCCACTACCGGTGCTTCTGCTGCTACTGCCGCAATAGCTGGTGCTTCCAGTGCTGCTGCCATAGTAGCTGGTGCTAGCACTGCCGCCCCTGCCACCTCCAATGCTACCGTTGCAGCCATTGCTACAGCTGGTGCCACTGCCACTGCTACTACCTCTTCTGCCGCTGCTGCCACTTTTGCCACAGTTACCGTAGTTACCGCTGATTTCCCCTTAGCCGCTGCCTCTTCCACTGCCGCCACAGCCATCATTGTCATCTCTTCCACTAGTGACGCTACTGATTATGGGCTTTTACATACCTATAATAGATTAAAACTCTACTCAAAAAATTAAGAGACTCAAAAACATATTCACAGATATATAAAAACAAATATCATAGACATGAACAAACACAAATTAAAGTTTATTCTCATACAGCTTCACCAAAAATCCAAAAGATGTCCAGCAATTATGTTTAGAAATAAAGAGAGTGCAAAAATATAATGTTTTTAGATAAATAAAGAAAAGATAAGCTAGCCCTCCTTTTGATAAAGCTGAAATTGGCAATTATGGGACCCATGCATTGGAAGGACCGTGGAAACGTCTGAATGCTTTGAATCAAAATTTTTTCGTTTCTCTCACATAATGTATACATCAAAGATTCATAATTTGGTTAATCAAAAAAGTAAAGAACAAAACCAGAATAAAAATAATTGATACTTGCAACAAAATATCATAATTATTTACTACACATAGACAAAAATAAATAACAGTTCAGAAATAATTCTCATATTCAATAATCCTCATAATTTGTATGGAATGCTAGCCTTTCCTGTGAGGATTAACAGCTGGATCTCGGAATACTATTTGACGTGCTAATGTCGCAAATTGTGATTCCAATTGACATCTGCTGTTGCATTGCATTTTTTAATTTTTTAAATTTCTTGCATTTCTTCCATCAAATTAGTTATCTGCTCATCCTTCTTTTTCAGTTCGGTCTCCATATCCACAATATGTTCATTTATTTCTTGTGCTTGTTGTTTGACCGCCTCATCCACCATTACTGAGACAGATGAATTAGAAGCACGACTGCTACAACAAAATGTCACTCCCTTAGAGCCGATTCCATACACTCACTACTTCTTTCGACCTCTTATTATCTCCAAATAAATTGGATCATAGTTAATTGGTTGATGATTCATAGAACCCTAAACTTGTTGATAGGCAGCTGTCACATATTCCTCCATTAGGTCATGAGATAAAATGGAGACAAAACTATTCTAGATTTACAAAAAATAAAATAAAAATTTTGCATTCAAAATAATTTTCATAATGTATTGTAGTTTTATAAAGTCTAATTAATATAAAAATTTCTTACAGCAATCATCTGAGACTTGTTGTCGACATATTGACCATCTACTTTCTTCACATGCAGCTTCCTGAAAATCTCATAGAAATTTGGATCTCGATCAAATTCTCTAGCCTAAGAATATCTTTTTATTAATTCATAAATAAACAAATGATACAAAAATTTAACAAAATTATTAAAACCATGCAAAGATTATATTTATTGGACTATTAGGACAACCACAAAATATAGATATGTTTAGAATTTTAAATTTGTATCAAATCTCGAGCATGCTCGATGCTCAACTTTGAACCTCCTGTGTGTCGACAGATTCATTTACCTAGTCCATCAACCTCACTTCAACGATTTTTGCAGGCAATATCTGATTTTTTCTTCACATCTGGCTCCTCCCAATAATTAAGCCACTCGGGTCAGTCTTCATTGGATATAAAATTAGGCCTTTCATTAATTTTCTTTAATTTATGAACAAAATCAGAATACCATTGAGCAGCTTTGATCTTCCATAATGACTTTATCTTTCCATCAAATTTGGGTGGCCATGTGCACTGATTCTATAAAAAAATAACAAAAAAATTTATATTAACAACAAGAACATAATTATTTACTGCTTGAATAATAACCAACATAAAAGTTAAGTAATTAGATAATTATTTTTCAATTCTTTTATTTTGTTATTTTTAGCTGAAAGTCATTAAAATATGACTCCTTTGTCGATTGAGAAACTTTCTTCCAAAAGAAAGCTTTGGCATCAGCAATTTTCTTGAAAGCCTTGGTAATTATAGTCAAACACTTGTGAGATGGAATAAAACTGTACAAATAAATAAATAACATAGAAAAAAAGCAAATCATAACAATATAAAAAAACCACTGACATTAACATTAAAATTTTTTTTTCAAATCATTTTTACATTTTTCTTTTACCTCTCATCACAATATCAATTTCTAACTTTGCACGACTTCATAGGAAGGTACATCATTTGATGATATCATTGGTATTGTATATGGGGGAACAATCGGTGTAATTTGTGGTCTAGAAGATTGACATGGATCAAAAGTGTCAGCACGAATCACAATCGTTGGTGGGCTTACATCTGGTAAAGGTGTTAGTAGAGGTCTCAATGATGGTGATGGTGATTAAAATAGAGATGGTGATTGTGATGTTGAAGTCAGGATATGGTGGCTATGATATGGTACTGCTTCTGCAACATTATGTAACATACTAGTTGAATTTGGTTCATTTTTGTGTCCACGTCCAGCTCCACCACGACCACGTCCTTTAGGTGCCATCTGCTGTACAAAATAAAACAAAGAACAAAAAATAGAAAAATGATGAACAAGCATGCATTTTCGAATATAACACACCGATAGATTTCAATAAAATATAAAACATCTTTAATAGTTTAAATTTATAATAAAATTATAACAATTTAATTATCGGCATCACTATCATCCTCCAATGGGTCTTCTAATATTCTGTCTAATTCCGATAGAAGTTCAAACTCATCTTCAGATAGAAATTGATCATCTTCAATTTCTATTGTGCCACCATTTGAGTCACATAAATTTTTTGGATCTTCATCTACATTCAAAGGCTCAATATTATTTATGTCATCTTCCTGGAATGCTAGTGCAATTTCTTCGTCTGCACTTCTTTGTTGCGATGATGATACTTCAAATTTTGATCGTGCTTTGATCTGGCAAATCGCCCACCAATATCTTTTTTCACGAGATAAACCCGGATATGTACAATAATATACCTGAGCGGCTTTAACAACCATAATAAAAGGCTCATTTCGATTATATCTGTGTTTATGGTTAACATCCACTAGGTTATAATCCGAATGAATCTTTGTGCCCACATTTTGTGTAGGATCAAACCACTCACACTTAAATAATACAATCCTATTATTTTCGAGTCCAAGATACTCCAACTAAATAACTTCTTTGAGTTGACCATAATAATCAATCTCATCTGCACTATATCATGCACTTTAATGCATACACCACTATTCATTATTATTTTAGAAGAACCATGCCCGATTGTGTGAGATTTATATACATTAACAAAATACTCAAGATAGGGTGTCACATATCAAAACGGGCATTTACTTATATTCTGAATAAAAATATTTGAATCTCCATTTTAATGATCAATTACCTGTGACCTTAATTAAAAAAATTGATATTAACAAATAAAATATAATAATAAATTAAATAATTCAAAATTAAAAACTTAATAATTCTCACATAACTTTTGAACCAATTTGCAAATTTATTTTCTAGAAAATAATCGACATCATTGCTGGAAATTGCTGGTTGCCTATATTTTAACTGCTCAACATAAATACTGCACAAATATAAAAAGAGAAAAAAATGTATATCAATTTTTAATAATTCTTATTAAAGATAAAATTAAACTATGATTAAACATGCAACTATTTTGTGTATACATACTCAATGTATGGTGAAACATCCTCACAATCAAGTAAAACATAGCTTGTGGTTGCTTTGTACTCTTCATCTGTCATACAACTTCTCATTGCTATTCCAAATGCTCTTTCAGGGTTTTTGAAGATAGATAGTATGTTCACATAATCATCTTCTTCCATCACATGACCTTCATAATTCCGTGGCACATTTCTATTCTTTGTATTGACATGATCATCAAAATAATAAGAACAAAATGATGATGCTTCTTCTACTAAATATGCATTGCAAATTGAACCTTCAACTTTTTTCTTGTTTCTATCATTCAATTTCAACTTACTAAGATACCTACACCCACTATGTTAGGTTTCAATTTGATTAAATTACAATATTACTTAAAGTACAAAATAATAAAACACTGCAAATTATACATCCACCTGAATTGCACTGGCCCTGCAATCCTTGCTTCATATGCCAAATAGATTGGAAAATGCTCCATTGAGTTAAAAAAACTTGTTGGGAATATCCATTCTAGCTTACAAATAATAAGTGGAATGTCATTCTCCAACCTCACCATGTCATCTATTTTGATTGTGGTTGTAGTTAGCTTTTTGAAAAACAAACTTAGTTCTATAAGGACCATCCAAACACTTTGTGGAAGTAATTCACGGAATGCAATTGGTATTAATCTCTGCATAAATACATGACAGTCATGACTTTTCATTCCAAATAACTTAAGATTCTTCATATCCACGCATCTACCCATATTTGACACATATCCAACAAGGAATTTCAAATTTTTAACCCATTCACACAATATCTGTCTTGCCTTCTTATCAAGTGTGTAGCAAGCTTTAGGGAATTTTTCAATTTCTTCATTCATCTTCAATTCAGGCCGCTGACAGTAATCACTCAGCTCTTGTCTTTATTTTAAAGTGTCATATGTTTTTCCATCTTCTTTAAGGATAGTGTTGAAAAAATTGTCAAAAACATTTTTTTCAATATGCATTATATCTAAGTTATGATGAATTAAATTAGACTTCCAATAGGGTAATTCCCAAAATATACTATGTTTCCTCTAGCCAAATAATTTGCCTATTAGCCCATTACTTCCAGTAGCATCCTTTTCAGATACCTTCTTCAAACCTAAACTATGAATCTTTGTAATAATATCATCTCCTGAATGAATAGCTAGTGCAACTATCATCACAGTTTTATTTCTTCTTAATGCAGTTCAATTTCTTCGAAATGATTGATTCATAGGTAGAGAGTTACGATGGTTATCAAATCATGACTGTTTACCACTAAATTTATGGGTAAATGAATCAGAATTTGTAATGAAATATGGGGATGCGAATCATTCTATACTACTCCAGCCAGACAATATTGAATATGCAGGAAAGTCACTTGCCGTCCACATAATGGCTGCCCACATAATGAAAATTTGCTTTTTTGAGATATTATATGTATTCACGCCTACATCCTATAAATAAATTAACTATGCAATAAGAGGCAATAAGAAAATATCCATGGAACCAATACTGACAAAAACATATATTGCTCCTTCATACACAACCACGGAGACTAGTTATAAGGCGTTACGATCACTTGCCATGTTGAATACTATTGTCTAGATTGCCTAAATGGCTTAAATCCATCAGTGTAGTGACTCAATCTCACATTTCTACTTTCTGGTGCAAAATCTTGATGTATATATTTAAAATGCTTCCAAGTAGGTGAATTGGATGGATGACGCATTATCCCTTCTTCAACCTCATGCTCGGAATGCCACATCATATCATTCGCTGTAGCATTTGATGCATATAGTCTCTATAATTGAGGAATTAATGGAAAATAATACATCTTTTTAAAGACAACTTTCAATTTTTTTCCCATTTCTATAGCACGAGATGCCTTCGTAAATCGATGATGGTTACAAAACTTACATCTAATTAAATCACTATCACCGCCCCAATATAACAAGCATCCGTATAAACAACAATCAATTTTTTCCAAAGGTAGACCCATTCCTCGTAGTAACTTCTTAGAGTTGTAAAAGTTGTTAGTGATCAAATTATTATCCGGAACAATCTCCTTCATCAATTCTGTCACCTGATCAAATAATTTCTTAGACATATGATTTTCTGACTTAATGTTTATTAGTTGAGCCATAAGTGACAATTGCGAATGTATTTTACAACCAGGCCGAAATTCTTTATCTGCAGCTTTAAGCATTTCATAAAATTTTTGAGCTTCAAGATTAGGTAGTTCATCCATGTAATCCATATTGAAGTCAGGACCAGCAGCTTCCATGATCATTCTATGGTATGTGTTTGATGATTCTTCACCACAAGAAAATGATTCAATACCCTTATTTTGGTCAATATTCAGAGTCTTTGTACTTTCCCCATGATAAATCTAAATAAAATAATTTGGCACAAAGCCATATTTTACCAAATGATATCTTATAGTGTTTGCATCACGAAAAGGGATATTCTGACACTTTCGATGATTACACGGACACTTAATTTTTTCTCCATCCTTCAATCTCGATTGACTACATGCAAAATTGATAAAAGTTTCAAACCCAATCAAAAAATCTCTATTCAAAAATCCATTAATAACCCTTTTTTATGTCAACAGATGATCTGAGATCATGTTGCCCTATTTTATTTATATAAATTAATGCCCAATCATTAATATAAATAATAACATTTTATTACTTCAAAATATATAAAGAATAAAATAAAATTACTTACAAATGAATATTTAAAATTTAAATATCGTGAATATAAAGGCAAGGCATTTGCACAATCTACATTAATAGATAATATAATTTGTAGCATGATAAAGATTAAAAGATATCATAGTTATACTAGATAAAGGGTGCAAAGTACAATAATGTACAAGAAATGAAAGCAAAAAAAATACATTTAATGTTTGAAGGAGGGGAGGGAGAGAGTGTGTGTGAGAGATAAGGTGGGGAGAGAGAGGGGTAGAGAAATCAGGAGACTGGGAAAGAGAGAGATAAGGTGGGGAGAGAGAGGGGTAGAGAAATCAGGAGACAGGGAAAGAGAGAGAGAGGGAGAGAGAGAAAAGGAGGGAGAAAGAGTGGGAGAGAAAAGGTGAATGGGAGAGAGGGGAGAGAGAGGGGGTGAGAGGGAGAGAGAGAGGGGGGAGAGATGGACAGAGAGAGAGAGAGAGGGGGGGTGGAGAGAGAGAGAACATGCAAGAAAGAAGATCCAAAAAATAATAGGAGAGAGTGTGTGACATAGAAAAAGAGGAAGAGAAAGACCGGAAGAATTATAAAGGGAGAGAGAGAAACATAGAAAGTGTAGTGTTAGAATGAAGAATTATACAAAAGAAAATATAAGTTCTTCAGTACAAACCAATCAAATATTACATTTTTTGTTATACATAAGTTCTTATTTGAGCATAGGCCCAAGGGCTGGGATTAGGTATGAGTACGACCTTTATTTGTATTATACCATGTATGAGCCTGATCAATGGACACTCTCATGCTATATGCATACATATTGTTGATATTATATCTTCTCCCGTTTTATTTCAAGTTGGTGCAACAAAATAGTATTATCCAAAATATAATTATATGTTTGGATACATATAGTAAATGTAGTTATAAATAGTGACATTTAGTTTAACATATAATTATATATAGATATATGCATAGAAGTAGTTATAAGTAAATATAAATAAAGGTATACAAAGTTTTAAACAATTATATAGATTTACATATATGTATACATAATTAAAAATAAAGTTATATTTATTTATATAGAGTTTTTATAGTTAAACAAATATTTATATATAGTTATACACATTTAGGTAAACATTATGTAGTTTGCTTTTATACATATAATTATAAATATAGTTACATGTGGTTATACATATAGTTACACGTATAGTTAAACTTATATTTATACATGTATGTATATATATTTTTTCATATAATTTCATATATTTATACATATAGTTATATATAGGTATGGAAATGCTAAAATACATTTTTTATAATAATATATAAAAATATATATTAAATACATGTTGTTAATTATATATTTAAATATAATTATGTATAAAGTTTTTATAGTTATACATATAGTAAGATAGAATTATTTATAGTTATATGTTATTATACATATAATATATATAGTTATAAAAATTTATATATCATTAAACATTTAGTTATATATATATATATATATATATATATTCATACGAGTAGTTATATTTAGTTATACATAAATATATACAATGTTATAAATAAATATATAGATTTGCATATATACATATACATATATCTATAAATAGTTAAAAATATAATTATATTTAATTATATAAAATTTTATTTAGTTTTATAAATATTTATATATATACACATATACTTAAACATAATGTTTAATGTTTTAATACATCTAATAATAAATATAGTTACATGTGGTTATACATTTAGTTACACATGTAGTTATACTTATATTTTTACATGCAGGTATATATATTTATTCATATAATTTTATATATTTATACATATATATATGTATAGGTATAGATATAATAAAATACATTTTTATATACTAATATGTACAAATGTATATTAAATATAAGATGTAAATTATATATTTAAATATAGTAATGTATAAAGTTGTTATAGTTATATATATAATAATATACAATTATATATAGTTATATGTTATTATATATATAGTATATATAGCTATTAATATTTTTATATATTTAAACATATAGTTATATATAAATATATTCATACAAATAGTTATACACAAATATATAAAGTTATCAATATATATATATATATATAGATTTACATATATGTATACATATTTATAAATATAGGTATATTTAATGTTGTAGAGTGTTATATAATTATACAAATATTTATATATAGTTATACAAATATTTATACATAGTTATACACATAGTTAAATATAATATTGTATGTTATTATACATGTAATTATAAATATAGTTACATGTGGGCATACATATAGTTACACAAATACTCATAATTCTAAACACTTAAAATAATCAAATCCTACTTGCGTTATAATGATAACGATTTTTGAATCCAAGATTTCTAAAAAGTTACTAGTTGGATGGTTGGTGGCAACATTATAAATATACTTCTTTGAAGAAGTATATTTTGGTATACTCTATGATAATCAAAAATTGATTTTTGATTTCTAAAACTACTATTTTAGTTTTAAATTTTTTAAAAACTTATGTGAGATAAACAAAGTTGATGCATTTCGGTACAACAAAAGTGAATAAAAGTTAGAATATTATAGGAAAAAATGTTAAGTGGAACCAACATGAAAATAATTATATTTTTTTTACAATTTGTAATTTTAATATAACATTTGTGGACCCAAATCCAAAATATTTATGATTTGGGTCTTCAAAATTCCTGTACTGATAATTACCTTCCTTTATTCATACGGAATGCATATACTCAAGTATGCATATGAGTTTATGTAGAAACTCATTATGTGAGACCCCATTTCTTAGGGGGTCCCATTAATTCCATCACACAATATAATATGCAATAAAATAAAATTTTCTCAAATGTACAATACATTTTTTTTTCGTTTTATAATTTATTTGCTCTGCAGAAAAAAGAAAACACATCACATATTATTTAAGCCACAACTAGCTTTCCTTCACATGTGTGATCCCATATGTGGATCTATCATCTGTCCTTGACACGTACCTAAAAAGGGGGTCCCACAATGGAGTAAGCAAAACATAATAGGGTAAACTCCTTCAGAGTTACTCCCTACCTAAGTGCACTTAAAACATCATTAATATATATCAACCTACATTAAAGTAAATAATTATATGAATGCAATTATGGATGAAATATTAATATGCTCATATTCCTGAGTCTCATCGTCTCTCTCACACATGCCGAAGCCATGTGTGACATATTATATATCTGGATATATATATATATACATATGCATATATGTGTATATATCTATAAAAATATTTATTTTTTTTGGAATTATTCCGAAAACAAAGGACTTCCTCCGAAAAACATATTGGACCTTTATCCGAATAAAATATGATTTTATTTTGGAATTATGGCTAGTCGTTGTCCCAATTCGAGTTTGCAATCCATAATAATCATATACCAAATAAAATCTTGTGCAACCCAGTCTAGACGTTGTCCTAATTTGAGCTCACTAAATACCATCCATATACCTATATATATATATATATCATGCACCCATCCATGTATTTGGAATATTGCCGTGCATTTGAAATGCAATTATGTAATTTCCAATTTAATTCATATTATAGACACAATTATAACAATCCAAATCCAATTCGTTCTATACTAATTTTTACTAAACGAATTACCGAAACTTTTCAACAATTACTTATTTCAAATAAAATTACTAATAATTCGAATTGAAATACAAAACATGATCATTTTTGGCCATTAAATAGAAAAAATTCTGATAAGAAAAAATCGATACCTTTCAGAAAATTTCACGGAAACTTTATAAATTTGATATCAATGTGAAAATCTCGTCGTGTAGAGTAACTTTAGTTCTTGTACTATATCAATCTGATTTCATAATAATCTGTTATGATTAAAAGAAAATTCACGGATATATATATTTTTTTCTGTACTCTCTCTCTCCCTCCGGTGCCGAATATTTTTTCAGCCTTTCTCCCATTTTCCAGATTCCTGACATTTTTCTTATTTATTTAATTATTTATTTATTATCATTAATTAATAATATTAATATTTTTTTAGGTTGACACCTACACAACCGATGGACAGCCTGCACAAGCACAGCCACGTCCAGACGATGTAGCGCGGTCTTTTAGTTTAGCAAAAAATTTTTTTTCTAATAATTATTTAATTAAATAAAAATATAAAAAATTCGGATTTTCTCATAATTTAATGAAATTTGAAACTGTAGCTACATTTTTCAAGATGAATTCAATAACAATATCCATTTTATCATTATGGATGTAAAATTTTCAGGTTATTTTCTATTATTGTAAAATTATATTTTTGCCCTTTCTTTTCCAGAAAACAAATTATGTTAGTTATTTATTCATTTTTTTTTCGGGATTTCACACATTATTTCGTAAACAAAAACATATGCATATGGAGTTCATAAATACTCTGCATGCATAAACATATGCATAAACTCGTTTTTGCATACTTTGTAAGCTAAAATGAGTTTATGCATAATGTTTTTTTTAATTATATTGGGATAATTATGAGTATCCAAATATAGGTACTAAAATATAACCCAAATCATATATATATATATCTAGATTCCATAACATAATTATCAATTATATATATGTGTGTGTGTGTGTGTGTGTAAAGGATGAAAATATTAAGTATTATTACTATTATTATTTGTGTTGTGTAGGATATCCTTTTTATTTTTTGCAAAGTTAGATAAAAGTTAGTGTTGTTTTTGGATGCAACAAATTATAAAGAATAGTACTTTCATTGTCATGAAAATCTATTTAATTAAATTTTAAAATTAAACTAATTTAAGAAAATACTTCTTAGAGCACTATTCCTACCTTTTCGTGGTATCAATGCATAATATTAAATTGTTTTTGTTATTTTGTTTTCTAATTTAAGAGATGCAAGCCTAATATTTTTTTCTATTTGAAGATTAGAATGATAAGGATTTCTTGTAATGCATGTAATTGCTACTTAAGAGCTATAAGGCTACACTAATTTCTTCATCATCTTAAACTTTTTCTCCTTCTCTAACTATTTCTTTTTCATCTTTTTCTACTTCTTCTTCTTGCACTGTTACTACCAATAATGAGTATCTACTTTCAAATGAGAATGCTCATTTATAGATGAGATAATATTTCTCTATGCTTTATCTTTAACATGGTCTATAGTATATTCCATTATACGTTCTCATTAATCAAAGATAAAAATATAGATTATAGTTCAATTGAGAAAGCTTACTAATATATGAGTATCTAATTGTAATTAGAGTATAAAGGGTAGATTAATTACCAATTCTACAAGATTAATAATAGTTAAGTATCGACTTGCAACATATAGCAATCCATTTGTTAGAGCATATGTTTGAGTGGTTGATTTGCCTGTTGACAACTTCCTTGATTTGATAGAGCATAGCAATATATGTATCTCACACATCAACCATGATACAACATCAATATACATTTTTTTACAAGGTAAATGGTCTTCAGGTTGGTAATATATGTTCTACAAAGCATCTCCATTGGAGAAACTAAGGTCTTGAAAGACTAACTATGGTCTCCTTTAATGATACTATTTTCTCTATGACAAAATTAATCAATCAAAAAGTTTGGTTACCTAACAACAACTAATCAATAAAGTAAACAAATTCATGAATATTCAATTGATATGCCTTACAATCTCAAAAGATTATCAAATATAACCATCAATGGGTTTCAAACCTATTTGAAAAATATTATAGGTCAAATAGCAAACCAGTTAATTAAATAAGATAATTTTGAAATAAATCACAAAATATTTTTTCCATTTTCCCAAACTATACATAATAGACTTGAATTAATGAATTGAAAAAATACATATAAATATTCACATTATTTTTATTACACACACACGCACATACACACTACAAAAATTATGAATAGATTAACCAGAATGGCTTTTCTGGATTTTTTAGAAATGACGTTAAATGCATAGCACATAGTAATTTTAATAATGCAAAAATTATTAAACACATATACACACTACCATAAAATAAACGAACACAAAAAAAACTTACACTATCAAAAAATACACTGCTAAAAATCTTACCATAAATAACACAAACTATAATCATACACACACTCTCATTTTATCATTCATAAAATAGCAAAATACAGATTAAAACTATTTGTTTTTGAATAATTATTCTAAATAATTTATTTTTTAGAATAATTATTAGAATCATCTTTTTGTGCTCTTCATGCAATATAGATAATAAATCAAAAACATATGCATTTTTTTTTCGTGCTCCTCACTCAAGAACACCTATGAACAAAAACATTAGCAATGAGCCTTGAATAATTAGTCTTTTAAATAGAAATATTTATAACCAATACAAAAAAAAGATACCAACAAACTATATCATCAAAATCACCCAAACCATATTAAAGATGTTCACCCACTTAATACCAACATGCCCTAACGGTGCATAACATTTTTTTCTTTCACATCTATGGTAATAAAAAAAATATAGATATAATTATGTTTAAATAGCTTATGTATACTTTTTTAAAAATTATATACATATAGTTATGTTTAAACACACTTATTTAAAGCAAACTTATATTTATGTATACTATTTTTGTATACAGTATGTAGTTATTTATATTGACAAATTTTTAAATTCGTCATACCTAATGTACACAAATGCATACAATGACAATGCATTATATCACAAATGCATGAAGTATGTATATGATTAAGTATATATACGCAAATCCAAGAACACCACGGTAAATAAAGGAGAAGAATTTCGGAAATATTAAAACTTAAGCTTAATCAAGTTAATCGATGAAGAATAAATGTATAAAACATACCTCAAATCAAATAAAAATAAAAACTTAAACCTTGAAATCGAATATATGTTGAAGCGTTGGTGTCGAAGGATGGATGGCCTTCTACGGAGGTTGGCGTCACTTAAGCATCGGTGTCGAAGAAGATAATCGTGTTGTAAATATTAGCAAATTTTTTATATTTTTAATTATTATAACATTAAATAAATAATATATATATATATATATAAAATCAAAAAGGCTAATTAATTTTATTCACTATAAAAATTTTTTCGAAGAAAATTAATGTGTGTGTTGCAAGGTACAAATGTAAAATAAACACCTTTAAATATTTTATTATAATATTAATATAAATAATAAACATAAAAACAATAAAAAAATATGATTAGCCTTATAAAAAAAATATGAAATAGGTACAAAATTAACAATCTCCTTTTAATAAGACAAATGAAAAGATGATTTACCTTTTAGTCACTCGCCTAAAAGTTATAAAATTCTATTAATGTTAAAAAATATATATAAATTTATATTTTATCGTTATAAATTTTTAAGAATTCATATTAATTTATACGAAGATAATATGAAATAATGTTAAAGGCATAAAATTTCATATTATTTGATATTATTATTAATTTTTTAAATTTCAATAAATTACTTATAGTTAAAAGATAATTAAAATAAGTTATATTTATTATTTTAATAAAAACATTATGTTAAAAGCTAATAGTCAAAATATTACTCAATTGTCTAATTCGTATAATTTTTTAAGAGCAAACATCTATGTATTTATAAATAAATATTAATTTATTTTCTTTTAACTTTATTAAAAAAAGTATATTTATATTATATTTCAAGATTTTCAAATATTGTATTATTTATTTATTTAAAAGTTTTCTATAATAATAAAATTTTTTTTACTTATAATAATATTAATTTTTACTAATTTTATTTATATATTCAGATAATTTATAAAATAGTTTCTATTTTATTATACAATGAATTAATTTATATTTATATTTATAGAAATTTAATATAAGTTAATTTAATTTTTTAAATAAAGAAAAAAATTATTATACTTAGTGAATTTATATTTTAATGTTACTTTAATACAAATTTTTAAGTTTCTTATTTTAAAATTCTAGAACAATTTTTTGTATAATTTTATAAAAAATTAATACATCATAAAAATAGTTAATTTAGTCCTTATTAATATAAATAATTGTTTTTTGTATTAGGATATTTTTTAAATTATTTATTTATAATATAATTTTTTTATGATTTTACGAGGAGAATGTATGTTTCAAGGATTGCTCATATATAGACCATTAACATACATTTAATAAATAAAATTAAATAAATTACTAAAACAAATAAAAAAAAAATTATATAAATAAATATTGGGTAGAGTAATATCGTCACTAAATCCAGAGCTAAATTATGGATTTTATAAGGTAGGGAAAATTCTTCGCTATATTACGTATTTTACTAGCTCGAGAAAATTCATTGCTAAATCATATATTTTATTAGTGAGGGAAATTCTATCGCTAAATTTGTCGCTAAATTATAGATTCTATTAGCAAGGGAAATTCCGTCGCTAAATTGTGGATTTTATTAGCAAGGGAAATTTCGTCGCTAAATCATGGATTTTATTAGCAAGAGAAATTTCGTCGCTAAATCTATCATTAAATCATTGATTTTATTAGCAAGGGAAATTTCGTCGCTAATCCGTCGCTAAAAAATAGATTTTATTAGCAAGGGAAATTTTTTCGCTAAATCCATCGCTAGATGATGAATAGATAAACAAATAGATAGATAGATATATCAAGATATATTGATAGACATATAGAAAGATAAAAAAATAGATAGATAGACTAATAGTCTAATAGATGAATAGACCGATTGAAAGAAACAAATTTATAGATAGACAGACAAAAGATAGATAGATACAAAGATAGATATATATATAGACAAAACAAAAAATAGATAGATATACATATAGATAGATATACAAATAAATAGATATGCACATAGTCAAGTAGATAAAAATATAAATATAAACAGACAGCTATACATATAGACAAATATACAAACAGATAGATAGATGATGTATAGGTAGATAGAAAAAAAGAAAGAAAGAAAGAAAGGAAGATAGATAGATAATTATATAGATAGCAGATAGATAAATATTGATAGATAGATAAACTAATAGATAGATAGATATATAGATTGACAGATATAAATATTGATAGATAGACAGATAGATAGATAGATAGATAGACAAATAGATAGATAGCTAGATATATAGATAAATAAATATACAAATAGACATATAGATAAATAGATAAATAGACAAATATATAAATTGATAAATATATAGAAATACAAATAGATAGATAGACAAAAAGATTGACAAATATATAGATAGACAAATAGATAAATAGACAAATAAATAAATAGTAAGATAGATAGATAGATAGATAGACAAATAGTCAGTTATATAGATAGACAAATAGACAAATATTTAGATAGAAAGATATGTAAATAGATATATTGAAAGATACATACAATCATATATAGATAGATAGATAGAGAAACAAAAATATAATTAGATTGATAAATAGATAGATAGATATATAGATAGATATATAGACAGATAGATAGATAGACAAATAGATAGACAGACAATTTGATATATAAATAGATAGATAGAGTGATAGACAGATAGAATGATAGATAGATCTATAGATTTGAAGATAGGCAGATAGATATATAGACAGATAGACATATTGATATATAGATAGATTGACAGATAGTCTGATAGAGAATAAACAAAAAAATAAATAAGCAGATATTTAGATAATTACATAGACATATAGATAGATAAATAGATAGTTAGATAAAAATATAGATAGATAAATAAATATCTTGATAGTCAAATAGATAGATATATAGATAGATAGATAGTTAATTAGTTAGATAGATAGATAAATAGATAGATAAATAAACTTATAAATAGAAAGACAATTATATAGTTAGAAAAATAGATAGATAGACAGATCGATAAATAGGCATATAAATAGCTAGATAGTTGACAATTAGACAAATACATAGATACATAGATAGATAGATAAATAGACAGACACAGAATGAAATATAGATACATAGATAAATAGATATGAAAATTTAAAGATAGATAGATAAACTGATATAAATAGATAGATAGTTAGATAAATAGATAGATATATTGATTGATAAATAAAATAAAATAAAAATATATAGATAAGCAGATTGTTAGATCGATGGATAGATAGATAGATATATAGATACATTGATATATAGATTAACTTATAGATAGATAGACAAAAACACATTTAGACAGTTAAGAGGAAGATAGCCTGAAAGATAAATAGATCGACATATATGTCTTTAAACAAAAAGTTAGATAGATAAATAAACATATAGAAATATAGATAAATAGATAGAATGATAAATAACTAGTCAAATAGATAGATAGATAGACAGATAGATAGAAAGAAAGATAGAAATAAAGAAAGATAAATAGAGAGATAGATAAATAGACAGATAGATAGATTAATATATAGATAGATTGAATTTCAAAAACCATATATACAAATATACAAATAGTAAAATAGACAGATAAATATATAGACATAGATACATAAATAGATAAATAAAAAGATACATACAAATATATATAAATAGATACATAGATAAAGAGTAATATAAATAGATAGATAAATAGATAGATAGACAGATAGACATATATATAGATAGATAGAAAATTTAATAGATAAATAGATAGATAGGCTGATAAACAGAGATAATGATAGACATATCCCTAGATATGAAAATAAAAAGATAGATAGATAGTCAGATTGATAGATAACCAGAAACATATATAAGCAGATAGATAGATAATTACATAGACAAATAGATAGAAAACTAGATTGTTAGATTGATCATAAGATAGATCATTAGATAGATAGATATCTATATATACAAATAGATAGATAGATAATTAGGTATATAGATAGATAGATAGAAAGTTAGATAGACAGATAAATAGATAGATAAATTCATAGATAGAAAGACAATTTGATAGTTAGAAAGATAGATAGATAGACAAATAAATAGATAGACCTATGAATAGATAAATAGTTAGACAATTAGACAAATAGATATACTTATAGTTAGATAGACAAATAGAAAGATCTACAGATGGGTAGATAAGCTGATAGATAGACAGACATATAGACAGATAGACAGATAGATAGATAAACAGATAGACATACAGATAGAAAGATAGATAGATACATAGATAAATAGACATACAAAAATAATGATAGATTGATAAATTGATATAAATAGATAGATAGACAGATATATATTTAGTTAGATAGAAAGATAGGAAAAATATATAGATAGATTGATAAATAGAAAAAAAGGAAAATATATAAATAAGCAGATAGATAGATTTGATGGATAGATAGATTGTTATATACATACACAGATATATAGATTAACTTATAGATAGATAGACAAAACACAATTAGACAGTTATTTAGTAGATAGACTGAAAGGTAAATAGATCGACATATATTATATAAACAAAAAGTTAGATAGATAGATAAACAAATAGAAATATAGATAAATAGATAGATAGATAAACAACTAGACAAATAGATAGATCAATAGATAGGGAGATTGATATATAGATATAAGAAAGATAGATAGATAAAGAGATATATAGATAGATAGTTAGATAGATAAATAGATAAATTGATAGAAAGAAATACAAAAAGTATATTTACAAATATACAATTATTAAATAGATAGATAAATATATAACCAAATAAATAGATAAATACATAGACATATAGATAAATATACAAATAGATTGATAGATATATAGATAGATAGACTGTCAGATATAGATAGATATATAGTTAAAAAGTTAAATACACAAATATATAGAAATAGACATAGATATTAGACATTAGATAGAAAAATATATAGATAAATAGATAGATAAATACACAAAAAGATAGATAAATAAATAGATATATAGATAAACAAATAGATAGATTAACAAATACATAGATAGATAGACAATTAAATAGATCAATACTTAGACAGATAGACTAATAGACAGAAAGATAGAGAGAGATAGATAGAAATATAGAAAGATAGATTGACATATGTATAGATATTGAAATAGACAAATAGACAAATAGATACATAGACAAATAGACATTTAGAAATATAGATATATAGACAGATAGAAATAGAAATAAATAGATAGAGAGTTTGATAGATAGGTAGATAAATAGATAGATAGATAGATAGAAAAATAGAAAGATAGATAGATAAATTAATCGGAAAATAGACATATAAATTGATAGACTAATAAACATAAAGATAGATATACATATAGATAGTAAGACAAATAGATAGATAAATAAATAGATAAAAATATAGATATATAGATAGATAGATTGATTGATTGGCTGATAGACTAATAGATTGATAAATATAAAGATATTTAGAAAGTTATATAGATAGATACATAAAGGGATAGATTCATAAATCAATAGATTGATACATAGATATATATACAAATAGATATATAGATAGGTAGACATATAACAAACATATAGATAGATAGATAGTTAGATATGTAGTTAGACATATAATAGAAAGATATATAGATAGATAGATAGTAAAATAGATTAATAGATGGATATATAGACAGATAGACAAATAGACATATAACTATATATATATATATAGTTAGATAGATAGATATACAAAATGATAGAGAGAAAGACAGGCAAACAGATTGACAGATATATAGATATATACATAGATAGGCAAATATATAGCTAGATAGACACATAGAAACATCGATTGATAGAGAAAGACACAAATAGATTGATAGATACTTAGATAGATAGAAAAAAAGATAGATACATAAATATAAGATAGAAAGATAGATAAATAAACAAATAGACTCATATATAGACACATGGACACAAAGATAAAAATATATAGACTAATACACTAATAGGCAGTTAGATATATTAATAGATAGACACATAGATAAATAAGTAGAAAGACAGAAACTCTATTAAATACACATACATATAGCCATATAGGTGTATATATATATATAGATTGATAGATATATAAATAAATAAATAGACATATAGACGATAGAAAGCTTGATAGATAGATAGATATATAGATTGACAGATTGATAGATAGATAGATAGACAGATAAATAGATACATAGATTGATAGATCGACAAATAGATATATAGACATATAAATAAATAGATAGATAGACAGATAGGAAAATAAATAGGTTGATAGATATATAGAGAGATATATAGATAGATATATAGATAGATAGACTAATAGACTAATAAGTTTAAAAGATAGTTATATAGTTAGATAGATAGATATATAGGTAGATAGATAGATAAACATATAGATTTTTAGTTAGTTAGTGAAATAGTCAGATATAAAGATAAACATATAAATAAATTCATAGATTGATAGATTTATTAATAGATAAATAGATGCATTGACAAATAAAAAATAGTAAAATAGAAAGTTATACATATAGGCAAATATATAGATAGAAAGATAAATAGATTTATTGATATATAGATAAAAGATAGGCATATAAATAGTTAGACAAATATATATATAAACATATAGAAAGATTGACAGATAAATAGAAAGATAGACACATTGACTTATAGACTGATATACTAAAAAATAGAGAGAGAGAGAGATATATATATATATATATATATAGACAGATTGATGGATAGATAGTAGATAAATAGATAGATAGACAAATTGATTGATAAATAAATAGACAAATAGATAGATACATAGAATCATAAATTAATTGATAGATAGATAGATAAACCGATAGAAAGATAGATAGTAAGTTAGTTAGACATATAGATAAATAGATTCCTAGATAGAAGGGTAGAAAGATAGATAGATAGACAGATTGATTGATTGATTGATGGACAAATTGATACATGTAGAGATTGACAATATGATATATATATATATATATATATATATATATACAGATTGACTAATATACTAATAGATAAAAAAAATTAGATAGTTAGACAGATAGAAAGAATTAAAAATAGTAGGATAGTTATATAGATTTATAGATAGACATATAGATATATAGACAAATAGATAGATAGATAGACTGATAGATCGATATATAGATAAACATATTGACAGATATATAGATAGACAGATAGACAGAATTATAGATAGATTGATTGACAGATAGATAGATAGAAAGAAATAAAGATAGATAGATATACATAGAGACAGATAGACATATAGATAATTAGTTAGATAGATATATAGATATATAGACACAAAGAACTATAGACTAATAAACTTAAAGGCAGATAGAGAGATAGAGAGATAGAAAGATTGTCATATAGACAAATACATAAATTGATAGACAAGTAGATAGATATATAGATAATAGATATATAGATTTAAAGATAGATAGATAGATATAACGATAGATAAATAGATAGACAAATAGATAGATAAACAATAAGATAGATATACACATAAACACATATATAGATAGTGAGATAGATAGATAGACTATTAGACTATTAAAAAATATATATAATTAGATAGTTAACAAGATAGATAGATAGCCAGATAAACAAATAGATTGTTAGACACATCAATAAATTGATAGATAAATATATAGATAGATAGATATACAAATATACATATAGAAAATAGATAGATATACATATAGAATGATCGACAAATAGTCAGAAAGTCTGTTGGACAAATAGTCAAATAGACAGATAAATAGATAAATAGATAAATAGATTTGTAGATAATTAGATAGATAGATAGATAGGAAAATAGATAGATAAATAGATAGATAGATAGAAAAATAGAAAGATAGATAGATAAATAAGTAGACAAGAAGTCTTATAAACTGATAGACTGATAAACTAATAGACTAATAAACTAATAGACTAATAAATAATTTGATAGTTAAATAGATAAATAAATAGATATATATATATATAAATAGACAATTAAATAGATATATATAGGTAGAATGACTGAAAGACTGATAGATTTATAGATAGAAAGATAGTTAGATAGTTAGATGGTTTGATAGATAAATAGTTAGATAGTTACATAGATAGATAGATTGACACATAGACATATATACAATTAGATAAATAGACATATAGATAGATATTTAGATAGACATAGATATAAATAGATACACAGATAAATATATAGTCATATAGACAAATAGAGAGATAGTAAATTCACACATAGATAATAATATAAACAAGTAGATAGATAAACAAATAGATAGTTAGACAGATTGATTGATTGATTGATTAATAGATAGATAGATATATAAATTTCAACATAGTATAATAGACATATATATTAAAATATAGATATATAGATAAATAGAGACACATATAAACAAATAAAAAGATAGAAAGAAAGAAAGATATATAAATAAAGTGTTAGATAGATAGACATATAAATATATAGATAGACAAATAGTTTAATAGATGAATACAAAGATAGTGAAAAAACAGATAGACAATTTAATAGATAGATAGATAGACAAATAGACAGATACAAATGTAGATAGATGGACAAATAGACAAATAGACACAGACAGATACAAAAATAAATAAAAAATAGATATATAAACATGTAGATAGATAGATAATTAGAAATATAGACAGATATATAGATGGACAAATAGATAGATAGATAGGTAGATACATAGATTGATATATAGATATATAGATTGACAATTAGATAGATAGATAAATACATAGATACATAGACACATAGACATAATAACACATGGACACATTGAAACAAAGAGACATAGACACATAGACACATAGAAACATAAAAACATAGACACATAGATAGAGATAGATTGATAGATACAAAATTTAATAGACATAAATATAGACAAATAGATATATAAGTAGATAGAGTGATAGACAAATAGAGAAATAGATAAATATAAAGATACACAAATAGATAGATAGAAAGATAGATTTATAGACAAATAGATAGATAGATAGATAGATAGATAGATATATAGATTGTGAGATAGAAAAATATATATTAATAGATTGATAGACAAATATATAGATTGTGAGATAGAAAAATATATGTATATTTGATATACATATATTCAAATATACAGATAAATAGATAGTTAGATAGATAGACCGATAGACAAAAGAGATAACTAGACAGATTGATAGATAACTAGCTAGATAGATAATTAGATTGCTAGATAGATAGATATATAGATAGAAAAAAATAAATATATAGATAAATAGATTAACAAAAATATAGATGGATAGAAAAATAGAAATATAGAAAGATAGACATATAAATAGATAGATAGTTAGATAGTTATAAAAATAGATAGATAGATAGACAAATAGTCAGATAGACATATACATAGATTAATAGATAGACATAGAGATAGTTAGAAAAATAGAAAGATAGGTACATAAATACATAGATAAATAGATAGACAGATATATTAGACAGAATGATTGATAGACTAAACATTGATAGACAAATAAATAGTTAGAGATATAATTAAGACAGATATATAGATAGATATATAAAAGATAGAGAGATAAACATATAGATATATAGCTACATAGATATATAAAAAGATAAACAAATATATAGATTTACTAGATATTCTAATACATAGAAAGATATTTAGACAATTAGATAGATAGATTAAAAGATAGACACTTAGATAGATAGAAAGATAGTTAGTTAATTAGTTACAAATATAGTTAGATAAACATATAATGAATTAGACAAATAATTAGATGGATAGACAGACAGAAAGATATATAAATATATAGATAGGCAATTAAATAGACTGAAAAATATATAAACAAAAAGACACATTGATAGATATATAGAAAGATATATATATATATAGACAGATAGAAAATAGAAAAACAGAGAGATAGATAGAAAGATAGATAGAAAAACATTAGGATTGTTAGATAGATATAAAGATAGATAGATAAATACACAGAAATATATATAAATAGATAGACAGAATTAAAGATTGACTAATATATAAAAATACAAGTAAACAATTAGAGAGATAGATAGATAGATAAAAATTTTGAAAGATCGATAGATAGATAAATAAATAAAAAGATAGATAAACATATAGATATTTAAATAGTTAGAATGATAGATAGACAATTATAAAAATATATAGATAGATAGACCAATAGATAGATAGATAAAAAAAATACATATACAGATAGATAGATATATGGATAGCAGATACATTGATAGATAGATATATAGATAGAAAAACATCATATAGATAGTTAGACAGATAAAAAAACAAATAGATAGATAGATAGACAAGTAGATATATATAAATATAAATGTATAGAGAGATATATATATATATATATACAGATATACAAATAGACAAATAGACAAATATATATATATATATATATATATATATATATATAGAAAGATACATAGATAAACAAATAGACAGACATATAGATAGATAAAAAATTAGATAGATAGATAAATAGGCTATTAGACAGACAGATAGATATAAAGATAAATTGATTTACTTTTAGACAAATAGATAGTTATATAGATAAATGTATCAACAAAAAGGAAAATATAAATAGACACAAATATAGATAGATAAATAGACATTTAGACAGATAGATAGATATATAGATAAAAGAGAGAAATAAAGAAATTCAAATAAATAGATATATATATAGATAGAAAAAAAGATAGATTAACAAATAGACATATATATAGATAGACATATAGATAAATCGAAAGATAAATAGATAGATAGAAAGATAGAGTGAGACAAAGATAAATATAGATATATAGGTTAATAGATAGATATATAGAGAGATGATAGATATACAGATAGATATAATGACAAGTAGACGTATAGAAAGATAGACATATAGATAGTTAGAAAAATAGATAGATAGATAGATAGACACACGCGCACACACACATATATATACACACATTGATATATAGATCAATAGATATAGATAGATAGACAAAAAAATAAATAGATAGTTAGATAGATAGATATACAAATAGATAGATATACAATAGACAGATAGAAAAATAGACAAATAGATAAATAGACAAATAGACAAATAGACAAATAGACAAATAGACAAATAGACAAATAGATAGATAGAAAGATAAATAGATAAATTGATTGATTGACAGAGAGAATAATCATCATATATACAGATAGACAGATATATAGATAGATAGATGGACAGATAAATAATTAAAAAATTAGAAAGATAGATATATAGACAAATCGATAGATATATAGTTTGATAGATAGGCAGACAGATAGATAGATAGATTCATAAATAAATAGAGAGAAAAATATAAAGAAAGACATGAAAGAAAGATATAATGATAGATGGATAGATAGAAAGATAGACGAATAGATAGATATACAGACGGATACAAATGATTATAGATAAATATATAGATAGAAAGATAAACAAATAAATATATAGATATAAAAATAAAAAGTTAGAAAGACACATAGATAGATAGACAAATCAATAAATGCACAGATAAATAGATAGATAGATAGACATATAGATAGATTCACAAATTGATAGATATATAGAAATATAGATAGTTAAATTGATTGTTTGATAGATAGATAGATAGATAAACATATATATTGTTAGATAGATAGATGGATAAACATATATATTGTTAGATAGATAGATAGATACATATATACATAGATAGATAGAATGATTGATAGTTAGAAATACAAAAATACATTTTGATAGATAGAAAGATAGATAGACATAAAGAAAGAAATAAATATTGATTGATAAATAGGTAGAGAGATAGACAAGTAGACTATTAAATAGATAGATAGATTGATCGATCGATAGATAGATAAATAGATAGACACATATACTAATTGAATTATATACTAAAAGAATGATAAATAAATATACTTTGAGATAGATAGACAAATAGAAAGATAGTTAGATAGATAGATAGACAGACAGATAGTTAGTTAGAGATATAGACATTTAGATAGTTAGATAAATAGATAGATAGACTGATAGTCTAATTGATGAATTGAGTGATAGAAAGAAAGGCAGATAGATAGATAGATAGAAAAATAGAAAGACAAATTAATAGATATATAAATAGACATATATACATATAGATAGATACAATGATACTTATATAGATAGGTAGAAAAATAGATAGAATGAAAAATAAATAGATATTCAGGTAGGCAAGTATATAGAAAGATAATTAGAAACATATACATATATATAGAGCCACAAATAAATAGATAGGCAGATAGATAGATATATATATATATATATGTGTGTGTGTGTGTGTGTAAAAAGATTGATAGACAGATAGATATATACATAGGTAGATAGATACATACGTAGATATATACATAGAAAGATAGACACCTAGACCCATAGAGAAATAGACACATATACACATATACACAGACACATAGACACATATACATTTATACACATAAAGACATAGATACATAGACACCTAGACACAGACACAAAGACATAGACATATAGATAGGTACAAAGAGACATAGACTAATAGATAATTAAATAGCCATATATACAGATAAATAGATAGATAAAGAATAATATAAATAGATAGATAGATGTATAGATACACATATTGTCATTTAGTTAGATAAATGGATAGATAGATAGATATACATATTGATAGATAAACCAATAGGTAGATAGATTAATAACCAATTATACATAAATAAAGATATATTGATATATAGATAAATAGTTAAACATATAAAAAGATAGAAAGATAAAAATATAGATAGCTAGAGGTATAGACAAATAGTTATTTAGTGAGATACACAGATAGTCAAATAAATAGATATCTAGATATATATATATATATATATATATATATATATATATATAGATATATAAATAGTTAGACAGAGAGATAGCCATTATACAATTAGAAAGATTGATAAGTAAACACATAGATAGATAGATAGATAGATAGATAGACAGAAAGATAGATAGATAGATAGATTGATACATAGATAGATAGAAAGATAAATTAATAAATACTCATATATTTAGTTATACATATAGACAAATACATAAATAAATAGAAAGACTTATAAACATATAAATATATAGATAAATAGATAGATAGATAGACATATCAAAAGATAGTAAGATATACAAATAGACAAATAGAAAGATATGGAGATAGAGAGATAGAAAGATAGATAGAAAAACTAATAGAGAAATAGTCATATAGATAGATAAAAAGAAATATAGTTTGACAGATAGAAAGATATACAATTTGAAAGTTAGAAAGATAAATAGATAATCATATAGATACATAGATAGATACACAGATAGATAGATAGAAACATATACAGATAGATAAATAGACTGATAGATAGATAGATAAATACATAGATACACAAATATACCTATAGAAAGATAGACTGATAGATGGATAAACAAATATAGAGATATACAAATAGACAGATAGATTGATATAGAGATAGATAGATAGATAGACAGATAGATAGAAACTTATATAGATTGATAGATAAACAAATAGACTATTTATACATAGACACATAGATAAATAGACATACAGACAGACAAACAGATAGATAGAT
The DNA here is from genome assembly GCA_029783825.1 of Sapria himalayana. Taxonomy (NCBI): domain Eukaryota; kingdom Viridiplantae; phylum Streptophyta; class Magnoliopsida; order Malpighiales; family Rafflesiaceae; genus Sapria; species Sapria himalayana. Next base: position 77,808 of record JAREIK010002189.1, read on the forward strand.
AGATAGATAGACAGAAAGATAGATATATAAATACATTGATAGAGAAATAGAAAGATATACAGATACATAGATAGATAGATAAAAAAATAAACAAATAGACAAATTGATATATATATATATATATATATATATATATATATATATATAGATAAATAGATACAAATATAGACATATAGATAGATAACTCGATAGATAGACAGATAGATAGATTGACATATAGATAGAATAATAGATAGACAGATAGAAAAATAGATAGATAGATAGATATTCAAATTTTTAGAAAGGCAGAATGACAGGTTGATAGAAAGGCAGATAGACAGATAGATTGATAGATAGATAGATAGATAGACAAATAGATAAATAGATAGATAGATAGATTGAAAAATAGATATATAATTAGATAGTTAGACATATTAACATATAGATAGCTAGATAGAAAGAAAGAAAGATAAATAGATAGACTATTAAACAAATAGACAGATAAATCGATTTACATATTGACAGTATGACATATAGATAAATAGACAAAAAAGCTGATATGAGGATAAGTAGATAAAAATATAGAAAGTTTAACATATATATAGACATATAGTCAGATAGATAGATATATGTAAAGATAGGCTGCTAGATAAATAGATAGATAGATAGTTAGTTAGATAGATAGATAAATCATCTGAATGATAAATGGGAAGATAGACACATAGACAAATATATAGATGGATTGATTAATTGATAGATATATAAATAAATAGATAGATTGATAGATTGATAAATAATAGGATAGACACATAAATAGATAGATAGATATAGATATATATATATATATATATATTGGCAGATAAATAGATATCTAAATTGACAAATAGACACAAAGGTAGATAGACAGATAGTTAGTTAGTTAGTTAGTTAGAGACATAAAAATACATAAATAAATAAAAAGATAGATAGATAGATAGAAAGATAGATAGATAGACAAATATCCGAATAAAAAAATAGATACAAAGATAGATAGATAGATAGTTAGTTAGTTAGATAGAGAGAATGATAAATACATAGATAAATAGACTGATAGTTTGATTGATAGTTATAGAGTTAGATAGATAGATAGTTAGACAAATATATATATATATTGACAATTAAATAGAAAGATAAATAGATAGATATAGAGATAGAAAAATATATAGATAGATTGATACATAGATCGACAAATATAATGATAGATATATAGATAGATAGATAGATATATAGATAGATAGATACATAGATTGACAAATAGATTGATAGAAAGATAAATATATAGATAGATAGCTAGATAGAAAGATAGACTGATAAACAAATATGTAGATAGGTAGATGAGTAGAAAGGTAGATATACAAATAGAGAAATAGTTAGATAGATAGATAGATAGATAAACAAATAGATGTATAGATTGATAGGAGATAGATATATAGATAGATAAATAGATACATAGATTTACTAATAGATTAATTGTTGTATTGATAGTTAAATAGTCAGATAGTTAAGAAAATAGATATATAGACAATTAGACATATAGAAACATAGATAAATACACAAATAGAAATATAGATAGGTAGAAAGATAGATGGTTAGATAGATAGATAGATTTATAGATAGATAAACTAATAAACAGATAGACATAAAAACATATAGTCAAATAGATAGATAGACAAATAGAAAAATATATTCATAGACACATAGAATGATAGATAGACATATATATAGTTAGATAGATATATATAGATAGTTAAATAGATAAATAAATAGATATATAGATAGACAAATAGATATATAATTAGATAGTTAGACATATTAACATATATATATATAGATTGATAGATTGATTGTTTGTTAACCAATTTGACAGATAGATAGATTACAGAATGACAAATAAACATATATATAAATAGACAAAAAAGTAGATTGGAGGATAAGGAAATAAAAATATAGATAGTTTGACATATATATATATATATATATATATATATATATATATATATATAGACATATAGTCTAATAGATAGATTGAAAGATAGTTAGATAGATAGACACATAGTTAAACAGATAGATAGATAGATAGACAAATTGCCTGATAAAAAGTCAGATAAAAAGGTAGATAGATATATACACAAATAGATATATAGAAAGATAGAGAGATAAATAATTAGGCCGATAAGTAGATAGGCAAAAAGATAAATATATAGATAGACTGATAGATAAATAGTCTTATAGACAAATTGATAGATAGCTAGATAGACATATTGACACTTAGATAGTTAGATAGACATATTGACAGATAGATAGTTAGATAGAAAGAAAGAAAGAAAGATTGATAGAAAGTTAAATAGATAGACTAATATACTGATAGCCTGATTGATAGTTAAAAAGTTAGGTAGTTATACAGATAGATATATAGACAAATAGATAGATATATAGCTATACAGATTGGCTAATCGATAGATAGATTGATAGATAGACAAATATAATTATAAACATAAAGATAGAAAAATAGATAGATAGACAAATAGACTTATAGAAAGAGAAAGAGAGATAGAAAGGTATATAGATAGACAAATATAAAAAATAAAGTTAGTCAGATAAAAAAATAGGTATATAGGGAGATGGATATAAAGGCAGATATACATATAGACTAATAATATTATATATAGATAGATAGATAGACTGATCGATAACTAAAAAGATAGATGTATAGATAGATAGATAGATAGATAGCCAGATAGATAGACAATAGACAGACAGACAAATAAATAGATAGATATGAAGATAGATATAATGATAGATAAATAGATAGACTATTAGATTGATTGTTCGATTGATAGTTAATAGTTAGATAGTTAGTAAAATAGATATATAGACAAATAGAAATATAGAAAAATATGCAAATAGATAGAGAAATAGATAGATAGATAGACAGATAGATATATATCAAGATAGAAAGATATATATATAGTGACTAATATCCTGATGAACTAAAACAAAATTAGATTGTTAGAAAGATAACAGATAAAAAGATATATAGTTTGACACTTATAAAGATATAAAATTAGATAATTAGAGATTCATACAAAAAGACAAATAGATAAATACTCAAATAGAAAAATAGATATATAGATAGATACATAGACAGATAAATATATTGATTGATTGAAATATACACAGACAAATTCATAGATACATAGATAGATAGAAAGATATAATGATAGATAGATAAAAAGATAGATAAGTAGATAGACAAATAAAAAAATTGATTTTTAGATAGATATATAGATATGTAGATATATAGGTAGATAGAAATATAGACAAATAGTTAGATAAATAGATTGATAGATATACTATTATGTAGATAGTCAAATATATATCACTATCAAAAAAATCCCAAATAACTTGGAAATATTCCCTAGCTAAATACAATTTCACTATTGCTAAAATAGAATAACGATGGATTAATGAGCGAAGTTTTGCAAACCTAATGTGCTCATCGTAAAAAATTAATGTTCAAAAAATTCCCTATCAAAAAATTTTTAACGAAGTAAAATTCCCTAGCTAACTTTATTTTTTCCCTTGCTAATTTTGATCGTATTTTAGATTTACAGAAAAGTTCTTAGCTAAATTAGCGAGGGAAAAATCTATAGCTATTTCTATTCCAAAATTATTTTAACTATTTTAATTTTTTACCAAAAAAATCGATTACATATTTTTAAATTTTTATATTAAATTAAATAAAAACATAAACCAGAACCCATAATTTATAATTAACAAAATATAAAAGAAATTAATACATTTTTTTGATACTATATATTACATTGTTAAAACAAAAACATAACAAAATTTTATTACGTCTACATAAATACATCTAACGACATTGCATAAAGTATAATCTATTCATAAAATTGACGTTCCTTTCTCTCTCTTAGCTCCTCTGGTCACTAGTGAAGAAATCATAGCGATATTTCTCTATCACACCTTCCTAAGATAAAAAAACATAAACAAAAAATAATGACCCACCTCAAGTCTCGACCTTGATAATTTATTGCTGAAGAATGAAAATGATCCACCTCAGCACGAACATGAACCATCGTATTGAACATGAAGGCTTCGAAAAATGAAGGAGCCACAATCGGAGTGATCATCAGCTTCTACCAGCAGAATCCTTCTTTTAATTATTGTTTTATTTTAAAAAAAATGCAAAACAAGACTATTGTTTTCCACTTTAATAAGAAGCACATGCAAAGCATGCCTGAAAAGCAAGAGTACACACTCATATTTTAAAATTATTAAAAATGATAATTTTAATAAGAACTACACATTTTCTAGATCCTCAAACCTCTGAACATAGCTTTCTACCATTATCACAACAAATCAGACCTAAGAATGGATTTAGTGAGACCAATGTGAGGTGGAAATCATACCCAAATAAGATTCTAGATCAGGTTACATCATTAGGAGTAACCCTAAATTTTTATTGGTGTCCATTATATAAAACTACATCTACAACATGTATAACTACATGCTTCAGAAACTTAATATCCATTCATATCATTCATCTCATTCATACATATTTTTTTGCATATTGTATAAATCTTTATCATTTTCCAAAATATTTTAGGAACTTAAAATTAATTTTTTCAAACTTAAATGTATTTTTATTGTATTTTTATAAGTGTGTATTAATCATTAAGCTTTAATATGATTAGGGTTTGTATTTTTGTTTCACTTAATATCATTTAACTAAATTTGATTTCTAATAAAATATTCATTTGTTAAAATTTATGATGTAAATTTCAAAACAAATAACAATATTTCTGTGAAATAAATATTATAAAAAATTTTTAAAATATATATGTGATGTAGTTTAATTTTACAAAGATAAAAATTTAAAATTCAAATTTAATTACAAAATAAAAATTGCACCTCATAATATGCAATATGTTATATTTATTATAAATAAACAATGTTTGAAATGTATCTATTAATTACAAAAAAAAACTTTGTCATGTATTCAATTTGAAAAAAAATTTAAAAATAATTATTTTAAAAAACAAATTCATATATTTATATGGTCATTTATATATTTTGAATAAAATAAAAAAAAATAATTAATTGTAGAAAAATTTACTCATATTTTATATGGTAATCTGTTTTGTTTGAACATAATTAAATAAATAATTGATTTTTTATGAAACATTAAAAGCATTTATTTATATCCACTACAATATATTTGTTTGAATTTTAAGGTTTCTAAAAATTTATTAATAACAATAAATAACAGGTAAAAATTTATCATAGACATTAAAATTTAAATAAAAAAATTCTATAGAAAAACAAAAATAATATTATCTATTTATGAACTATATTTTCATTTTTAACATGATTGTAAAAATAAAAAAATTTACAAATATACCAACTTCATTTATTTATATTAGTATAATGATAGTTATTTTAATATAAATATTTAAAAACAAATATTTTAATAAAATAGAAGCTCATATATTTAATTCATAATCTCATTTTACACATTAATATGATACACACACACACACATCCATACACACACACACACACACACGCACGCATACATACACACACACAAAAATATTTGTTTTAAATATAAAAAGTTTCAAAATTTTATACATTGTGTACTATATATAATATTTTATTTTAATTAAATTTTCAAAATCAAAAAATTTTAAATACATTTACACACACACATAATAGTTTCATGTGTAACTTTAAAAATACATTATGTATATAGGTATATCTGTGTGTTTGTGTGGGTGTATAGTAGTATATGCATGCATACAAGTATATATACACTACTTTGAAAATGTAGATACATGTGTGAATATATACAAAAATACAAAAATGTCTATGCTGATATATAATGTATAGTAATGTATATGGATGTATAAATATGTGTGTGTGTGTAGGGTAGTGTATATGCACATATATATTAATGCATATATATGTAAATATCAACATTAATTTTGAGAAGAAAAATACTTGAGCACATAAATATTAACATATTCCACAAATTTGTGAGAGTTGGAGCAAAAAGTGACATTATTGCAAGATACTACTAATCTCCCATCTGTAACACTTTGTCTCAAAATTTGATCAGAGTACTACTTGCAATGATAAGGTTCATTCAATACTACATACCATGGAGTTACATTTTTATTCAATATTATAATTTGTTCAAATAAAAAAAAATTTATCTAATATCATCTTCAACAACTCTTCTATCTTCTTTTTCTAGTCTTTATAAGCTATTTTTTATTTTGATTATATGTGCATTTCTTATCTAATATCTCAAGTTCAAACTTTGTAATAGTAAAATTTATCAAATCAATCTAGGTATGACATCTCTCTTTTCTATGAGATATTTGATTATAGAATATTTAGTATATACTATGACTTTGATTCCCACTAAATATGATATTAACACGCCAAAAGAAAAAATTGTTGATACAAGTTCTTTCTCTTAAGTGGTATAATTCAATTGGGCATTTGAGAGTGTGTTGGTATCATAGGATATGATAACTATTTATAAATATTTGTATAACTATATAAAATTCTTCATGATTATATTTAACTATATTGTAACTATGTAAACTATTTTTATAACTATATTAATAACAATATATAACTATTTTTTTAATTTTATAATTTTATATAACTATATGTGTAATTCTATATAACTATATTTTTAAGAAAATATATCATATGTATAATAATATATAACTATATATAATTGTATTTTACTAAATGTATAGCTATAAAAATATTATATATAACTATATATTTTTACATACATATTTATAACTATATATGTATTACTATATATAAATATTTGTTTAACTATGTAATACTCTATATAATTAAATATAACTATATTTGTATCTATGTATACATGTAAGTATTCATATAATTAAATCTATATTTTTTTTTATAACTTTGTATATATTTATGTATAACTACTTTTAACTACTTGTATGAATATATCTACATGTATTATATGTTTAACTATATATAACTCTATTTTTAATTACATATACTATAGGTATAAGAACATATAGAGGTTGAACTCCCTCTCTAGTGACAATCTCTTGAGGTATATTGATTTTGTTTCTCTTTCATCAAATCTCTTTACTGCCAAAGAGAAAGGGATTGGGTTTAGTGAAAGAAATGGGGTTGACGTTCACAAAGCTATTCAGTAGGCTATTTTCCAACAAGGAGATGCAGATTTTGATGCTAGGTTTTGATGCTGGTGGTAAGAAAACCATTCTGTATAAGTTGAAGCTTGGTGAAATTGTCACCACAATTCCTACTATTGTCTTCAATGTATAGACTATTGAATACAAAAACATCAATTTCACTGTGTGGGATGTTGGGGATCAAGACAAGATTCACCCTTTCTGTAGGGATTACTTCCAAAATACCCAATGTTTCATATTTGTGGTGGACAACAATGATAAAAATTGTGTTATTGAAGCTAGAGATAAGTTGCATAGGTTGCTAAACGAGGAAAAGTTTTGAGATGCAGTTTTATTGGTGTTTGCCAATAAGCAAGATCTTCCGAATGCTATGAATGCAAATGAAATTACTGACAAGCTAGGACTTCACTCTCTTCCCCAATGCCATTGGTACTTTCTGAGCACCTGTGCTACCTCTGGTGATGGCCTCTATGTGGGTCTTGATTGGCTTTCCACTTACATTGCTAGCAAGTCATAAATAATTTTAGCAGGATGAGAAAAACTTTGTTGACATATCTGGATGTGGATCTAATCTTTGCCTACTTTGTCTGAGTTTTGTTCTGTTATGTGGCTGACATCATCTAGTTCTAGGGAGATTCAAATTATATTTATATTTATATTTATATATTACACGCCTAAAATACAAGACCTCATTTACTTAGCACTAATCTATTATAAGCCGAGCTTGTTTATTTTTTATTTTGTGTCTTTTTGCCATTGGATCCCAAAGGTTTAAGAACATATTACTATAAATAATTTTCTTTGACTATATGTATAACTATAAAATATTATACATAACTAAAATTAAAAAATATAATTAACAACAAATTTTTAATATACATTTTTATATATTAGTACATAAAAATATATTTTACCATATATATACCTATAGATAACTATATGTATACATATCTAAAATTATATGAAAAAATATATATAGCTACATGTATAAATATAAGTATAACTATATGTGTAACTATATGTATAACCACATATAACTACATGTATAATTACATGTGTAATGACATACAACATTATTTTTAACTATATGTGTATAACTATATATAAATATTTATATAACTATATATAAATATTTGTAAAAATATATAACACTATATAATTAAATACAACTATATTTGTAACTATGTATACATATATGTAAATTTATATATTTATTTATAACTTTATATATTTATGTATAAATATATAAAAATATTTATAGCTATCTATACTATATTTATAATAACATATAACTATAAATAATTATATCTTATTATATGTATAGCTATAAAAGCTTTATACATAACTTATTTTAAATATATAATTTACAACTTATATTTAATATACATTTGTATATATAAGTATATAAAAATGTATTTTATTTTATCTATACCTATACATAACTATATGTATAATTATATAACATTATAAGAAGAAATATATATACCTACAAGTATAAATATAAGTATAATGATACGCGTAACTATATGTATAACCACATGTAACTATATTTATAATTACATGTATAACAACATACAACATTATGTTTAACTATATGTGTATAAATATATATAAATATTTGTATAACTATATAACACTCTATATAATTAAATATAACTAAATTTGTAACTATCTATACATATATGTAAATATATATATTTGTTTATAACTTTGTATACATTTTATTTATAACTACTTATAATTACATGGAGCTATGGATCAATACAAAGCAGCCTCAGAAATCAGGTATGATTTGGATGATAGCTATCATACACCACTTTTTTTTTCCTTATAAAACTAATAAATGCTGATAAAATATTCATAAAATTTGAAACTCGTAATCATATCACTATGTTCCTATAATAATGAGAGTAATATAAGCTCCAATTTGTTTAAAAATTTACATCCTCAGTTCATTAGGTACACTTAGGGAAAGCTACATGAGTTGGTGATGAAATCATACAAATATCATAAGTTTGCTGCTGCTCAAAATGAGGTATTGGAGCAATGGATCAATGCAAACCTATCTTAAAAATCAAGTATGATTTTTATGATAGCCATCACATACTGCTTTATTTTTTCCTTATTAAACTAATGAATAGTGAAAAAATGTTCTTAAAATTTGAAACTTGTAATCATATCAGGTTCGCTATTATGTTTCTTTCATGGCTGATTTATGAACTTCTCTAGACAATTATGCATTTCTATTTAATATTACTTATCATCAAGTTTGTGCTTTGCTTATTCACTTGATATCTACATGAAAACATCCATTGAGTACCCAAATAATTTTACATGTGGAACTTGATTGAGTATATATGTACATATACGCTGTAGTGTATATGTACATATATTATATGTACATATACATATATTTTTGTATATAAGTATAAGTATTTACTACTATATATGTACATATTTGTACATATATACACTGCAGTGTACATGTACATACATGTACATATATACTATAGTGTATATGTACATTTATGACATATAAATACTAGTACATGTTAGTGTATATGTACATTTACTGAGTATATATGTACATATAAATACTTGTACATATATACTAGTATATATGTAGATATACATATATACCAGTATATATGTACATATACATATATACTACAGTATATATGTACAAATATTTACAGTTTTATATATTTATGACATAAAGTTTTGCAAAATCATGACACAGAGTTTTTAGTGAAGTAGAATTTAGCATTGTTAGCATTAAATTAAAATTTTGCAAGGTTTGTAGTAATCTAAAACTCTTAATTTGTTATATCTGATAGTAAACTATATGTCTATACCTATATATAAATATTTGTATGACTATATAAAACTCTATATAATTAAATATAAGTATATTTGTAATTAGGTATACATATATGTGTATATATATATATATATATATATATGTAAATCTATATATTTGTTTATAACTTTGTATATATTTATGTAACAACATATAACTTATTGTATGAATATATCTATATATAACTATATGTTTAACTATATATAACATATTTATAACTATATATACTATATGTATAATAACATATAAATATAAATAATTGTATCTTAATATATGTATAATTATAAAAACATTCTATATTTAGATTAGGGATTAATCAGATATAAGAATAAAATAGTAAAATTTATGATTAATTAAAAAATTTATTTAAATATTAAGAAATAAAGTATTTTTGTTTAATGAAATTATGACATTATGTGGAAAAGTGATATTGATTATGAATTCAATTTCACTATAAATATAAACAAAAGGAAAATAAAATTTGAAATGACAATAGGATGCATGGTATTGAATTTTTCCACACCTGTATGTTCATATAGGAATCCACCGAAGCAAGGAAACATAAAAGAAACCAAAGAAAAAAATTGAGAAAAAAAAATATAATGCACACGAAAGAACACAAGGTAGCTCACCTTTGTATTCCATTCCCAACTTGAGTTTTACAATGACTATCTTCCTAGTCAAGTTGTTAAGAAAAGGTTTGAAAAATTAACCCATCTTAAATCTTTATTCAAATTATTGATATTTACTTTGTGTGTGTATGCAATACTTTGATATTTTTAAATAAATTCATTATAATTTGAGTATTATATATTTTCTAATAAATACATCTCCATTATAAATTGTGATCATACATGAAACAAAAATGTACAAAAAAATAAAAAAAGATAAAAATAATAAAAAAACAATGTAAAAAATTGAATGTCCATCTGATATTTAACTTAATAAAGATAAAATTTACCCCAATTTCATGCATCATACACAATATTTACCCTAAGGTATATATCATGAAGTATGAGATATATTACGAGATCATGCACTGGTATGAAAATAAGTAATCTTGTCCAAGAATAAAAAATTTTATTATTTTTACTACTTTGTGAATTATTATATGTTACAATATAATCTTCATGATTTTTCGGGATAAAACTATCAAGATAGTAAACTCACAAATCTCTGACCTATGCAAGATTCTTGTGGGCCAGACAGTATCTTTATGCCTTATTTTTTTTACTTTTGTTATATAATAATCAACCCTAATTTTTAAAAGAATGCTCATATTTTTTTTATTTTTCTTGCATCTATACACATTTGTGTGTGTGTTTTTATTTATTTATTTATTTATTTATTTATTTATTTATTTATTCACCATGATTATTGTATTTTTGTTTTTTATTTATTTGAGCACTTAACTTGTAGGGTGCCCCAAACGATACCATACACATAATATTGTGTATACTTGTATACATACATACATACATACATATATATATATATATACATATATAAATATATACATATATACATATATACATATATACATATATACATATATACATATATACATATATACATATATACATATATACATATATACATATATACATATATACATATATACATATATACATATATACATATATACATATATACATATATACATATATACATATATACATATATACATATATACATATATACATATATACATATATACATATATACTTATATACATATATACATATATACATATATACATACATACATACACACATACATATATATATATATATATATATATATATATCATGATTATTAAGTATTTACTTTAGTTTTTTTATTTACTTGGGAGGATTTTACTTGTAGGGTACAACAAGGCACAAACTTAAAAAATAATACTCTCTTTTTTATAATTTTTCTTACGTGTATACACTTCAACACACACACACACACACACATGCCTAAGATTGTATATTCAAAAATCCATTTTTTTTATTTTAATAAATTTATTCTATTTTTTTTCTTTTTTTAATCCCCTCTTTCTGTCTCTCTCTCTCTCTCTCTCTATCCTATCATTCATGGCAACCCTAACCCAAAACACAATGTTCATAAGAAACTTCAAAAAAGCTAAGGTTTTTTAGATCCTACAAGAAATTGATAGCGGTGTTCATAACACCCATCATGTTAGAATTTCAATTAGAAAATATGATGTCATACCTTAAAAGTACGGACAATAACTCTGTCACATCCTCGGTGCTGCTATAAAATCTACAAGAGATCAAGGTAAAGCATGATCCCTCTAGGCCTCTCCTCCGGCGAGGCTTCAATTCTATCTTCACAAAGATAGTCCTGTCGCACAGATATTGATGCCATCCTTAGAGAATCTTGTAATCCACCAATTGAAATAATTAATCCTCACATCACAGCCTTACTATAACAAAGAAATTTGAGTAGCTGCACGAAACAAGAATAACATGTGGTAGGCACCAGTAATGAAGCATGCCCATTGTGAAAAAAAAGAAACAAGAAAAAGCAAGCAAGAGATGATGAAGATGGTGATACACATGCTCCATAGTATATCTACATTGTAGGGAACAATCTGCTCTAGTTTATCCCTGAAAGGTATGCACTTGACTAAGGTCTTCTTACTTTGCAGAATCTTTTGCATAGTTCTTGCATCAACCTCGTGTAATCTTTCAATCTTCTCCATAGCTTGCTTAGCAATGCCAATCACCACATTAGTTTCCATGTCTTTATCAAAGAACGTCACTGCCTCGACGTCTTTCACATTTTCAGCTGCTAGATGTGATTTTGAAGAAGAAGATGATACATCACAGAGAATGTTAAGCACACACCTTGGTACCTTCAATGCATGCTTCACGAATCCACTAACAAACATCTCCTCTATTATCGATAGAATAGGCATCCAAAGCTTCAAATTAACTAGCCATTACCTTTTCCTTAATCAGATAATAGATGGGTAAGTTAGTACTAGGGGCCAATCTTTCATGGGCAAGTGTTTGAGATAGAGAGATGAGCCCTCTAATAGCATTCAACCTTGCTTCGACATCTCTGGTATCGGCGTCACCCTGCACCTTAATCTCACGCAGCTTGAAGACAACTTCTCTCCATTTATGAGCCAATAACCCAAAAGGAAGAACTCTTAGGGCTAAAGCAAAGCCCCTTCTAATAGCAGTATTCTGATCAAAAAGTTGCTGTAGGTACTTAGAGGTCACACTAGCTGCATCACCATTATCTACAGGAACCATGTATGCTCAAAAAAAGGGTTTTAGAGCACTAATAGCTATGTTCTGTGAAGTTTAAAGGGGAAGAAGATAAATGGAGCTATAATGATATAATGGGTCATGTTGGAAAGAAATTAACTTGGAAGGTGTAGGACCACTTGTATCTAAGGGTTGGGATGCCTCAAGTTCTCATCAAAGGTATCAAGCAGACTTTGTGTTATCTTCTCAGATATTGGTAAATGACACAATGCAATACATTCTATCAATTGGGAGATAGTGGAGCGCATCATCTCTCCCCCATTAGCTTGATAAAGACAAACTTTCTCAATTGCACCAACTATGCTAGCTACATCTTTTTGTTTATTTGCAAAAGAAAGTTTTTGTTCAAATGGCCTCGTTCATTGCTTTATTCCAATAAAAACTAAATATAGTTATAAATAGTTTTATATATAATGGCATATGATTATATAATTTTACAAGTATTTAGATATAATATTTGTGTTTAAAATATTTTTATAAATGGTAATTATATATAATTATATATATGTAACACTTTTATAAATATTATATAGTATATATATCACATTTATGTAAACATTATAAATATTATATATTTATATAAAAATAAATGTATTATATAAATGTTTACAAAAATGTATAAACATTTTATATGTTATATAATTGTTATATAAAAAATTATATAAATGAATAGTTTTATGTAAATGTTGTATATATATTTTTAAACATTAATACATATGTATAAATATTTATATATAATATTATATATTTCTATAAACATATCAGTGTTTATATATAATGTACTACATGTGTGTGTGTGTGTGGGTGTGTGTGATGTGTATTAAAGTATTGACATGTATATATAATGTCATGAGAATATATAAAAGTATAAAAGTTTATATATAATGTTATCTATTTATAATTTTTTTGGAGACAACAAAATTAGAACCCATAAACATTAATTTTGTTTTTTCTTAAGTTATAGAGGCAGAAAAAATTAAGAATAATTTTTTTTCTTAAGTTACAGAAGCAGAAAACTATAAGCAAATATTAGTATTTGAAATCAATAAAACCCTAATGATTTAAATAGTAAAAGAACAAAGTTTACACAGACCATTTATTATTTTATTAATGTTGTAGAGTCAAAATCATATAAGTGATATAAAAATAGAAAAAAAAGAAGGAAAATTGGGGGAAAATTAAAAAAAAAATCAAACCCAAATATTCTGAAAAAACCAAACTCCACTAGTGGTAATCAAATTGAGAGAGACAGAGATATGTATATAGCATTCTGAAGAAGAAAAGTAATGATAATATTACTGGTAACAAGAAGAGGAAGATTTTATAGGTTGTTCCCATAGTCCTGTTTTGATTCTTCTCTCTGTGTAATTCACTATAAGAAAAATCCCATATAGCTAGGTAAAATTTCCTTGCTAAATGGGCATTTTCAATCACTAAACGAGATATAGTGATGGATTAATGACGGAATCATTCACAGTCTAAAGTGCTCGTCGCTAAAATTTAGTGAGGGAAGGTGTCCCTAGCTAATAATTTAGGGACGAAAAAATCCCTAGCAAACAAAATAAATTTTCTAGTTAAATTAGCAAGCTAAATGAGAGTTTTCCCCGCTAAATGAATATAATGACGGAAGGTTTTTCAATCTAAAGTCCTCATCGCTAAATATTAGTGATGGAAATAGTCCTTAGCAAAATAAATTTAGCAACGGAAAAAATAACTTGCTAAAATAAAATATCCCTAGCTAAATTAGCTAGGGAATATTCCCTATTTATTTTAATTTGAAACTATTTTCAGAATTTAATTTATTTTAAAATTTTTTAAATAAAATAATTTAATATATTTATATTAAATTGAATAAAAACAGAAACTATAAATGATAATTTATAATTAACAAAAAATAAAATCATTTAATAACTTATTTTAATACAATATTTTAAATATTTAAAACAAAAAAATAACAAAATTTTATTACATCTTATTCATCAATGTATCTACCGACAGTGCATAAAGTATAATCAATCCATGCATTGACATTGCTTTCTCTCCCTCTGATCCTCCGATCACCATTTTTCTGATGTGACAAAGCTGTCTGAGTCACGACACATCATGTCTCATGAAAAATCCCTTCACTTATACAAGCTTTGTATGGAGAATAATGCGGTACCATATCTGTAAGAAATTTAAACCACTCAATCAAATCAAAATAAATAAAAAAAGTTATGTTTTGATAAATATATAATACTAAAGTATATATGTACATATATACTAGCATTTTACTCGTGCATATATTACAGTAGTATATGTACATAATAACTGTAGTATTATGTGTACATATATACTGAGTACAAATATACTCAATATATATATACATAAAATACTATAGTATTATATGTACGTATATACTGAGTATATACGTACATATATACCACATTTGTTGCTATTGCTACTACTCCCACTACTACTACCACTCCTGCCATTGTAGTCACCGTTACTGCCGCCGCTATCGCTACTGCCACTGTTGCCGGCGTTGCTGATGCTGCTATCGCCGCTTCCGCCACTATCGCCGCTATCGCCGCTTCAGCCACTATCGCCGCTATCACCGCTTCCGCCGCTATCGCCGCTTCCGCCGCTATCGCCGCTTTCGCCGCTATCGCCGCTTCCGCCGCTTCCGCCGCTATCGCCGCTTCCGCCGCTATCGCCGCTTCCGCCGCTATCGCCGCTTCCGCCGCTATCGCCGCTTCCGCCGCTATCGCCGCTTCCGCCGCTATCGCCGCTTCCGCCGCTATCGCCGCTTCCGCCGCTATCGCCGCTTCCGCCGCTATCGCCGCTTCCGCCGCTATCGCCGCTTCCGCCGCTATCGCCGCTTCCGCCGCTATCACCGTTTCCGCCGCTATAGCCTCTACCGCCACTGTCACTGCTTCCACTACTACTACTACCACTAATAATAAAAGTGGGGCGGGCGATGATGCTCGATTGATGAACTTCCATACCAACCACTCATTTTGAGATTGAGTGAGTTTTTGATGAGACGGCGAGCTGTATCATCAAAATAGGACCCGATATTCTTCCTGGACTAGAATTACACAACACTACATGCACATTATAATTAGCATCATCATCCTAAGCCCTAGTACAATTAGAACCAATCATTGCATAACCAAGAGAAAGAAAACATATTTACTCATATGTTCGCTTTGTACCATGTGATAATTGCATATCAACACAAAAACTAAGATTTTTAAGACCAACCTTTATCTGCTTGGCTGGCTTGGACCAAAAATATCTTCATCCCACAGCTTTAGGGAAATTCTAATATCCATGGCTTTTATTACCTACATCAGTAAGTAATGCATGATGATGACCAAACTAGCCCGAGCAATTATATATTCAAAAGTATGTCTATGTGTAAAATGGTGTGTATGTATGACAATATATAGATGTTTACAAAAAAATATATGCACCCACTTATGTATATACTCGGTATATACGTAGATATATACTCAGTATATCTGTACATTTATACCAAGTATATTTTTATGTATATACTACAATATTATATGCATGTATAAATACTCACATAGCCTTGGATGAGACACACACTTGTACTTTAATGCAAATACACATGCCATCAAAGACAACATAAGAAAATAATCTAAGACTTAAAAAATACGCATATAGGTCTCTCAGGCATGGTTAGCATTTATAGTTCTATTCCTTTGGTACTCCACACACATAGAGAACATTGTTACACCTGTACATTGAGCATAACATACTATATTTACAAACCAATAACCAATAACAAGCAGTCACAGATCTCAACTACGATGACGTAGATCTGCACAAAATAAGAGTATCAAGAACAAACATATGTTTGCATGGAATTAATTCTTTTGGTTCATCTCACAATTTTAGAAGCTAAGGTGTTGTTCCCAGTACCATGGTGGACCATCCAAGGTTTTTACATACCTATAATAGGCTAAAACTCTACCCAAAAAAATCGGGGACACGCAAACATATTCACAGATATATAAAAATAGTTATTATAGACATGAACAAACACAAATTAAAGTTGATGGTCATATAGCTTCAACAAAACTTTAATTAAATAATTTAATATTTTTATATTAAATTGAATAAAAATAGAAACTATAAATGATACTTTATAATTAAAAAAATTATTAAATAACTTATTCTAATATAATATTTTACATAATTAAAACAAAAAAATTAACAAAATTTTATTACATCTTATTCATCAATGTGTCTACTAATAGTACATAAATATAATCTATCCGTGCATTGATATTGCTTTCTCTCCCTTAGCTCCTCCTATCACTTTTTTTTTGTTGCTACAAAGCTATCTGAGTCACGACACATCATGTCTAGTGAAAAATCCTTTCACTTATACAAGCTTTGTGTGTGGAACAATGTGGTACCATATCTGTAAGAAATTTAAACCACTCAATCAAATCAAAATAAAAAATGGTTTGATAAATATATAATACTGTAGTATATATGTACATATATTAGCATTTCACTCGTACATATATTACGACAGTATATGTACATAAAAACTACCACATTATGTGTAAATATATATTGAGTACAAATTAGGATCCGATATATACTAGCATTACACTCGTACATATTTCCCTGCCAACCACTCGTTTTGAGATTAAGCAAGTTTTTGACGAGGCGGGAAGGTGCTTCTCCCAAAATAGGATCCGATATTCCTTCTTGACTAGAATAACAATACACTACACGAGAATCATCATCATCATCATCCTAAGCCCTAGTACAATTAGAATCAATCATTGTAGAACTAAGAGCAAGAAAACTCATTTACTCATACATTTGCTTTGTACCATGTGATAATTCCATATTAACACAATTACTAAGATTTTTAAGACCAACCTTTTTCTGCCTGGCTGGCCTGGACCAGAGATATCTTAATTCTATAGCTTTATGGAAAATCTAAGATCCATGGCTTTTATTACCTGCATTAATAAGTAATGCATGATGATGACCAGACCAGTCCGAGGAATTATATATTCAAAAGTGTGTCTATGTGTAAATCGGTGTGTATGTATGACAATATATACATGTCTACACAAAAATATATGCACTCACTTTGTATATATGTACGTATATACTATAGTATAAAAGTACATATATACCGAGAATATATGTACGTATATACTACAGTATAAAAGTACTTATATACCCAGTATATACATACGTATATACTGGGTATATACATACATTTATACCAAGTATATATGTACATATATACTTTAATATTATATGTACGTATATATACTCACATAGCCTTGGATGACACACACACATTTACTTTAATGCAAATACACATACCATCAAAAACAACAAAAAAAATAATCTAGGACTTAAAAAACATACATATAGCTCTCTCAGGCATGGTCATCATTTCTAGTTCTTTTTCCTCTTGTACTCCACGTGGATAGAGAACATTGTTACACCTACAAAAAGAAGCATAATATTCTACATTTACAAACCAATAAATGATAACAAGTAGTTGCAGATCTGAACTATGACGATGCAGATATGAACTGCAATGATGCATATCTGAACTATGATGACACATTTCTAAACTACGACGACGTAGATCTGAACTAAGATGATGCATATCTGAACTGTGACGATGCAAATCTACATAAAATAAGAGTGTCAAGAACAAACATGCTTTTGCATGGAATTATATTTTTTGGTCCATCTCACATCTTCATAAGCTAAGGTGTTGTTCCTAGTACTATGGAGGACAAGCCAAGGCTTTTACATACCTATAATAGACTAAAACTCTACCCAAAAAATTTGGGGACACACAACCATATTAATAGACATATAAAAATAGTTATTAGAGACATGAACAAACATAAATTAAAGGTTAAAGTCATACAGTTTCAATACATTCGTAATTGTCAATTGTGGCTCGACTTATGAGCATGAACTTAGAAAATCATATGTCTGAAAAATTATTTGACCAGGTGATAGAACTGATGAAGTAGATTATTCTGGATAATAATTTGGTCACTAATAACTTTTAATGCAACAAAAAATGTCTTATATGGACTCACAGTTAGGAGGCTTGACGTGATAGATAGCATTCCTAGTTCTAGCAGCGAACCCACATAGAAGAGGCTAGCACAAATTCACCAGCTAATTATGAGGATGATTTTGTTTTATATGATGATGAAAGAATGTTATGTTTCTGTTTTAACCATGAAACTTTAGTACCATAATTATTTTTGAACTATCTTTGATTTTTGTTAATTTTAAAGAACAAGGAATCGAAGAAAAGGGAGGAAGAAAATGAGATAGGTAAAAGTTTTTTAGGGTTAAATATGTCATGGTGAAGCTAATTTGTAATGTGTCTAAATAAATATTAATGCTCCATAGCTTTTGATGATGAATCAAAGCCGAGAGAGAAATAAGAGAAGAAAAAAACTTCCACTATAAGAAAAAGCCCAAATGGCTAGGGAAAATTCCCTAGCTAAATGGGAGGTTTCCATTGCTAAGCAGAAAATGATGATGGATTACTGACGAAAGTTTTATCAAGCTATAGTGCTCATCACTAAATATTAATGAGGGAAAGAGTCGCCACCTAAAAATTTTAGAGACGGACAATTTCTTAGCTAAAAAAATTATTTTTCTAGAAATTTAGCAAGAGAAAAATCCCTGGCTATTTTCATTTCAAAACTATTTTCAAAATTTTATTTTTTTTCAAAAATTTTAATTAAATAATTTAATATTTTTATATTAAATTGAATATAAACATTAACAATAAATGATAATTTATTATTTAACAAAAAATAAAATCATTTAATTAATTATTTTAATACAATATTTTACATAATTAAAAGAAAAATATAACAAAATTTTATTACATTTTATTCATCAATGTATCTACCGACAGTGCATAAAGTATAATCTATTGGTGCATTGTCGTTGCTTTCTCTCCCTCAACTCCTCCGATCACCATCTTTCTACTACGAAAAAGTTGTCCCAGTCACGGTGCATCATGTCTAGTAAAAAATTTCTTCACGTATACAACCTTCGTATGGGAAACAATGTGGTACCATATCTGTACAAAATTTAAACTAGTCAATAAAATCAAAATAAATAAATAAATAAAGTTAAGTTTTGATAGAAATATAATACTGTAGTATATATGTACATATATACTATAGTGTATATGTACATATACTAGCATTTCACTAGTTACATATATTATGGTAGTATATGTACATATAAACTATAGTATTATATGTACATATATATAGAGTACATATATAATCAGTATATATTTACATATAATACTATCGTATTATATGTACATATACAGAGTATATATGTATGTATATAATGAGTATATATGTATGTATATATTGAGCATATACATACGTATATACCGAGTATATACATACGTATATGCTAAGTATATATGTATGTATATTCTTAGTATATACATACATATATACTGTAGTATATATGTACGTATATACTTGGTATATAAGTGCTTAAATACTACAGTATATACATACATATTTACTCAGTATATATGTACATATATATATTGAGTATATACATAGGTATATATGGTATATACGTAGGTATATACTTCTGCATTTGAATTCTTTATGTATCAAAACATACCATATGAGACTCTATTTAGTTTTAGTGTCCTTTTATGGAGACAATTGCAGGACTCTCAAATCTTACTCTTCCTCCTACAGCTCTACACTACATATAGATGAGAGTGTGAATTTGAGCGTCACTTATTACACGTATGGCTATCATAGAATTTAGAGATGGGTTGCCAACCATGTTGTGATAAACTTAGGGTTAGGAAAGGGTCGTGGACTGCTGAAGAAGATGAGAAACTCATCACCTTTATCCTCACCAATGGCTAGTGCTATTAAAGAGCCATCATAATGCTCACCGGATTACCACGGTGCGGCAAGAGCTGCCTCCTTCACTGGACTAATTATCTTCGCCCATGCTTAAAAAGAGGACTTCTTACTGTCTCTGAAAAATAGCTTGTCATCAATCTTCATGCTCGTCTAGGCAACAAGTGAGCTTAATTTCTCTGTTTTTTTGCTTCACGCACACACAATCATATATCAACAACCTCATACTTTGATCATCATATGTAACATGATTTTTATGCTTTACTTTAACATTTAAACTAGTGATAATTTAGTACTAAATTTTTTTATATGTGCCAACTAAATTCACAGAACGCCTAGGAATTTAATGAACTATTTTGTTTTGTTTTTTTTTGAATAAGATTAGGGCTGTTGTAACTAGATCCCTATCAACCCATTCATCAATAACCCCATCGGATAAAAAATCAAGTTTGGGGTGAAATTTTTTCTGGTGTACGCATATGCTCGGTATATACTATAGTATATATATACATATATACTTAGTGTATACGTACTTATATATTATAGTCTATACATACATATATACTATAGTATATACATATCTATATACTCAGTATATATGTACTTATATACTATAGTAAATATGTAAGTATATACAATAGTATTATATGTACGTATATATAATCACATAGCCTCAGGTGACACACACACACACTTGAGAAGAATTAGTAAAATAAATCATGGGAAAGATAAACATCTACTTATCCCTAAATTGCCACGAGAAAGAATAATACCATCTGCTACTAAGAACAAATGAAGAAAAAAGTTTGATTTAAAACAAAATAATTTTTTTATTGTTGCACTTTCAGAAACATCCATATTATTTGGCATGCTAGAATGTACAATAGGAGACCACCATCTAATCATTTATAAAAACTAGTGGCTAAGCCAGAAGGAGCAGGTTCATATGCCTTTGAGAATTACTATAGAAACAACTATCCTCCACATTTTGAATCCTGGCAAAAATCTAGGTTTGACTGAGGTCTCCAAGTTGAGATAGATACTCACGGGCCTGTACTACAACACATAATTGTTTCCGGCATAGAATCCATCAATAAATAGCTTCACAAAAAAATATCACTTGTGGAGCTTGGAAATATATTTAAAGAAAATAACATGCACAAACACATACATATAGATGATGGATGTGTGCGTGGATAGTTTTATGCATGCAAACATACACACCTATATACAGATGTACCATGTTACAGTATACCTAATTTCATGCAGAAGAATGAATAGTGAAGAAAAATATAGGTCCTGTCTTTTTGTGATGCGGAGTGTCTTCATCAAAAGATAATAGATCTCAAGTTCAAAAATCAACAGATAATGCATCTCTGGTTTTCAAGGATAAGATCATCAAAATATTAATATCTTTCAAACCTCAGGCTAAATGGGAGACTTTTGCACTGAGTAAGATTTTTATTAATAAATAAAAATTATGGACTCAACTAATACAAGTTTGAGAAAAATATTGCAATAATTATGATTTTGTTGATTATAAAAAGATCATTTCATGGTAAAATATATTTTACAAAGAAAACTTTTGTGGATGGGCTAGCACAAAATTATGTACTACAAAATTATTGAGAAAATGTTTATGCACTAATAAGAGTTAATAAACATATTCTCAATTTTTAGAGATTAGAAACAGCACATTAAAAAAGATTCTCTACAGGAACAAACTATGATTATGAGAATGCCTATACAATAAGAGGAAGAACTTCATCATTAGAATTACATGTCAAAATTCTCAGAGAGGTGGGTCTATGACAAAGAGAAAAAACCAATTTTATTTTGCACACATCAAGAGCTGATAACCTTGAACACAACCAATACATAACAATGAAAATGTAAACATTCTCCTAATTCCAAAAGTGAAATCAATGAAAAAGATTGACCAGCCTATCTTGAGCATAATGTGTAGGCACATTGATATGAATTTGAGAAACATGCGGGGTGAACAGTGAGCCTGCCAAATCGCAGAGTTCTTTATCACACAAACCACATCATTTTCCCTCACCTCGGATACCCTACTTGTTCACTCAAGCACATGAGACGTACATGAGCATAACATTATTTTGGGATTAGAGCATTCTAAATCATTAACTCATTTTAATGCTGCAGGCACATGCTAGACAACCATGAAAGTTGTTCATTACCTCCAACCACACTAAATTTTCTTTGCTTCCTGTGAACAAGTACTGACTAATAAAAATGGTGCCCCTGGTTGAATAGCTTGCAATGTAAGAAACAATTTTCTCTGTAGTAAAAAGAATAAATAAACACCAAATTAAATAGTGACTCAAAAAATTCAAATCATTCAAATGAAGTGCAAATAAAAAATTCACAATACAAATTTGAAGGAAAATAAGGGATTTGATGGGTCTCCACTTCTAGTGAGGGCATTTATATTAATCAATATATAACAATAAGTTACAAGGAATGCCCTACCAAGCACATCCATTATGTTTATGATCATATTTTCATTTAATTCAAAGATCATCAATGCTATGTTTCATTATGATCTAGTCCACCTAGACCATTATAACTCATAAAGTACTAACATTGGACAGACCATTAAAATTGATGGGCAACAATTCTGACGAAGCTTCTTGTTCTTGATCAGGTGTTAAAATAACAAATCCATCAGCCATGAGTGAAATGGATTTCTCATTTTTGTTAATAACCTACAATTTTGGACCTGCCATGTCCAGCATAACCTAAAACTTGAAAAGCAAAACTTCAAACACTCTTTGATTGTGATAACTACATTAACACACGGCAATAACCAAACCAATTAGATGCACGATAAGTAATTCAATTTGACAAAAAGAGGAAGTAATTTTATTTTGATAGTATGTTGTTCCCCTTATGATAGATATAAGTAATCATAGCTAAAAAAAACATACACCATGGATGTTCTTAGTGCTCTTGATTGTGGACTTTAGGTTCTCCAATGTCTCTTGGTGATATTGTGCATCACCCCATGAAAAATCAAATCTCACCACTGCAAAATGAAACTCGGCAATGAAATCCAATCAGTTCTCATTGAAAAAAAAACCAACGAAAAAGGAATACTAAGTACTACCAGACATTCTGACATTGAAGCATTTAGAAATGGTGTCGATGATTTGAGACATGGGGGCTAACGTATCGACAATCTTTGTCATTGCAAGGAAGATATTCTACAATGCAAAAAACAAAATCAAAAAATTGTAGCTCTTAACAAGCACATTAAAAGCAATAAAAAATAAGCCATGAAAAACTTACGACCTTGGATTGCTCAAGAATGGATCCCAACCCTATGGATACCTCGAGAAAAAGATGACTTAAGTTCATATTGATGTCTTAATTACCTATTCAATAACCCAATACCTATTTCCCTACAAATGATGTGATACGGTGCCTTCAGAGTTTGTGAATGAGCTAGTGGCAACCAGTAACCACCTGCATGTTTACAAACAACGTCATGAAGAATGCCAAAAAGGTTGGCTGAACAAGTCCCACAGTCCATAGATGAAAGCTGTCATCCACTAGACTAAAGAAGAGAGTAACCAATGGCATATTCTCACATGAAATGTCTAAATTCTAATGTCTCAATTTATTATTAATATAATATGAAAAAATTATAAAAGTATAAAATTTGAATATTTTAGTCATTATAAATTTTAATCTTTGAAGTGTTCATTTAATAACCACACTTAGATATTTATTTTTTAAATCATCAAAATTTTTTTGATGTAATTAAAACTTCTATGTATTAATCTTTAAATATCAATTTATTATCTTTTAAACTTTATAAAAAATTTGAATTTTTTTTAATTCAAAATTTTCAAATCTTTTAGTCATTATTTTTTTAAAAGATTCCTATAATCATAAAAATATTTTATGATTATAGGAATAAATATTAATATTTAATTACTTATTCATTAATTCATATATTTTTATAAATTTTTTTATTTAATCAAAGAATTGTTTATTTTAGCATTTTATTAGTAGTAATTTTTATTTATGTTTATTGTTTAATAAAAATATTTTCAAATTTATTATAATTAAATAATAAATTATATATTGTTTTTTAATACAAATATTTAAATATCATAGTTAAAAATATTAGAAAAATAATTTGTATAATTTTTTAATTAATTTTTAATCAACAAGATAGTTATTTTAGTCTATTTAATATAATTTTTTATTCATATTTATATATTTATAAAATTTTTTTATAATATCCTATTTTTATAATTATACGAGGAGATTGTATGTTTCAAGGATCACTCATCTATAGACAAAGACATACCTTGAATATAGAAAATTACAAAAAATATTAAAATATATAAAGCTAATAAAGTTAAATTATCATAAATTTGCGACAGAAATTATCAAAAGCCCAAATAGCTAGGGAAATATCCCAAGCTAAATGCAGATAATTATAAATAAAATTAAGGAATTATTCTTTCCAATTATATATAAAATTATAAAAAAATAAATTCAGATAATTATTTAGCAACAGATTTTGTCTCGATCTAATTAGATAGGAAAATTACGTCCCTAAATCTATCGCTAAATTCCCTACTTTTCTTTGCGTGGAATTTATGAAAACATTAGTGATGGATTTTGTCTAGATCTAAAAATATTTTTACTGAGTTTTTATCAATTTAGAAAATATTCATAATATAATTTTTTTGATAGTTGGTTTGGTGTCTACATAAAAGAAAAAAAAAATTTCTACATAATATTGATGTCAATAAAGATATATATATATTAAAGTATTATAACAAATGTGTTTTATATGTGGGATCTAAAGTAAATTTGTGATAACTATAAAATTTCATTAAGATTCAATGATAAGTTGATATTTTCTTGTCATGGTTATAAATGAGCTGACAGGACAACTATGAAAATAGATACATTGATATATGCTATATATAGATAATATTTTTTTAATAATTGAAATTTTTAAAAATTTAAATTGAAAATTAGATAGATAGCACATGTTTGAGAGTAAAAAATTTTAAAATAAAAGAGTAAAAATAAAATATTTAATTTGTATCTTTAATTTTAAATTGAAAAAATCAATTTCTAAAAATATAATTATTTTCGAAATTTATGATTTATAATTCAAAAGAAAGATACTTTTTTTTAAATATTAACTGATAAACTAAAACAATTGACCAAAATAAAGTATAATAGAATAATATATGTTAGACTACAAAAATTAAAAATATTAAAAAAATAATTAATTACTCAATTAATGATTCATAATGTTTACTTTTTATAATAAAAAATATACATAGGATGGTTGTGATAGATAAGGGGTTGATAAGATGAATGTTCTACTTATTAATCTCTTCTAAGAGATGCAAACTGTAATAAAAAAATATTCTTTGATAACTTATTAATCTCAACACTATATCCGTAATTTGAATATAAATAGTTGATCAATAAGAAAAATTTCTTACTTACCAAATAAAGTTTATCAAATGACTGCAAATAATTTTCCCTCTGTTGAATCTGAACACATAATGAGATGCAGCTTATAAGACTATGAAATTTGCATGTAAAACTTCTAATTGCATCATAAAAGACTACTAGACCACATACCTATCTTGTATGGAGCCGGTGGGCTTTCTCTCGAGGATTGAACACATTATATGGGTTGGTATCATTAACAGGTGGAGGAGGCTTCAGAATCAACCACACCTCATGACACCAGCCACTTAGCAAAAACATCAGTAAGATGAAAATAATTCAAAACACAAATAAATAGCAAGCAGGCAATAGAATCTGTAAAAGCAACTCCCATGATTTATTATCCACTGAAACTATTATTGATAAGTAATGTGAAAGATGAATCAAAAGGGTGGTGTTGTGCTGGAACCCCATTATAGTGTGACATATATGTTTAGTTATATGTTATTATACATAAAGTATATATCATAATAAATAATTATATATAATTAAACATATAGTTATATATAGATTATTCTTACAAGATATTCTAAGTAATTATACATAAATGTATACAAAGTTATAAAAAAATATATAGATTTACATATTTGTAAACATATGTGTATACATAGTTACAAATATAGTTATATTTAATTATATAGAGTGTTATATAGTTATACAAATATTTATATATAGTTATACACATAATTCTAAACATTAAGGTGTATGTTGTCATACATGTAATTATAAATATAATTACATGTGGGTATACATATAGTTACACATATAGTTATACTTATAATTATACTTGTAGGTATATAGTTTTTTTCTTTTAATTTTATATATTTTACATATAGTTATGTATAGGCTTAGATATAATAAAATACATTTGTATGTATTAATATATAAAAATGTATATTTAATTTATGTTGTTAATTATATATTTAAATATAATTATGTATAAAGATTTTATTGTTATACATATAGTAAGATACAATTATTTATAGTTATATGTTATTATACATATAGTGTATGCAGTTATAAATAGTTATATATAGCTAAAAATATAATTATATATATATATATAATTTTATATATATATATATATATATATATATATAATAATATATATTCATACAAGTAGTTATATGTAGTTATACATAAATGTAAACAAAGTTATAAACAAATATATAGATTTACATATATGTATACGTATATGTATACATAGTTACAAATATAGTTATATTTAATTATATAAAGTTTTATATAGCAATACAAAATTTATATTTAGATATAAACATATAGTTAAACATAATGTTATATGTTGTTATACATATAATTATAAATATAGTTACATGTGGTTATACATATAGTTACACATATAGTTAAACATATATTTATACATGTAGGTATATATATTTTTTCATATAATTTTATATATTTATACATATAGTTATGTATAGGCATAGATATATCAAAATACATTTTTATATAATAATATATAAAAATGTATATTAAATATATGTTAAAAATTATATATTTAAATATAGTTATGTATATAATTTTTATAGTTATAAATATAGTAAGATACAATTATGTATAGTTTATAAATATAGTATATGTAGTTATAAATAGTTATATATAGTTAAACATATAGTTATATATATATATATATATTCATACAAGTAGTTATATGTAGTTATGCATAAATGTATACAAAGTTATACACAAATATATAGATTTACATATATGTATACATAGTTACAAAAATAGTTATATTAAAATATATAGTGTTTTATATAGTTATACAAATATTTATATATAGTTATATATATATAGTTAAATATATAAAGTTTTATATAGTTTTAATTATATAGAGTTTTATATATTTAGTAAATATATAGATTTAGATAATGTTGTTATACATATAGTTATACATATAATTATGCATATAGTTATACTTATATTTATACATGCAGGTATACATATTTTTTCATATAATTTAATATATTTATACATATAGTTATTTATAAGCATAGATAAAGGTAAATACATTTTTATAATATAATATATAAAATTATATATTAAATATATGTTGTTAATTATATATTTTTATAAAGATATGTATAATATTTTTATAGTTATACATAAAGTAAAAGACAATTATTTATAGTTATATGTTCTTATACCTATAGTATATATAGTTATAAATAGATTTATATAGTTAAAAATAAAGTTTTGTATAAACACGCACACAAGTAGTTATATGTAGTTATACCTAAATGTATACAATTTTATAAACAAATATATAGATTTACATATATGTATACATTGTTACAAATATAACTATATTTAATTATATAGAGTTTTATATAATTATACAAATATTTATATATAGGTATACACATAGGTTAACATTATGTTGTATATTGTTATACATGAAATTATAAATATAGTTACATGTGGTTATAGATATTGTTACACATATAGTTATACTTATATTTATACATGTAGGTATATATATTTTTTTATAAAATTTAATATATTTATACATATAGTTATGTATAGGCATTGATATAGTTAAATACATTTTTATATACTAATATATAAAATTGTGTATTAAATATAGAATTTGTCAATTATATAATTAAATATAGTTATGTATAATGTTTGTATAGTTATACATATATTAAAAGAAAATTATTTATTGTTATATGTTTTTATACCCATATTATATTTAGTTATAAATGGATTTATATTGTTTAAAATATGTGTGTGTGTGTGTGTGTGTGTGTGTATTCCTACAAGTAGTTATATGTAGTTATACATAAATGTATACAAAGTTATAAACAAATATATAGATTTACATATATGTATACATAGTTAAAAATATAGTTATATTTAGATATATAGAGTTTTATATTGTTATACAAATATTTATATATAGTTATACACATATAGTTAAACATAATGTTGTTTGTTGTTATACATGTAATTATAAATATAATTACATGTGGTTATACATATAGTTATATATATAGTTATTCTTATATTTATACATGCAGGTATATATATATTTTATTATTTAATATATGTATACATATAGTTATGTATTGGCATAGATATATTTAAATACATTTTTATATACTAATAAATAAAATTGTATATTAATTATATTTTGTTAATTATTTATTTAATTATAGTTATGTATAATGTCTTTATAGATATACATATAGTAAAAGACAATTATTTATAGTTATATGTTCTTATACCTATATTATATTTAGTTATAAATAGATTTATATAGTTAAAAATATAGTTATATATATATATATATATATTCATATAAGTAGTTATATATAGTAATACATAAATGTATACAATGTTAATTCTAGATTTCTAGCTTCCTATTCCTCTTTCATATGCTCTCATAAAATGTTTTGGTATATGGGAAGATGCATTATCTCATTTTGATGTTGTAAAGAAGATGTGGAACTTTATAAAAAAATAATTTACAAGTATGCCAACATTCATTGTCTTCATCTCCCCCCGATGATAATCTATGGTGCTATTCTTCAATTTCAATTAATCGTTAAATTTTTTTGTTTTCAAATTGGATCAATCAAATAGGAAAAAAAAGATGCGATGATAAGTTGAAATAGCTACTTCACTGTAAGTCTTTCACTGGATTTCCAATCTCAAAGCTCTTATCTCCTCACTTCATGAAGAAGGAATAATGAGCAACTTTCGGGCACATGATTTTTTATATGTGTAGCTAAATAGGAAGAGATTTATTTGGTGGCATCGTTGTTCTTAATTCTAGTTTTTTTCTTTGCTTGGCTGACTAACCTTACCATGATTCTTTGTAGGACATCTGCTATGCAAACATGACAACTATCTTGGAAGTTGATGACTTCAAGTGTCACATATCCATACATGTTTTGGCATTTTATTTTGATTTTGTTTTTAATTTTGTTTTTGATTTTGATTTTGATTTTGATTTTTCTTTTTCTTTTTCTTTTGAAATGTTTCTGTTGAGAAATGAGAGTTTATGTATCTGTGTTGATGCAGTTTGAGCCTTAAAATTGATGCAGATTGAGCCTACACCTAGAAGGGGGGAGTCAGAAGTGACCAGAAGAAAGCCAGATTACTTCCTTTAGTGCGAGCCAACACAAATTGGTGCAGCCAAAATATTTATCAGCCAAAATATAACTCACACACTAAATCATTTTTTATTATTTTATTTTTAATTTTTCAGCACTATATTTATTTTGTACACTGCCATAAAACACTATTTGCATTCTTGCCCACACTTCCTCGCAAAAAATGCCACACTACATGCATATAATTGCACACAACCTTTCCACTCACACATCCACTCTGACAATATTACATGGCAAATGCCATACTGCTACAAGAGGTGGCACCCTATTATTGCATGGCATCTTACAATGGAGGTCTGCTAACTTTTATTAGTCGTTCATATTTACTCTAGATAATGACATTCAAATGGTGAAAACACTTGCTTCTATGGAGCATAAATGTGATCTCATCAATATTAGCTATGGCGAGCCTACTTTACTTCTATAATATGGTCATTTTATAGATCTTGTTAATAAAGTTTAAGTTATAGCTATTAACAATTGATTCTCATGTTGTTCTACATTTTGTGTTTCTAAGCCTATTTTTGTTTGCCCTGAATTGTGAGTAGGTGGTGAGCAAGGACCATTATGTGTTTTTTAGTAGTACTAGCAATAGTTTTCCAGCATTAAGCACCTTTGGTGCCCCTGGAGTTTCACTATTAGCTCCTCATTTTTTTTTCAACAAGTTTGATTTAGCAAGATAATATGGACTCCTTGCAACCTATGATTACTCAGGAGCAAGCAGTGAAGCTATGTGATATAAACTTTGGTATCAAGGCAAATGGTAACGAGCTAGATGGTAATGGCCATTAATGTATGTGGGTTGCCTTAATACAATAAGAATTATATATTCGCATTGTACATTTATATGTTCTATTAATTTATATATTTATTTTTTTAGATGTTAATGAGCTAAAGAGAGAGAGAAACATATATTATAATATTACATTTCATGTGTGCATACACATGTAATAGCCCACATGTTTGCATTGTGTGTGTCATAAACTACCAAGGAAAGGAATTCCTAGCCTTGGTAGTGCCTAAGGCACATTCCTATTCACAAAGCTTAATTTTTTAAAAAATATTATAGTTTAATATGATATAAACATATTTACTGTGAATACTAGATCATGAGTTTTTAGATATGTGTTTTTAGATATGCGAGTTAAAGGTAGCTCTATCAAACAGTGAATACTAGATAATTACTAAATGTGCATTTCTAACATTTCATAGACGCTTAATGCCATTCCTCCCTTGAACTATGATTTTATGACATTTGATATTTTGAAATCTATGGTTTCTGGTGATCTCATTGGCAATGAATATGATGTTATGGCTAGGGACATCAGGGTTGGGGATTTGAATTTGTTGTTTCTATAGTATATATGTACATATATACTATGGTATTATATATAAGATATAAGTTGTATTGCATAATTTTACCATATATTTATCAAAATAGAACTTTATTTATTTATTTTGATTTGATTTATTGGTTTAAATTTCATACATATATGATACCATAATGTTCCCCATACGAAGCTTGCAGAAGTGAAGGGACATTAGAAAAGGGTTAAAGTTACATGCGAATATCTCACTTTCTCTGGTGGTGGCTCGCAATTCAAAAATGGAGCTCTGCAATACATAGGCTTCATCAATGAGGTCGTTCTTTCCCTATTTGCAGAAACATAGAAATTAGAATTTTACTAGACATGACGTAGGACAACTAGGATTGCTTTATAGCAGGAGAAAGATGGTGAGTAGAGGAGCTGAGGGAGAGAAAGCAACATCAATTTTATAGACAAATGAAACTTTATGCACCATCGTTAGATACATTGATTAAAAATAGGGTGTAATAAAATATTGTTATGTTTTTGGTTAAACTATGCAACAAATTGTATCCGAATAATATATTAACTACTTTTATTTTTTGTTAATTAAAAATATTGGTTTATATTTTATGTTTTTATTCAATTTAATATAAAAACTTAAAAATATGTAATCAAAGTTTTTGTAAAAAAATAAAATTGTGAAAATAATTTTGGAATGAAAATAGCTAGGGATTTTTTACTCTCTAATTTAGCTAGAGACTTTTCTATAACTTATAATTTCAATCAAAATTAGCAAAAAAAAATATAATTAGCTAGGAAATTTTTAACATTAAAAAATTTGGTAAGGGATTAGTTTTCTCATTAATAATTTGTGACATGAACTTTAGCTTGGGATAATTTCTCTCGTAAATCCATCATTATTATATTTTAGTGATGGAATAAGCCCAAATAGCTAGGGAAATTACTCTACCTATTTGGGGTTTTTTGTAGTGAGATAGATAGCTATATAGACTGAGTGATAGATAGATAAACATATAGATAGATATATAAAGAGATTGATAGATATAAAGAAAAATAATTAGATAGCTAGATCGTTTGATAGATAGAAAGATATACAGATAGATAGATAGTTAGATAATTAGATAGATAGATAGGTAGATAGAGAGATAGAAAGATAGACATATAAAAAGATAGACAAATAGATAGATAGATAGATAGCCAGATAGAGATATAGATAGAAAGATATATAGATATAGAAGAATACAAATTGACAAATAAATTGATAGATAGATAAATAGATAGATTAAAAGATAGAAATATTGATAGATTAGGCAGATAGATATAAAGAATGAAAGATAGATAGATATAATGTTAGACAAATAGACAGATAGACACATATAGATAGATAGATAGATATAAAGATAGACATATAGATAGATAGAAATAAAGATAGAAAGATAGACAAATAGACAGATAGACACATATAGATAGATAGATAGATATAAAGATAGACATATAGATAGATAGAAATAAAGATAGATAGACAAATAGACAGATAGATAGATAGACATATAGGCTAATTGATAGATAGATAGATAAATAGATAGATAGATATACACATAGACACATAGAACAAAGACACATACATAGATAGGAAGATAGAGAAATAGATAAATAGACAGATAGAAAGATACAAAGATAGACAGATAGATAAATAGATAGATAGATAAATTGAGAGATAGATAGATAAAGAGATAGTTAGATATATAGATAGTCAGATAGATAAATAGAAAGATATATAGGCAGATAGACATATAGACAAATAAATAGATAGTTAGAAAAATAAATAGATAGAAAAATAGATAAATAAAAAAATATTCATATTGATGGCTAGAGAGAGAGAGAGAGAAAGAGAGAGAGAGAGAGAGATATATATATATATATATATATATATATATATATATATATATATATATAATTATAATGATGGATAGATAGATAGATAAATGGGTAGATAGATAGAAAAATAAATGGATAGGTAGATATAGAAATAAATAGATAGAAGAAAGAAAGATAGATTGATAATTAACATAAATACAGATAGACAGATTGACAAATTCACAAATACATAGATAGATAGATAGATAGATAGATAGATTGATATAAAGTTTGATAGACAAATAGATAAGATAAATAAATAGATAGATAGATAAACATATACAAAGATAAACATATTGACAAATAGACAGTTAGAAAAATAAATAGATAGTAGATAGAGAGATAGACAGAAAAATATATAGATAGATAGATAAGTAGATAGATAGATAGATAGGAAACGCTCTCAACTTGTTAGAGAGAGAAACAGTTTCCTAGAGAGAGAAACCTGCAATTGGGTAGAAGAAGAAGCAAGTTTTAAGCTAATATTAATGGAATTGGATTACTTAGTTAATAAGAAGTCCTTTTCTGATTTTAATAGAAATACCGTGCCCCCTATCGCGAGCTTCTCGCAAATTCAAGCAAAATATATCGAGGAACCCTCGATATTCTTCTCGGCCGAGGAAATTCACAAGTTCTCTGCTACTCATACACACACGTTTGTGAAAAAATTTTTCGCATGGAAGGCCTCGTATTGATGATATTAGGGCATTCTTCAAATCATTGAAACTCAGAACCTTGATCAAAATCAGACTGATTGATGAGAAACATGTGTTACTGCAACTTCATTCCGAGGAGGATTTCCATCGTTTATGGTTGAAAGGAGCTTGGTATATCATGAGATATCCCATGAGAACCTTTAAATGGACTCCAGAATTTATCACAAAGGAGGAATCGTCATTGGCCCCGGTATGGATTCTATTACCTATGCTCCCGATTCACTATTTTGATAAATTGGCATTATATCGTATTGCGTGTGTTTTGGGCTCTCCTCTTCTTCTTGATGGTGCTACGGCAACACTCTCTAGACCGAGTGTTGCAAGAATCTGTGTAGAGGTGGACTTACAGAAAACTCTCCCTCATCGTATCTGGATTGGAAACACAGAGGGAGGTGGTTTTTTGCAAACTATAGTTCCAGAATACCTCCCTCCTTTTTGTGCATGCTGTAGAAAGATGGGACATGCCATAGAGGTATGTTTGGTTAATAAAAAAAGAAACGAAAATAAACAAAATCTAGAAGAGAAGAAAAGAGCATTTGAAAGTAAAGGAGAAATGGTTTAATATCAAAAAAAACTCCAACCGATTGCCCAAACAGACATACAGAATGAAGAAGTTGAAGATCAAAAATTAATTGAATATAATAGGCAGAATAGTGAGGAGGCAAGAACAGAATCCTTAGAAAATGCTAAAAGGAGAGAAATGATGAAAAAAATTTCAGAGCTAAATAGGAGAACCAGAATTCAAATGAAAAATAAGAAACAAAAAAATAAAAGCTGGGTAGTGCTGGTTGAAAAAGATTCAGATGAGGAATCAGAAATAAAAAGCTTGACTTCCCTCTATACGGATGGGGAAGACAATGAGCAGAAAATTAGAATCAATAATGATGACATTAATATAGAAAAACTCAAGCTAAAACAAAAAATGGGAAATAGAGATTGGGCAATTGAAGAACTAAAAATAATGGCCATTCAATTGGGTAGGGATTGGAAAGAGGAGAGGGAACAAGAACTAAGCACAATAAGAAAACCTAGAAGCATGGAAAAAAAGCATTTGAATAAGATATGCGAAACTAAATGCACCACTAGAGCACAAGCTAAATCCATAAGAAATGTATAAGTACATCTATTGGAATATTAGGGGAATAGCAAACCCCCCTCAAGAAATAGAATAAAAAAACTAATATATATGCAAAAAATTAACCTCATTTCGATAACTGAACATGGTGGATAAAGCTCAGCTAAATTATTATAAAAATTTATTAGGATTTGAAAATGGGTATGCCAATAATAATGGAAAAATTTGGATTTTATGGAAAGATAATTTACATATAAAAATATTAAAAGAAACTAATCAACTAATAAACTTTAGTTTAAGTCAAGATGAAAATGAAATAATAACAATAATTTATGCAAAGAATAAAAGAGAAGAGAGAAAAGAATTATGGGATGAAATGAATAAAATTTCGATGGAAAAAAAGCCTTGGATTATCGGTGGAGATTTTAATATAGTTAGAAGTCTTAAAGAAAATAAGGATGGTAGGACACCAAATAAAGGGGGGATGTCTCACTTTAATGATATAATAAATAAAACAAACTTAATAGAAGCTAAATTTTTAGGCTCACTGTTTATATGGTGTAATAACTAGAGGAAAAAAGGAAACTTATGGGCGAGACTGGATAAAGTCTTATTTAATTTTAAATGGCTAGATCAAGTTGGCTCTACAGAAGTGAAGCACTTAAACAGAACCTGCTCTGATGAAATCCCATTATTAATCACTATTAAAAAATCTACTCATACAGGAGGTTCTTTTAGATTCCAGAATTCTTGGTGTTTACACCATGATTTTTTAAAGATGGTGAAACAGTCCTGGAACAAGGAGACATTAGGAAATCCTATTTAAGTATTAAATAATAAGTAGAGTAGATTAAAAGTTGAATTAAAAAAGTGGAATTAGGATACTTTTAGGAATATAATTAAAAATATAAAAGATACAGAGGAACTAGTATTAAAAAGAGAAATAGAATTAGAAAAAGCTCAAAATATAGACAATAGAAGTGCTCTTAGCAAGGCACTAGCAGAATTAAATCTAAAAATATAAATGGAAGAAGTTTTTTGGAAACACAAATCTAAAATTAAATGGCTTAAAGAAGGTGATAAAAATACAAAGTTTTTTCAAAAAATAGCTAAGTTAAAATATCATAAACATAGAATTAGAGGTATAAAAGATAATAAGGAAGAATGGCTTGAAAAAGATTCAGATATTCAAAACTATTTTACAAAATTTTTTGAAAACCAATTAAGTGGAATAAGAGAACTAAAAGGAAATTCACTTTTAAAAAACATAGAAAATAAAATCACCATAGAAGATAATAACATGCTAACTAAACATCCAGAAGAAGAAGAAATCAAAACAGTGATATATAGTATGAACATAGATAGTGCAGCTGGACCGGATGGATGGAACAACTGTTTTTTCCAAGCCTGTTGGGATATAATAAAGTAGGATATAGAAAAAGCGCTTAATAGTATATTTTGTGGGGCTGAATTTGGAAAAAAATGGGGAAGTTTTCACATTATTCTCATACCTAAAATAGAGAATCCGCAGAAAGGGGAGGATTTTAGACCAATAAGCCTATGCAACACTATTTACAAAATTGTATCTAAAATTTTACAAAATAGATTAAATTCAATTTTACCTAAAATTATTTCTGAAGAACAACCCGGTTTTATGAAAATAGATTAATAATGGAAAATATCTGCTTGGCTAAAGAAATGAGTAGAGAAATAGGATCCAAAATAAGAGGGAAAAATGTTATTATAAAATTGGATCTATCCAAGGCTTTTGATAGAGTAGAATGGAGAATTCTCTGTTCTATCATGAGAAAGATGGGTTTCTCTGAAACATGGATAGATTTGATTTATAGATGTATTTCTAATGCATGGGCTAGAATTATCACAAATGGAAAGGTAGGAGAAGAAATAAAACCAGTTAGAGGTTTAAGACAGGGTGATCCACTTTCACCATCATTATTTAACATTTATCTGGAACTCTTAATAGTTAACCTTAAAGATAAAATGCGGAATGGTATGATAGGCACATTCAGATAGCCGAGGAACCCTCCATTAGTGAGTTGCCTTGCATATGCAGATGATGTAATTATATTCACTAATGGCAGTAGCAAATCACTACATAATCTGATGAAC
The DNA here is from genome assembly GCA_029783825.1 of Sapria himalayana. Lineage (NCBI taxonomy): Eukaryota > Viridiplantae > Streptophyta > Magnoliopsida > Malpighiales > Rafflesiaceae > Sapria > Sapria himalayana. Next base: position 115,973 of record JAREIK010002189.1, read on the forward strand.
TTATTGAAATGCATGGAGGAAGAAACAGGACAAAAATTAAATAAAAGAAAATGTCAATACATGATATCACATAAGGCTCCAATTGCATTAGCTCATAAAATAAAAAACATTTTAGGTTTCTCCCATAATAAAAAAGAAATGATCTATTTGGACTGCCCGATATATGAAGGTAAACTTAAGATAGTATATTTAGAATTTTTATTAAATAAATTCAAAAAGAAAATCTCGGGATGGAAAGAGGAATATTTAAGTATGGGGGGTAGAATTACTTTAATAAAACATGTTTTAGAAAGTCTTCTAATGTATTATATTATGATAATTCAACCTTCAGTTTTTATTATTAAAAAAATCGAAAAAGAATTAGCTAACTTTTTATGGGGAAAAAAGATGGCAAATATAAATTACACTGGAAAAAATGGAGAGACTTATGCTACCCAGTTCAAGAAGCTAGATTGGGTTTTGTTAATCTTATAGATTTAGCATAAGCAGGAGCAAGCAAGAGATGGTGGAGGTTGAAAGAAGATAATAGTCTATGGTCAAAATTTATGAGGGCAAAATATTGTATTAAGGATGATATCAATAAAGTAAAGAATAAAAGTAAGTGTTCACAGATATGGACACAATTGCTTAAACAAAAAGAATTAGTTGATAGATTTTCTATACTTACTAAAAAAGGATGGAAATGGAATTTAAGCTCGGATGGAGCATTTTTCACTAAAAATGGTAAAAAATGAATTAAGAAAAAAGTTAAAAGAACATACATTATTCAAATGTGCTTGGAATAATGATAATCCACAAAAAATTAAAACTTTTATGTGGAAAGTTTTATCTTATATTATCCCAATTGACAATAATTTAAAGAAAAAAGGTATTATGCTGGTATCTAGATGCGAGTATTGCTTAAATGAAATTGAAACATTGGACCATCTCCTTTCACATGGGAGAGTGGCAGCAGAGTTATGGAAAAGACTAGGATTAGAAATGAATTTAAAATATGAACATCTAAACTTGAAACGTAGGCTTCAGAAATGGATTAATCTAAAAGTTTCTAGTCCAGTGCAGAAATGGATTAAAATCAACGTGCCATTATTAGTTATCTGGTTCATTTGGAAGGCTAGAAATAAAACTAGATTCGAAGGTTATAAAATGATAATAGAAGATATCTGGAAAGATATTAAAGAAGAAACAAGTAAAATTTCAGAATTGAACCCTATAAAAATTCAAGGCTCGAAGAGGGATAAGAAACCTTAATTTTTTGGAATCTAAAAGAAATTCTACCTAAACAATTTAAAGTAATATGTATAAAATGGGAAAAACCACCTCAAGGTAGTATAGCTTTAAACACAAATGGTAGCTTCGATAGAGATATGAGTGAAGCAAGAGGTGGAGAAGTTATTAGAGATTCGAAAGGACGGCTAATATTAGCCTTCAGTAGAAAGATGCAAGCATCCTCGGCTGTTCACGTTGAGATATTAGCTTTAAGAGAGGGAATTAAGTTATGTAGAAAACTAGAAATTAAAAATATAAATATTCAAATAGATTTGAAAATTGTTGTTATTTTAATCAAAAAGTAGACAAAGATGTGGAAATATAAAGATGACATAGAGGATATTCTAAATGATATGAACTTTCTAAACTTTTCGATAAAGCACAATTTCAGAGAGGCAAATGCATTAGCAGATATATTAGCTAAAGAGGGAAGAAAGAAAGGTGATCTGGATTATAATGAAGAGAATTTACCAAAAAAATTTACTGGAATATTAAAACTTGATAGTAAAGATTTTCCTTATATTAGAAAAAATAAAAATATTAATTAGAACTTGCCATTCAAATAGGAAAATAAGACCATATAAGAGATCACCCTAGTCCTGAGGGGTGATCGAGATAAGGTAAGTGTCTCTTGTATGCATGGTTTTTCTGTTTGTTTTTTTTTTTTCTGTTTTTCTGTTGTTTTTTTACAGGTAGAAAGGAAAGAAGAAACCGAAACTAATTAAAATAACATTAGGGGACTGGTTTGGGAAAAGATAATGGATGTATAGATATGTAGTATGCTCTGCAGGTACATATGATTCTGCATGTCCATAGCTTGGTGGACTATTCTGAATGGAAGGCTAGATATATTTAAATGATATTGTTAGTAGTGGGTATTATATAAGTCTAGTTGCTGGAAGTATGTGCTATTTTTCTGGAAGTCTGTGTTATTAAGTGTGTGTTGCTAGAAGTCTGTTGCTTTAAAATGGGTGTTGCTGGAGGTCTGTTTCTGGTTGTATGTGGGATGTCTGTAATATATAGGTGCAAGATGTAAAAGTTCAAGAGGACAGTGATGGAATTAAAAGCAAAAAGATGGAAGAAAGTAGAGCATATCAAACAATTCTGAACAGCAATGGAGCTGTCCCTGAAGTATCAAGCCAATTACTAATTGGTTTGAACAGGGAAGGAGGGATACAAGGTTTTAATTATGTGTATGATAGAATTGATTTTGTGCAGGACAGAAAAATTGCAGGTGAATGGTTAATCAGGATATAAATAACAGCAACCAACAATAATCACTTGGAAGGACAGCTTATAAAGATGTTCAAAAACTCAGCTACCTTTATTAGACAGTGGAGGGAGAATATGAAGCTAGAAATTAAAGAAGGCACGAGATGACTCAAGATTCGAGTTAGCTAAAAAACACTGGAGGGAGAATCAAATATACAGATTTAAAAGACATAAGACACTTTAGAAGCACCGAAACATAGAAAGAAGCAAAATAAAGCTTATTATACTCATCGAAAGATTGTTAAAGCAAGACAATGGATAAGCTACCATCATAAGGATATCCATTAACTTTCAGAAGGAATATCTCCTTGCACAAAAAGGTAAAGATAGAAGACATAGATTAACATAGCCATAGCACAAACAAAATTACATTTTATTAGATTGGTTAAATGTATTTTATTATTATTTGAAGAATGAGTGTAAAAGGGCTAAGGGTAGATGATAGTTTGTATTAATGGTATTCCTCTGCCAAAAGAGAGGGTTATTATTAATAAAATAATATTTTATAAAAAAAAGATAGATAGATAGATAGACATATAGATAGATAGATAGATTCACAAAATGATTGACAGAAAGACAAATTTATAGATAATTATATGGATAGATCAATAGCTAGATGTACAAATAAAGAGATAGAAAGATAAATACTAAAATAGATAGACATATAAAAAGATAGATTGATAGATAGAAAAATAGATAGATAGAGAGATAGATAGACAGATAGGTAAATAGATAGAGTGATAAATAAAGATTTAAATAAATAAACAGATAGACATATAGGCAAAAAATTAGAAAAATAGAAAAAAAAGATACATAGATATAAAGATATCACATAGAAAGATAGATAGATAGACAGATAGGTAAAAATATAGATAGATAAATACACAAATAGATATATAGATAGATATTTAGACGAATAGATAGATAGATAGATATTTATAGAAATAGATAGATAGAGGATAGATAAACAAATAGAATTATAGATAGATAGACTTATAGAATGAATGACTAATCGATATAAATATAGTAAGATATTTGGATAGATAAATAAATAGATATTTAGTTAGTTAGATAGACAGATAAATAGATTGATAAATTGATAGATAGAAAGATAGACAGATAGACAAATATACATATTCACATATAGATAGATAGACATATAGATAGATAGATAGGTAAACATACACATAGAAAGATATACATATAGTTAGATAGAGAGAGACAGAAATACATATAGATAGAAAGATAGAAAGATAAATAAATAGATATAAAGATAGATAGATAGATAAATAGATATATAGATAGATTGATAGATAGAGAGATAGTTAGAAAGATAGATACGGTAAACATACAGATATAAATATAGTAAGATATTTGGATAGATAAATAAATAGATATTTAGTTAGTTAGATAGACAGATAAATAGATTGATAAATTGATAGATAGTTAGATAGACAGATAGACAAATATACATATTCACATATAGATAGATAGACATATAGATAGATAGGTAAACATACACATAGAAAGATATACATATAGTTAGATAGAGAGAGACATAAATACATATAGATAGATAGAAAGATAGAAAGATAGAAAGATAAATAAATAGATATAAAGATAGATAGATAGATAAATAGATATATAGATAAATAGATAGATAGACATATAGACACAAAGACAAATAGATATACTAATAAACATATAGATAGATAGATAGACAAATATGCATACATATAGATAGATAGTTAGACCAATAGATAAATAGACAGTTAGACATATAAAAATGTCTATAGATAAATAGATAAATATATTGATAGATATCTAAATAGATTGATAGATAGATAGATTGATTGTTAGATAGGTAAAAAGATACATATATAGATAGACAAATAGAATGATAGACAGAAAGATAGATAGATACGGTAATAGATTGATAGTTGAAAGACAGATAGAAAGATAGAAAGATAAATAGATATAAAGATAGATAGATATACAAATAAATAGATAAATAAATGGATTGACATATAAATAGATAAAAAATAGACACTTAGATAGATAAATAGATAGATAGACACATAAACATACACACACACACACACACACATATATATATATAGAAAAATAGGCAGATAGGTAGATAGGCAGAAAGAAAGAGAGACATATAAACTGATAAACATATAGAGAGATAGACAAATAAATAAATAAAATAATTGGTATATAAAAAGATAGATAGATAGATAGACATATAAATAGATAGACTAATAGACTCATAGACAGAAACACAATTATATACCCAGACAGATAGACAAATAGATAGTTACATAGTTAGATAGATAGAAAGAAAGAAAGATAGATAGATAGATACATAGATTTACAAATTGATAATTTGATATCTACATAGTTAGATACATAAATAGATAGATAGATAAATAAATAGTCAAATAGACTGATAGATACATAGACAAATAAACATATAGACAGATAAAAGATAAAGAGATAGATAGATTGATTGATAGATAAAATACATAAGAGACAGTTAGATAGACAACTAGATATATAGATAAACAAATAGAATTATAAATAGAAATATAGATAGACAGTTAGGTAGAATGACAATAGACCGAAAGATAATTAGAAAGTTGGATAGATAGATAGATAGATAGAAAGTTAGATATTAGAAAATTAGATAGCTACACAGATAGATAGATATATAAGTAGATTGATAGATTGATAGGTAGACAGATTGACAAATATACAAAAAGACATACAAGTATTGATAGATAAACATATAGACATATAGACAGACAAACACTTAAAAAGATAAATAGATAGATAGATAGAGGGATAAACATATAGACAGACAATAGATAGACATATATGCAAATAGACATATAGAAATTTAATAAGAAATATAGATAGACAGAAAGATATATAGATAGATAAATATATAGATAGATAGACTAATAAATTAATTGACAAATAGATTGATGGATTGAATGATTGAATGATATATAGATTGATTGATTGAATGATAAATAGATATATAGATAAGCATATAAACAAACAAACAAATAAACATATAGACAAATAGATAGACTGATAGAAACATAGACAAATAGACAGATAAAAGAATGATAAATAGATAGATATTTAGATAGATAGATAGATAGATAAACAAATAAGCAAAAATATAGTTACATATATATATTTAGAAAGTCAGTTATATAGATAAAAAAATATATTGATAGATAGATAGACCAAATAGAATAATAGATAGATTGACAAATAGACTAATAGATTGATAGGTGATAAACAAATAGAAAGATATAAAGATAGGCAGATATACAAATATATAGATAATCATATAGATAGTTAGATTGATAAAGAGATAGATATATAAATAGATCGAAAGATAAATAGATCAAAAATAGATAGATTGATAGATTGATAGATAGACAGATAGATCTATAGACATATAGGGAGATAAGTAGATAGATAAAAAATAAATAGATGGATAGCCATATAGTCAAATAGCTAGATATATAGATAAATAGATAAACAAATTTGTAGAATGAAAATAAATAGACACATAGATTGATAGATGACTAAACATATAGACAATTAGACAAATAAATCATATAGATATATAGATAGTTAGACAAATAGAGACATATACACATATATAGATAGATATAGAGATATATAGATAGACATTTAGGTAGTTAGATAGATAGAGAGATAGATATATAGATAGTTACATAGTTAGAAAATAGATAGTCAGATAGATAGTCAAATAAATAGATTGATAAATTGATAGATAGACAAATAGACAACTAGACATATACATTTATACACATATAGATAGATAAACATATAGACATATAGATAGATAGACACAAAAAAAGATAGATAGATAGTTAGATAGAGAGATAGAGAGTTAGATTATTAGTCAGATATAGATATAGACAGATAGACAGATAGACACATAGATATATAGATAAAAAGATTTAAAGATAAATAGATAGATAAATAGAAAAATAAATTGATAGATATATAGATAGATAGATTGAATGATATATATATATATATAGATAGATAGATAGACATATAGGCAAATAGATAGATAGATAGACAAATAGATAGACTAATGGGCTGATAGATAGATAGACAAATAGATAAATAGAAAGATAGATAGATACATATATATTTAGACAAATATATAGACAAATAAATATATCGATAGATAGAAAGATAGATAAAAATAGAGAGAGAGAGAGATATATATATAGACATAAAGGCATATATAGAAAGATAGATAGATAGTTGGGGAGATAAATTAATAGATATATTGGTATATATATATATATAGATAGATAGATAAACAGATAGACTACGATATTGATAGACATATAGATATATAGATTGATTGATATATAAATAGACAGATACAAAGATAGATAAACATATAGATAGATAAATTGATAGATATATAAATAGATATGCATATAAGTAAATATGCAGATACATAGATAGATATACAAATAGACTGATATATAGATATTCATATAGAAAGATAGATATATAAATAGATTGGAAGAAAGACAAATACATAGATAGATAGATATATAGATAGATAGACAATTAAATAGATAGATTGATCGACATATAGACAGAAACATAGTTATATTGTTAGATAGATAAATAGATTGATAGTTATATCATTAAATAGATCGACAAATAGATAAATAGATATATAGATACATAGATTTATAAAAGTATAGATGCTAGATACATAGATAGAAATATAGACAGATAAAAAAATAGTCTAATATATAGATAAAAAGATAGATAGATAAAAAAACAGATTGATAGACATATTGAAAGAAAGATAGATAGAAAGACATATCAAAAAATAGATAGACAGATTTACAGATAGATAGATAGATAATTAGATAGATAGATAGATAGACGTATAAGTAGATAAGTAGATAGGTAAATAGAGAGATAGACATAATGAAAGATAAATAAATAAACAGATAGATAGATGGATAAATTGATAAATAGATAGACATATAGATAGATTTATAGATTAATATAAATATTCATAGAAAAATAGATAAATAGATAAACAAATAAATAGATAGCCAGAAAGATAGATTGACATATAGACTTATATATAGATAGATAGATAGACATATAGAATGATAGACAAATTGATAGATATAGAGATATACAAATTACCAAATTGAAAGATAGATAGAAAAATAGATAGATTGATATCAGTAAGATAGATAAATATATAGATAGATAGAGACATAGAGAGATAGACAAAAATATAGAAAGATAAATCGACAAAAAGATAGATGGATCGACAAATAGAAAGATAGATAGATAGTCATTATATAGTTAGACATATGTATAGATAGATAGAAAAACAAATGGACATATAGATAGATAGGTAGATAGTTAGATCAATTGATAGTCAGATAGATAGATAGTTTGATAGATAAAAAGTTTGAAAGATATATAGAGAAATAGATAGATAACAAAATAGATTGATAGATGATATATAGATAGGCTAATATGCAGATAGATAGATAAAGCGATAGATAGATAAAAAAATAGATAAATAGATAGATAGACAGACTGATAGATAGATATAAACATAAATAGAGAGATAGATAGATAGATAGACAAATATATAGATACATAGATATATACATAGATAGATAAACATAAAGATAAATAGATAGATAAAAAGATATATAGACAAATAAATATACATATATATAAATAGATAGATAAATAGATAGATAGACATTTAGGTAGAAAGATCATTAGATAGACATATAGATAGGCAAATAGATAGTTAGAAAGATAGATAGAAATAGATATATAGGCTTATAGACATATATATAACAAAATAGATAAACAAATTAGTAGAAAGATATATAGTCAATAGACAAATAGATGGATACGCAAATAAATAGATAGACTGATAGATAGATAAATATACATATAAATCGATAGATAGATAGATAGAGTAACACATTGATAGATACATATATAGATATAAAGATAGATAGATAAACAGATCGAAAGATAAATAATACACATATAGATAGATAGAAAGATAGACATATAAATAGATAAAGAGATATACAAAAAGACAAATTTAGAGATTGAAAGATAAATCTATAGATAAATACAAAGATATTTAGATAGAAAGATAGACTGTTATACTAATATATTTATAGACTCATAGATAGATAGAATGATAGACAGATATATAGATAGACAGATAGACAGATATGTAGAAAGATAGATTGAAAGACAAATAGATAGATAGAACTACAGATTGGCATTTAGTCAAATACACAGATTAATTGGCAGATAGATAAATAGATAGATAAATAAATAAATAGATAGAAAAATAGATAGAAAGTCATATAGATAGATAGACAGATAGACACATAGACAAATACACTGATAGAGATATAGTCAGAAAGATAGATAGATAGAGAGGCACTTAGATAGAAAGAATTATAGATAGATATATACAAAGGCAGTAGATAGATTGACTATTAGAATGATAAATAGATAAATAGATATGTTGATAAACAGATTGATTGATTGATAGATAGAGAGATAAAGATATAAATAAAAATATAGATAGACTGACTTATAGACTGAAACACAGTTAGATAGTTAGACAAATAGATAGATAGATAGATAGATACACACATACAAGATTTATACAATGATAGATTGATAGATACAAAAATATATAGATAAACAAATATACATATACATAGATTGGTAGAAAGACAAAAAGGTAGGTAAATAGATAGATAGATATACAAATAAATATTTAGATTGACAAGATTGCTATATATATAGTTGCACAAATAGACATATACAATGATATATAGATATATAGGTATATAGATACCAAGATAGATATATAAATAAATAAATAAATAAATAAATAAATATATATATATATAATTTGATAAAAGACAAATTAATAGTTTGACAGATAGAAAGATAGGCCTATAAATATATAAACATAGAGACAAATAGACAGATAAATCAAAAGATATATATATATATATATATATATATATATATATATATATATATATATATATATATAAAGGCAAATAGATAAATAGACATATAAACATATAGGCAGATGGATAGATAGATAGATAAACAAATAGATTGAAAGATACAAAGATAGATAGATATCCATATATATAGAAATAAAATACACATATAGACTGATAGAAAGATAAATAGATAGATAGATAGATAGATAAAAAGATAGTCTGATAGAAAAAAAGTAATATAGATAGATAGATAGATACATACATACATACATACATACATATATATATTTATATAGAAAGACACATTGATAAATATATAGATAGATATAAAGATAGACAAAAAGATAGCTAAATAGATAGAAATATATATATATATATATATATATATATATATATATATAGATTGTTTGATCAGTAGATATAAAAATATATAGAAAAATAGGTAGATCTATAGATAGGCATATAAGAAGATAGATATTTTGCAGATAGATAGATAGAGTGAGATATATATAGATAAATAGACATATAGATATATAGGCAGATAGGCATATAATCTGAAAGATAGATTGATATATAGATTGATGGTCACATAGACATATAGATAGATTGACAGATTGGTAGATAGTTAGATAAATACACAAATATATATATATATAAAGATAGATAGAAAAATAGATAGATTGATAGATAGTCAAATAAAATGATAGATAGATTGATATACTAATAGATAGAAAGTGTGATTGATATAAAGTCAATTATATAGTTAGATAGATAGACAACTAGAGAGTTAGGCAATTAGATTGTTAAATAGATATACAAATAAATAGATTGATAAGTTGATAGATAAAAAAATAGTCAAATAAACTCCTACACATATAGATAGACATATAGATTAATTGATAGATAGTCACATATAAAAGATAGATAAAAAATTAGATAGGTAGAGGGATATACAGTTAGTTTAATAGATTGATAGGACATATAGACAGATAGATAGATTAACATATAAACATATAGATACATAGATATATAGATAGATAAATAGAAAGATAGATAGGCACATAGATGATAGATTGATTGAAATATAGATAGATTGATTGATTGATATATATATATATATATATATTGACATATAGTTACATAGATAAGCAGATAGAAAGACAAATAGATAGTCTAATTGACAAATAGAAATATAGTTAGACAGAATGATAGATAGAAAGATAGATAGACCAATAGATTAATAGATGATAAACATATAGTAAGATAGACAAATAGAAAGATAGACAAATAGAAAGAAAGACCTTAATAAATAGGCATATAGATAGATATATATATATATATAGATAAATATATTAAAATATAAATAGATATAAAAAAGATAAATAAAAAGATGATTAATAGATAGATAGATAGATAGTATGATAGATAGATATATAGACAAATACATAGAAGTATAGATTGACAGATTTATATTTACATTTATTGATAGATAGATAGATAAACAAAAAGTTATATAGACAAATAGATAGATAATCAGATAGTGAGATAATTAGATATACAAATAAATATATCGATATATAAATAGACAAATCAATAGAAAGATATATAGATAGGCATATAGGTATATAAATAAATAGATAGAAAAATAGATATAAAAATAGGTAGATCTAAGATAGGCATATAGGCAGATAGATATTTGGAAAATAGATAGATAGAGTGAGATATATATAGATAAATAGACATATAGACATATAAGTAGATAGGCATATAATCTGAAAGATAGATTGATATATAGATTGATGGTCACATAGACATATAAATAGATTGACAGGTAGATAGTTAGATAAATACACACACACACACACACACACACACACACACATATATATATATATAAAGATAGATAAATAGATAGAAAAATAGATAGAAAAATAGATAGATTGATAGATAGTATAATAAAATGATAGATAGATCGATATACTAATAGATAGAAAGTGTGATTGATATAAAGTCAATTATATAGTTAGATAGATAGACAACTAGAGAGTTTGGCAATTAGATATTTAGATAGATATACAAATAAATAGATTGATAAGTTGATAGATAAACAAGTAGTCAAATAAACTTCTACACATATAGATAGACATATATATTGATTGATTGATAGTCACATAGAAAAGATAGATAAAAAATTAGATAGGTAGAGGGATAGACAGTTAGATTAATAGATTGATAGATAGATAGACAGATAGATACATAGATATATAGAGAGATAGATAGAAAGATAGATAGGCACATAGATGATAGATTGATTGAAATATTGATAGATTGATTAATTGATACATATATTGACATATAGTTACATAGATAAACAGATAGAAAGTCAAATAGATAGTCTAATTGACAAATAGAAATATAGTTAGATAGAATGATAGATAGAAAGATAAATAGACCAATAGATTGATAGATGATAGACATATAAAAAGATAGAAAAATAGAAACAAATACCTTAATAAATAGACATATAGATAGATAGATAGATAGATAGATATATATATAGATAAATATATTAAAAAATAAATATATATAAAAAAGATAAATAGAAAGATAGATTAATATATAGATAGATAGTTTGTATGATTGATAGATATATAGACAAATACATACAATTATAGATTGAAAGATTTATATTTACATTTATAGATAGATAGATAAACAAAAAGTTAGATAGACAAATAGATAGATAGACAAATAGTGAGATAATAGATATACAAATAAATATATCGATAGATAAATAGACAAATCAATAGAAAGATAGATAGATATATAGATAGATAAATAGATAGACTAAAAAAATAGAGAGATAGATAGATATATAGAAAGAAAGAAAGATAGATGAATAGAGAAATAGATTGATAGATAAGCTTATAGGTATGTAGACAAATACACCGATATAAAAATAGATAGTTAGGCCAATAGATAGATAAATAGATAGACAAACAGATAGATAGATATATTTCTAAATAGAAAGTTAGACAGACGAATAGATACATTGACATATAGATGGATAGAGATATTGATATATTGACATGTAAACTAATAAACATATTGTCATATAGATAGATAGAAAGATATTTAGATTGATAGATAGACATAAAGATAGGAAAGAGAGATAGATAGATAAGTAGATAAGTAGATTGCTAGATAGATTGATAGATAGATAGAGAGATAGAGAAAAAGATAAATAGACGGATAATTAACGAGATTGTTTGGTATGCAAAAAGACAGTTAAACAAATAGGTAGACAGACATACAGATAGATAGATGAATAGACACTTAGAAAGATAGCTAGATAGAATGATAGATAGATAAGCAGATAGACTGATATATAGATAGATAGGCAGATAAAATGATATATAGATAGATGGATAGATATATATATAAAGAGATAGATGTTTAGATTTAAAGATAAATAGATAGATATCTAGATAGAAAGATAGACATATTGATAGAACGATTAATATATAGATAAAAACATAGACAAATAGGCATATATACAGATATATAGATTGACATATAGATAGACTAAAAATATAAAGATAAATGTATAGAATGATTGATTGATTGATAGATAAAAAGATTGATAAATAGATATATAGATTTACAGAAAAAATCTAGATAAATACACATATAGACATATAAACATAAAGATAGATATACATATATACATAAAGATAAATAGAGAGAGATTAATTTATTGATAGACACATAAAAATATAAACATAAAAAAAGATTGACAGACATACAGATAGATAGATAGTTAGCTAGACATAGAAATAGATAGACAAATCGATAATACACAGATAAACAAATATACAAATTGATAGATTGATAAATAGATAGATAGAACAAAAGACTGATAGATAGAATGCTAGTTAGATAGTTAGACATATAGACATATAGATAGTTAGAAAGTTAGATAATTCGATAGATAGACAAATAGACAGATAGATAAATAGATCAAAAGACTAATAGATAGAAAGCTAGTTAACAAGTTAGACATATAGACATATAGATTGTTATAAAGTTAGATAGTTATACTGAAAGAAAAATAGATTGGTAGAGAGATAGAGATATTGATAGGTAAATAGAAAGATAGACAGACAAATAGATAGATAGATATATAGATTGATAGATAAAAGAAGATATAGACAAATTGAAAAATTTATAGATAGATAGATAAATTGATAGATAGATAGATAAATTGATAGATTGATAGATAGATAAATACATAGATAAAAAGATATATTGATAGACATATAAACAAATATATAGATACATAGATTCATAAATAGATAGATACATTGATAAATATAAAGATAGATAGATAGATTGACTAATAAACTTATATATAGAAATATAGTTAGATAGTTAAAGAGATAGACAAAATGAAAATATATATTTAGAGAGTTTAATAGATAGATAAACATAAATATTTATAATTAAAATAGATATAAATATAGATAAATAAACACATAGACAAATAGAGAGACACATATTGATAGATCGATATATATATAAAAAGACAGATAGATAGATTGATAAACTGATAGATTGGTTGACTGATAGTCTAATAGACAGATAGAAAGATATACAGATAGACAGATAGTTAGAGAGATAGATAGAAAGATAGATATAAATATTGATAGATAGACATTTATAGATATAGATATATATTGAAAGAAAGAAAGATAGATAAATAGATAGACAAATAGATAGAAATAAAAATAGATTGATAGAGGGATAGACACATATATAGATAGATAGATAGAAAGTTAGATAGATATATAGACATTTAGATAGATATATAGATAGCTAGAGAGATAAATGGATAGATAGATAGACAGATAGATAGATATATAAAGAGATTATTATACATATAGACAAATGAGTGTATGATAGTTAGATATGTAAAGAGAGCGAAAAATAAAAAGATAGATAGACATATAGACTCATAGACACAATTATATAAATAGATAAATAGATATTTATATTGGATTGTTAGACATTTAGAGATATAGATAGATATATAGTGAGAGAAATTGATAGATAGATAGACATATAAACAAATAGACAGATATTAAAATAAATTGATAGAGAGATAGATAGATATAAAGATCATATAGATAGATAGATAGATAGATATAATGAAAGATAGATATATTGACTTTTAGATAAATAGACAGATAAAGATATAAGTAGATTGACATATAGTTAGATAGCAATATTTAAAGATAGATTGATAATTATATAGTCAGATAGATAGAAAGATAGATAAACAAATAAACAGATTAATAAATAGATAGATAGACTAATAAATAGATAAATAGATTGATTGAAACATAAATAGATATAGACTGATATATTGATGGATAGAAAGATAGTTAGATAGTTAGACAAATATACAAATAAAAGATAAATAGTTAAATAGTTAGAGTTTGTTGGATAGTTAGATAGATTGATGGGTAGATTGAATTACATATAGATAAATAGACATATAAACAAATAAATAAATTAACACAATGATCATTAGATAGAAAGATAGATATATAAATAGATAGATAAATATATCGAAAGTGAAGCAGATAGAAAAATAGATTGATACATAGATAGATAGACAAATAGAAAAATAAAAAAATTATTAGATAGATCGATAGACATATATACATTAGATAGATAGATAAATAGATAGTTAGAAAAATAAAAATTCAGATAGAAAAATTGCTTGATAGACACACAATCATAAAGATAGATAAATAGATAGATCGATAGACAAATATATAGATATATAGATATATAGATAGATAAAAAATACACTAATAGACAAATAGGCAGATAAATAAATATACAGATATATAAATACATAGATATATAGAGAAAATGATAAACAGATAGAAAGATATAAAAATAAACAAATACAGAAATAGACAGATAGACTACTAGACAGAAAGACAGATAGACAAATAAAAAGATAGAGAAATAGACAGATAGATAGATAAAAAGATAGATTGAAAGATAGATAGATAGACACATAGGTAGATAGATAGACAAATAGACATATTTATAGATATATACAAAATAGATAAACAAATAGATAAATAGATAGATATATAGATAGAAAGAAAGATAGATAGATAGATAAATATATATATATATATATATAGACTAATAGACTATTAGATACCAAGACTATAAAAATATAATTAGATAGTTAGATAGATAGATAGATAAATAGGTAATTACAAAGTTAGATAGTTAGACAAATTGATAGATTAATAGAATGACAAATAGAAACATAGACATTTAGATAGGTAAACATATAGACATATAAACATATATACATACATACATATATATATATATATATATAGACATATGGACATATAGATATATAGACATATAGATAGATAGATAGAAATAATGATTGAAATATTGATAGATAGATATATTGATTGATATATAGATAGATTAATATATAGATAAACATATAGAAAGAAAGAAAGATAGACAGATAAAATAGATACATATATAGACTAATCGACAAATCTATAAAAAGACATATAGTCTTATATGATGATAGAAATATACACCGATAGATTGATATCCAGAATGAAAGATAAACAGATAAATACGTAGAGAGATCGAATGATAGATCGACTACTAGATAGATAGATATACAGAAAGACATATAGATAGATAGACAAATAGTCATATAGATAAATAGACAAATAGATATACATATAGATAGATTGACAAAAATATAGATATAAAGATAGAGAGAAAGATAAACTAATGGATAAAAACACAAAATGATTGTTAGATAGATATGTAGATATATAATTAGATAGTTAGAAAGATAGATATATATATATATATATATACAGATGCATAGATTTATTGTTTAATAGATTGATAGATATATAAATAGATAGATAGTTAGAAATATAGACACATAGGAATATAAATAGAAAGAAAAATGGAAAGATAGAAAAAAAAGAAATAATAGATAGATAAACAAATAGCCAAATACACATATAGATTGATAAATAAATAGACATATAGACTGATATATATATAGTTAGTTAGATAGATAGACAGATAGACATATAAATAGATAAACAATTATATAGATAGATAGATTGATATTCAAATAATATAGAGAAAGACAAACAGACAGATAGATACTAAAATAATATAGAGACAGATAGCCAGATAGACACATAGATAGATAGATAAATATGTAAGTAAATAGATCAACATATATACAAATAGATAGATTGATAAATAGATAGATAGATAGATAGACAAAAATATATAGATAGAAAGATAGACAAATTGATAAATAGATCAATAGATAGATTGTTAGATATATATAGAGAGAGAGAGATATATATATATATATATATATATATATATATATATATAGTTCGACTAATAGACAGATAAATATATACATTGATAGAAAAATAGATATATGGATATTCGACAGATAGTCAGATAGATTTATTGATCGATAGACAAATAGATAGATAATTAGACAAATAAATAAATAGATATATAGACAGAAAGCCATATAAACATATAAATAGTTAGATAGATTGAGTGATAGATAGATAGATAGACATATAGATAGATAGACAGATATACAAATAGATAGATAGATTGAATGAAATATATATAGATATACAGATAGATAGACATATAGATAAATAGACAGATATCTAAAAGATAGATAGAGAGATAAATAAATAATTAGATATATAGATAGATAGATAGATAGATAGAAAGACATATAGATAAAAATAAATACATATAGATAGATATACATATAGATAGATATACATATAGACAGATAGACAGATGGATAGATAGACAGACCAATAGATAGATAGATAAATAGACAGATAGATATAAATATAGAAAGATAGATTAACAGATAAATAGATAGGCAGATAGTTAGATAGAAAGATAGAGAGATAAAGAGAAAGAGAGAGATTGACAAAAATACTCGTGAAGAGAGAGAGAGAGAGAGAGAGAGAGAGAGATAGAGAGACACAAAGAGGTATAGAGAGACTAATAGATAAATAGAGAGATACATAGATAGATAGTTAAACAAATATAGAAGTACACAAAAATATAGATTGATAGATAGATAAGTATGTAGGTAGCTCTATATGTAGGTAATTAGTTAGAAAGATAGAGATATAGAAATATATAAAGGTATATAGGTAGACAGGTAGAGAGATAGTGAGAAAAAAGACATAGAGAGATAGAGTAATAGAGAAATATAGAGATATAGAGAAGAAGAGGTAGAGAGATAAATATAGTTATTTAGATAAAGATATAAAGGTATAAAGGGATAGAGATAAAGATAGATATACTAATAGATAGATAACCAAAAAATTAATAGATAAAAAGACCAAAAGGTAGGTAGATAGACCAATAGACTAATAGAATAACAGACAGACAGACTAATAGACTGAAAAATTGATTGACTGATATATAGATAGACAAACAAAATGATAGATAAATTGATACACATATAGAAAGATTGACAGATAGAAAAATAGATAGATAGACAAATAGATAGATAGAAAAATAAATAGAAAGAAAATTAGATAGTCAGATAGATAGAGAGTTAGATAGATACATGATAGATAGTTAGAGAGATAAGTAGATAAACATATATACAAAAAGATAGATAGAGAAATAGAAAGAAAGATAAATAGATAGATAGAAAATAATATACATCTAGTCAAATAGACTAATAGATAGATAGACATATAGATAGATATAAAGATAGAAAGATACTCATTTATTTATATAGATATATTGATAGATAGACAGATAGACATATATATAGATAGACATATAGAAAGAGAGATAAAAATACAAATAGATATATATATATATATATAGACATGTAGATAGATAGAAAGATTGATTAATAAATAAATATATAAATAGACAGATAGATAAATAGATAGATAGATAGATAGGTAGACATATAGGCAGATAGATATATAGACAAATATAGAGTTAGACTAATATACAAATAGATAGTTTGATTGCTAGACACTTAGGCATAGATAAATAGATAAAATATAGATTTATAGATAGATAGAAAATTAGAAAGATATACAGCTAGACAAGTAGATAAATAGATAGTTAAACAATTATACATATAGACAGTTAGATAGGTTTACAGATAGATAGATAGACAGATAGACAGATAGACAGCTAGCTAGATAGATAGATAAATATATAGAAAGATAGATAGACAGATAGATATATGGATAGACATATCAATAGATAGACATATAGACATTTAGATAAACAGATAAATAGATAGAGAGATAAATATATAGATATAAATAGATAGAGAGATAGAGAAATAAAAACATAGAGAGATAGATAAATAGAGAGATAAAGAGTTAGATAGATAAAGAGAGAACGTTATATAGAGATAGAGAGTTAGAAAGATAGAGAGATAGACAGATAGATTGATAGATAGACATATAGAAAGATAGAAAGACATATATATAGATTGACTGATAGACTGAGAGACTAACAAACTGACAGACTAATAGATAGATAAATAGATAGAAAGATAGATAGGTAGGTACACAAATAGACAGACAGACATATAGATAGATAGATAGACAAATAGATAGATAGATAGATAGATATATATATACATAGACAGATATATAGATAAACTGATAGAAATATAGATCGATAGACAAATACATAGATTAAAAGATAAAGAGATAGACTAATAGATAGAAATAAATAAATAAATAAATAAATATATATATATATATATATATAGACAAATATACATATAGATAGATAGATTTACATATAGATAGATATGTAGATAAAAATATAGAATGATAGACAAATAGGTATTTAGGAAAATAAGCAGATTGACAAATAAATATACAGATAGAGTTATATAGTTAGATGGATAGATAGATAGATAGATAGATAGAAATATAGAGACATATTTATAGATTTATAGATTGATAGATACATAGATAGAGAGATATGAAGATAGACACAAAAATAAATAGATAGATAGACAAATAAAAAGATAAATAGATACACAAATACATAGTTCGATGAATAATTAGATAGATATATAAATAGATATATATATATATATATATATATATAGATAAATAGAAAAATAGATGGACAAAAGGTAGATAAACAATTGATAGATAAATAGATTGATAGATAAATAGATTGATAGATAAATAGATTCATAGATAGTCAAATAGTAGAGAGACAAATAGCTAGAAAGACACATAGATAGATAAATAGTAAGATAGACAGGTAGATAAACATATATACAAGTACATACATAGACAAATAGAAAGATAGATAGATAAACAAAAATATAGAGACATATAGATAGACTAATAGACAAATATACAAATAATTAGATATACAAATAGATATATAGAAAGAAAGGTTTATATATAAATAGAGATATAGATAGATATACAGATTGACATATAGATAGCTAAATTGATATACATGTGACATATATACAGATTGACAGATACAAAGATAAATAAATAGATAAATTAAAAAAATAGTCCAATATATAGATAGATAGATTAATTAACCGAGAGACAGATAGATATATACAAAGAAATAGAGATTGATAGATAAATATATAGATTGATTGATTGACAGACACATAGACACATAGACACATAGACACATAGACATATAGACAGATAAATAGATTTATAGATAGATAGATAGACATATAGATAGGCAAAAAGACTGATATACATATTGAAAGATAGACAAATAGACAGAAATGTAGAAAGAAAATTAGATAGATAGACAAATAGATAAATAGACAGATAGATAATTAGACAGACAGATAGATAGATAAATAGATATATAGATAAACATATTGATAGATAGACTACAAAAATAGTCAAAAAGAAATAGATAGAAAGATAGATAAATAGATAGATAGATTTATCGATAGAGAGATGGATAGATAGATATATATATATAAATAGATAGATTTATAGATAGAGAGATGGATAGATAGATATATAGAAAAATATATAGATAGTAGACAAATATAAAGATAGATAGATAGATAAATAGATAGATTGATAGATTGATTGACACATAGGTATATAGTAAGATAGACAAATAGATAGATAGATAGACATATAGATAGATAGATAGATATATAGACAAACAGATAGATAAATAGATGGATATATAGACTGATAGATAGATAGACATATTGATAGATAGGTAGATAGTCATATAGATAGATAGATTGTTAGATAGTTTGATTGAGAGATAGAGTGATAGTCAAATAGACATAAATATAGATAGATAGACAGAGAAATAGATAGAGAGACAAATAGTGAGAAATATAGATAGACAAAGAGATAGAGAAATAATAGATAGATAGGCTGGTAGATAGATAGATAGATCAATAGATAACAAGCTAGGAAGGTAGTTAGTTAGGTAAAGATAATGAGAGATAGAAAGATAAAAAGATATAAAGATAGAGATATAGAGAGAAAGATAGATTGAGATTTAGAGATTTAGAGATTGAGAGATATAGAGGAAGATAGAGAGATAGAGAGATAGAAACCTAGATAGAAAGATAGATAGAAAAAGAGATAGAGAGATAGAAAGAAAAAGAAATAGATAGATAAGGGTAGAAAGAGATAGAGTAATTAAAAGATAGAAAGATATGGAGTTATAGAGATAGAGAGATAGAGATATAGAGAGATAGATAGAGAAGGAGATAGAAAGATATAGAGATATAGAGAGATAGATAGAAAAAGAGATAGAAAGATATAGAGATAGAGAGATAGTGAGATAAAGAGATAGAAAGATATAGAGATAGAGAGATAGTGAGATAAAGATACATATGAATAGAGATAAGGAGAGATAGAGAGAAAGAGAGATACACAGATAGAAATATAGACATATAGACAAATAGATAGATATATAGATAGATAGACAGATAGTTTGAATAAGTAACTTACTGACTGATTGACTGAGTTATAGACTTGCATACTAATAGATTTTCAGACTGATAGACTGACAAACTAATAGGCTGACATACAGAATACAAATAGATAGACTAATAGACAGAATAATAAATAGATAGACAAATAGAATAACAGACAAAAATGTTGATATACAAATAGACAAACAAATAGATAGATAGATAGTCAGGTATACAAAAAGTGAGGCAGACAAATAACCAAGAGCATAGGCAGTCAGGCATATAGATTGTTAGGCAAAAAAGGCAGATAGACAAACAAAAAATTGAATGATAGATAGTCAAGAAAATAAAAAGAGATAATAAGATAAATACATAGATTGATAGACAGTAGATAGATAGAAAGATATATAAATAGATAGACAGATAGATAGATAGATAGATAAACAAATAGATAGATACTCAGATAGACACATAGATAGATATAGAGTTATATAGACAGACAGATAGATAGATAGATAAACAAATAGATAGATTGATAGATAAATAAATAGACACATAGACAAATAGACATATAGACATATAGATAAATAGATAGATAATCAGATAGATAGATAGTTAGATAGATAGATTAAAAGATAGAGAGATCGAAGGATAGACAGAAATATAGACACAGAGATAGAGGATAGATAGAGAGACATGAATAGTGATAAATAGAGAGACAGAAAGATAGATAGATAGATATATAGGTATGTAGGTAGATAGACAGATAAATATATAGCTAGGTTGGTATGTAAATAGGTACGTAGGTAGGTAGGTATAAAGATTGAGAGATAGTTAGGTTATAAGATTGAGAAAAAATGAGAAAGAGATATAAAGAAATAAAGAGATTAAAAGATTAAGAGATTGAGAGATTGAAAGATAGACAAGGAGATGGAGAGATAAAGAGATAGAGAGAGAGATAGATAGAAAGGGAGATATAGAGAAAGAAGGATAAAGTGATTGATAGATAGAGGCAAAAAGAAAGAGAAATATATAGATAAAGAGAAATGGAGATAAAGAGATAGAGAGATATAGAGATTGATATATAGATAGATAGAGATATACAAAATTCTGGCCAAATTACTCCAAAATAGATTGTTAGTAGTTTTCCCAAAAATCATCTCTAAAGAAAAGTTAGGATTCATGAAAAATAGGCTAAGTATGGAAAACATTTGTCTAGCAAAAGAGATGATCAAGGAAATAGGAACGAAGTCTAAAGGGCATAACGTATTGCTAAAGTTAGACCTCTCTAAAGCCTTTGATAGAGTAGATTGGAACATTTTATGCTTTATAATGAGAAAAATCGGATTTTCAGAAACTTGGATTGACTTGATATATAGATGTATTTAAAGTCCATGGATTAAAAGCCTAGTCAATGGAGACCTAGGAAAAGAGATCAAACCTTTAAGAGGATTAAGACAGGGAGATCCTCTCTCTCCCTCTCTCTTTAATATTTACTTAGAATTATTAATTGTTAACATTAAATAAAAAATGCAAACGGGTGAAATAGGCTTGTTTAGTCAGCCAAAAGACACCCCCCGTGGTGGGTTGCTTGGCATACACGGATGATATGATCATTTTCACAAACGGAAGCTCCATATCCCTTCATAATTTGATGGGATTGTTAAAAGTATTAGAAAAAGAAACACAGCATAAAATTAATAATAAAAAGTGCCAATTCATGATTGCAAAGAATGCCCCATCAAACTTAGCTCGGAAAATTAACACCGTAACGGGATTCACCCAGAAAAAAGGCGCAATGCAATATCTTGGCTGCCCATTATATGAAGGTAAATTAAAATCAGAATATTTAGAATTTCTACTAGGAAAAATTAAAAATAAAATTGCAAGATGGAAAGTAGATTCGCTTAACATGAGTGGTAGGATCACCCTAATCACACATGTGCTGCAAAGCATAGTCATGGAAAACCTTATGATTGCTTACCTACCAGCGGCAGAGAAAAGAAGAATAGAAGAGTAATTGGCCCAATTCTTGTGGGGACAAAAAAATGGAAAAAGGAAGCTATACTGGAAAAAGTGGAAAGATCTCAGCTACCCTAAACAGGAATCAGGGCTGGGTTTTGTTGACTTTAATGACCTAGCTAAAGCTTGGGCGTGCATGAGATGGTGGAGACTCAAAGAATATAATACCTTATGGGCTGATTTTATGAGATCCAAATATTGCATAGAGGGAGACACAAACAAAATAAGAAAAAAAACAAAGCTTCACAAGTATGGCTTCAAATGCTCCAGCAAAGAGAATTAGTGGATAATCACTCCACTCTCTCCAAAAACGGGTGGAAATAGTCTTTGAGTGCAGACGGTGCTTTCTCACTCATATCCATTAAAGAGAAAGTGAGAAGTATAAAGATGGACCAACTTTTATTTAGATGGGCCTGGAATAATGATAATAGCCAAAAAATTAAAACTAACACATGGAAAGTGCTCTCGAACATAATTCCAACAGATGAGAACATAAAAACAAAAGGCATACAACTGCCATCTAGATGTCAATGCTGTCTTCAAGCAGTAGAAATGCTTGAACACCTGTTTTCCCAAAGAAAAATTGCATTGCAAATATGGAAAAGATTAGAATCTGAAATGAGCTAAAAACATGAATGTACTCCTCTTAGAAATAGATTCCTCAAATGGATTTCAGCACACTCACAACATAGCCTTCAATCCTAGCTTAAAAATAATATTCCCCACATCGCTATTTGATGTATTTGGAAGGCTAGGAATAGTAGCAGATATGAAGGTTGTGTAATGACTGTTGAAAATATCTGGAGAGACATAAAAAGAGAAATAATAATTACCTCAGAAGCTAGCATGATAGAAGCCGGTATTTCTTACATGGACATTGACAATCTTAAATTCTAGAATCTCACAGTCTCAAAAGTCCAACCTCAAAAAATCATAAGCATTAAGTGGGAAAAACCAATAAAGGGCAGATTAGTCCTTAACACCGATGGTAGCTTTGACAGATATATAGGTATAGCTGGTGGAGGTGGAGTAATAAGAGATCACAGTGGTCATCTTATCCTCCCCTTCATGGGATCCGTTAAAGCCACTTCTGCTCTCCATGCAGAAATTATAACCTTGAGGGATGGCTAACGGATCTGTAAATTGAAAGAGCTATCTAACTTACATATACAAATAGATTCTATAATCTTGGTAGATCTTGTGAATAAAAGAAAAATCATGTAAAAATTTGAAGAGGAATTAGAAAAAATTTGTAGTTTAATAGAAACATTGAATGCTTCAACTAAACATATATACAGGGAAGCAACACGCTGGCTGACAAACTTGCTAAAGATGGAAAACACAGAATTTCATGAATATCTTATAGATTCTATCCCAGAGAAATTTAAAGGCTACATTAGGATGGATAAGAGAGAATACCCTTACATTAGAATATGTAAAAAACTTACCTAAAATTATAGGTTGTGTCATGGGTGCGTGCGTTAGTTCTATTGCTGCATTTTGTTGTTCTAAAAGTAAAGATAAAGTTTTGGAATGTTGAATATCTTCCTGGTCCGAGGAAAGAATATGCAAAGAAAGCTCCAAATCTATGGTAGGCCCAACAAGGTAAGAGGAAGGTAAACATTTAGAGAATTGGTACTCTCACTTCATGCAGGATCTGAATCTTTCAAAAGAATACATGTGGTTTATACTCGAGACATGAGGTTTATGCTGTTTTGTATCGTTTAGTTGTATTATTTATCAGGTACATCGTCCTATTCAGGAGCCCCCCATAAGTATCTTAATAAAACTCACAAGCATGGTATCATATATGTTGGCAGTCTGTTTGGTCTTTTTACCGCCTCAAAGTCAGCTTCTGGATAAAAAAAAAATCTAAAAAGCTAGCTAAAGGCTGTCTCGATAGAAAGAGTAGATGTGTTTGTATATTTTCATGGCTGTATTCATTATGTTGTATGATTGTAAGGATCGGATTATAGAGGCTTTGGTCAAAAGCCTCTATGCTTAGGTAGGTAAATTGGTGATCTCTTAAGAGTAAAATTTTAGTCAAGCATCAAAGGCTGCTACGTTACGGAACAAAGCAAGGAATTGGTTTTGGAAAAGCTTCGGAAATCAAAGAAACAATAAGGATTGGAAGCGTATAAATCAGCGCAAAGTAGAAGATTTACAATGCTTTATAATTCACAAAGCCACCTTGGAAAACAGTCTCAAGGCTGACACATTTATAACCCTAATAGAAAACTAGCT
Source organism: Sapria himalayana (assembly GCA_029783825.1). NCBI lineage: Eukaryota > Viridiplantae > Streptophyta > Magnoliopsida > Malpighiales > Rafflesiaceae > Sapria > Sapria himalayana. The sequence continues at coordinate 141,962 of JAREIK010002189.1, forward strand.
AAAACTCCTAAATTCCAGCAAGTTGCAAAGTATAACTAATCAATGCAACTATGAAATAACCTTTCATTGATTGTTCTGGTTTTGAAATGGGTGTAAAAGGGACAAGGGTAGATATAGCTTGTAAAAATGGTATTCCTCCACCAAAAGAGATGGCTTTTATAATAATAAAACAACCTTTAAAAAAAGATAGAGATATAGATAGATAGTGAGATAAAGAGATATAGAGATAGAGATATATAGAGATAGATAGATAGTCAGATAAAAAGATATAGAAATGGAATGATAAAGAGATAGAGAGATACAGAGATAAAGAAATATAGAGATAGAAAGATAGACATATAGATGAATAGATAGATAGACACATCGATAGATAGATAGATAGACATACTAAATGACTAACTGACTAATTGACTGATAGACTGACTAAATGATTGACTGACTGGTAGACTGACAAACAAATAGACTAACAGACTAAATGACTAATAGACTAACTAACAAACAGACTAATAGACTAAAAAATTGACATATAGACTAATAGACAGTCTAATATATAGACAAAATTATAGATAGAAAGATAGATAGAAAGATGGATAGAAAGATAGACAAACAAACACATAGAAAGATTGACTAATAGATAAACAAATAGATAGATCAACACACAAGCATATAGATAGTTAGGTAGAAAAATAGTCAGGCAGACAAATAGTCAGAAGATAGACAATCAAGCATACATATAGTCAAGCAAAAAGATAGATAGAAAGATAAACAAACAAATGGATAGACAAAGACTAACTGATAGACAAACTGACTCTCCTTTACTGGCAGATAGGTAGATAGAAACATAGAAAGATAGATTCACAAACAAATAGGCATATAGAAAAATAGATAGACTGACAGATAGACAGATATATATACATACATATATATATATATATATGTTTGTATGTATGTATGTATTGATTGATTTAAGACAAATTGATAGACAAATAGAAAGATAGATTGTAGATAGATATACATAAATATATATAGAGAGACACAAAGATAAAAAGATAGATAGAGAGATAGGGAAATAGATTGATAGATAGTTAGATAGATAGTAGGTATATTGATAGATAGATTGACAAATTAATAGATAGATAGATTGCAAGGTAGGTAGGTATGTACATAGGTAGGTAAGTAGGTAGAAAGATAAAGAGATAGGGCAAAATAGATATAGAGAGATAGATAAAGCGATATATAGATAATAAGAGAAAGAGATAGAAAGATAGAGGGAAAGATAGATAGACATACAAAAATAGACAGATAAAAAGACAGACAGAATGAAAGATAGATAGATAGACTGATAGACTGGCAAACTAATAAACTAATAGACATGCAAACTAATAGACTAACAGACTGACATACTAACAGTATGATAGGCAGATAGATAGACATACATACATAAAACACATATAGATAGAAACACAAATAGACAGTTAGATAGATAGACAGATATATAGATAGATAGACATTTAGATAGATAGATAGATAAACAAATAGACAGATAAACAAATAGAAGATTTCCAAATAGATAGATAGAGAGATAAAGAGAGAAAGATTAACATATAGAAATATAGATAGATAACTAGAGATATATATATATATAAAGATAGATAGATAGTTAGAAATATACAAAAAAAGTTGGATAGACAAATATGCAGATAGATAAATAGATTAATAAATAGACAGAATAGATAGATAGACAAATAAAAATATATAAAGATAGATACTACATATTTAGGTAGATAAGAAGATAGATAGATAGATAGACAAAATGCCGATATACATATGTAGATATAAATAGATAGGTATATAGATAGATAAAGAGATAGAAAGATTGACAAATAGACATATATATAAATAGATAGATAGACTGATGACTAATAGACTAATGGATAGAAACACAGATAGATCGTTAGATCTAAATGTAGTTATAAAGTTTTATAGTTAGACAGATAGACAAATAGAAAGATATACAAATACATAGATTTATAAATTGATAGATTGATAAATACATAGATAGAAAGAAAGATAATAGATAGTTAAGAAGATAAACATAAAGATAGATAGATAGACAAATTAATAAAAAGATAGATACATAAATAGATAGATAGATACATAAATAGACAAATACATAGATAGATGGATAAATTGATAGACATATAGACAGATAAACAGATTGACAGATAGGGAGATATATAGGTCGATAGATAGATAGATAGATAGACAAATAGACAGATATACAGATAAGCAGATACATAGATAGATATATAGATAGGTAGATAGATAAATAGATAGAGAGATATATAGATAGACACAAAAATAGATAGACAGATAGACAAAATGACATATAAACAAATGACAGCTAGATAGATATAAAGATGGTCAAATATTAGAAAGACAGATAGCCAGTTAAACACATAGATAGATAGATTGATAAATAAACATATATACAAATAGACAGAAAAAAAGATAGATAGATAAATAGATAAATAGATAAATTGTAAAAAATATATAGATAAATATATAGACAAATATATAGATAGACATATAGACATATAGACATATAAAAAGATAGATAAATGACAGTTATATAGATAGACATACAGACATATATATAGATATATAGATAGACATAAAGATATATATTGATATATAGAAATAGGCACATATACAGATAAACATTTAGACAAAAATAAAGAAAGACAAATAGATAAATAAAAAAATAAACAAATATGAAGATATATAGATAGAAAAATAGATATATAGACAAATATATAGTTTGATAGATAGACAGAAAGACATATAGATTGATAGACAAATAAACACATAAACACATACACAGATAGATAGATTTATAGATAGATAGACTTATAGGCAGATAGAAAGATATATAAATAGACAAATTGATAGATATATAATTAGATGCATAGATAGATATACAGATAGACATATAGACACAAATATAGATATACATAAAGATAGAAAGACAGATAGACAGATAGACAGATAGACAAATAGACAAATAAACACATAGATAGATAAAAAAATAGACAGACAGATATATATATATATATATATATATATATATATATATATAGATAAATTGATAAATAGGATTAGAGAGCAAAAATTGATATATAGATAGATATATAGGCTGAAAGACAGATAATCAAATAGATAGATAGATAGATATATAGACTAATAGCCAAATAGACAGATAGATAGTTAGATAGATAGATAAATAGACAGATAGATTGACATATAGATAGATAGTTGACATATAGGTATATAGATAGATAGACTTATAGTTAAAAGATAATTAGAGAGATAGACAAATTAATAGAAATACAATTAGATAGTTAGAAAGATAGATATAGAGATAGTTAGAGAGAAAGAAAGACAGACAGAGAGATATATAGACATAAAGACATATAAATAGAAAGACAAATAGAGAAATAAATAGATAAATAAATTGATATGTAGGTAGAGATATAGATAGATACACATACAACTAGGTAGGTAGGTAGCTAGGTAGATAGGTATGTTGTTAGATAGCGAGATAGAAATATAGAGTGGTAGAGTGATAGAGAGAGAGAGAGCGATATATATATATATATATATAAGAAATAAAGATATAAATATATATAGAGATAGACAGATATAAAAATAGAGAGATATAGAGCTAGAGAGATATGAAGATAAAGAGATAAATAGATAAGAAATAAAGAAATAAAGATATAGAGATAGAAAGATATAGAAATAGAGAGATATAGAGATAAAGTGATACGGAGATAGAGAGAAAGAGAGATAGAGAGTTGGAAAGATAAAGAAATAGATAGATAGAGAGTAAATGAGATAAAGAGATAGTGATATAGCAAGATTAAAGATATAGAGGTAAAGAGATAGTGAAATAGAAATATAGAGAGATAGAGAGTAAATAGATAGAGATATATAGATATTGAGAGATAGAGAGATAGATAAATACACAGATAGACACATAGATAGATAAACATATAGATAGACTAAATGATTGTCAAACTGATAGACTAACATACTGACATAGTAACATATAGATATACTAATAGACTGATAGACTATTAGACTAACACTCTAATAAACTATCAGATAAACCGACTAATAGATATACAAATAGATAGATAGACAAAAAGACAAATAGAAAGATAGATAGAAAGATAGACAAATAGACAAATAGATAGATAGAGAGTTACTCATATAGACAGATATACAGACAGACAGTCAGGTAGACAAAAATTCAACAAGACTGATAGTTAGGTAGATAGATAGTCACATATACTGATAGGTCGGCAGATTGAAAGATAGATAGACGAATAGAAGGATAGATAGATAGGCAGAATGACTGACTAATAGATAAATAGACATATTAAGATAGATTAATAGACAAATATAAAGATAGATCAATCGATAAAAAGATAGTTATATATATAGATAGATAGCTAGAAAGACAGACATATAGATAAATAAATATATAGATAAATAGAAAGAAAAAAAGATAGATAGATAGATAGTCATATAGACAGATTGATTTATAGATAGATAGATAGATAGTTAGATAGATAATTTAATAGACATATTATTAGACATATAGATAAACATATAAATTGACATAAAGATAGACATATATATAGAAAGTTAGATATATATAAATAGAAAAATAGATAGACATATTGCTAAATAGATATATAGACAAATAGATAGGCAGACAGATAGACAAATAAATAAATAGATAGATGGAAAGAAAAATAGAAAGATAGATAGATAGAAAGATATAAAGATATAAAAATAGATAATTGATAGATAGAAAGATTGATAGACAGATGGATATATAGATTGATAGAAAGATTGAAATATAAAATTATAGAAAGATTGATAGAATGATTCATAGATAGACAAATATATAGATTATTAGATAGATTAATAGATAGAAAGATTGACATCTAGATAGATAGATATATAGACCAATAAATAGATATATAGATAGATAGATATATTATTATACAAATAGATTGATAGATAGATAGATAAATAGAACGAAAGATAGACAGATAGATAGAAAGATAGATAAATAAATAAAATAATAAGATAGAAAGATAGGTAATTAGATATATATAGACAAATAGATAGATACGTAGACAAATAGATAGAAAGATTGATAGAAAGATAGGTAGATAAATAGATAAAAAATTGATAGATAGATTATTAGACAGATAGATAGATGAATAGATATACACACATATATATATAGATAGATAGATGGATTGATAGAAAATTAGATTGACATATATATAGAATGATAGATAGACTGATATATAGATAGATAGTTAAATAGATAGATAGAAATACAAATAGATAAACAAATAGAATTGTAGAATGATAGTTTGATAAATAGATATATATATATATATATATATATATTATTTGACTAATAGATAGATAGATAGAAATGTAGATACATAGATAAATAGATCAAGAGACTGATTGATAGAAATATTGATAGATAAATAGTTAGATTCATAGACAAATAGATTGATTGATAAATAGAAAGATGGATAGACAGATATATATATATATATATATAGAATGATAAACAAATATATAGAGAGATAGATAGGCATATAGATAGATAGGTAGATAGATAAATAGATAGATTGATGGATAGATAGATAGACAGATAGATATAAACATAGATAGAAAAATAGAAAGATAGATTGAAAGATAGATTGAAAGGTAGATTGATATACAAATTGATAAAAATATTGATAGATAGATAGATAATTAATAGATAGAAAGACATATTGATAAATAGATAGATAGACAGATAGATACATCAATAGATAGAAAGATAGATAGAAAAATTGATAGAAAAATATATAGATAGACAAATATATATAGACAAATAGATAGCTAGATAGATAGATAGATAGATATACAAATATTTAGATAGATAGATAGATTAATTGATAGATAGATAGATATTAAGATAGATATATAGATAAAAAGTTTGACAAAAATATAGACAACTAGATAGACATCCAGATAGATAGATAAATAGATAGACAGATAGATAGAAAGCTAGATAAACAAATTGATAGATAGATTGATAGTCAGAGATAATTAGATATATAGATAGACATATAGATAGATAGATTGATATATATAGATTATTAGATAAAAATATAGACAAATGGATGGACAAATAAATACATAGTCTGATAGACATATTGATAGTTAGATATAAAGATAGATTGATAGATATATAAACATATAGATAATATATATATATATTATATATATATATATAGAAAAATAGATAGACTGATAAATAGACATATAAATAGACTGATAGAAAGACATATCGATAGATAGATAGTTAAATATATATATATATATATATATATATATATATATATAGACATATAGATCGACAAATAGAAAGACAGATAGATAGAGAGATTGATAGATTGATAGACAAATAGATAGATAGATAGATAAATAGACAAATAGATAGATAGAAAGGTTGACATATAGATAGATAGTTGGATAAATATATTAATAGATATATTGAAAGAAAGATTGTAAGACTAATTGATAGAAATAAAGAAAGTGAGATAAATAGATAGAGGAATAAATACATATATAAACAGATAGAAAGACATATAGATAAGTAGATAGATAGACAAATATATAGGTAAATAAATAGATAGATTGAAAGATAAATATATAAAGAGATAGATGGATAAATAGAAAGAAAATAAATAGTTAAATAGAAATATAGATAGATAAAGTAATAGACAGACTATTAGAGAGGGATAAATATATAATAGATCAGAAAATAGATAAAAATATAGATAGAAACATAGATAGTCAGATAGATATATAGATAGATAGATAGACAGATACATAGTCAAATAGATAGATAAAAAGTTTGAAAGATTTAAAGAAAGATAGATAGATTGAAAGATAGATAGAAAGAGTGATGGAAAAATTGATAGATAGATAAAAAGATAGATTGATAGATAGATAGATAGACATAAAGATAGATAAATAGATAGAATGATAGATAGTTAGATACATAAATAGAGAGATAGATAGATAGATAATCATCACCTATAGATAGGTAGATAGACTGATAGATAGATAGATATATAGATAGAAAGATAGATAGAATGATAAATAGATAGATAAATAGATAATAAATAGATAAATAGATAGATAACTATATAAACATATAAATAAAGAGATATACAAATAAATAGACAAATAGATAGATAGATTGATATATAAATAGTTGGATAGAAAAAATGATACATAGATTCATAGATAGATTGATAAATAGATTGATAAATAGATAGATAGATAGATAAAAAGGTACATAGATAGATAGATATACATAAAAATAGAATGATAGTTAGAAAGATAAATTAAAGATAGATATATAAACAGATAGATAGATGGACAGATAAATATAAAGATAGAAAGAGAGATAGATAGACAAATAGATAAAAAATAGATACACATATAGATAGACATATAAGATAGACAGATAAATTAAATGATAGATTTATAGATAAATATATAAATAGATAGACATATAGATTTTACAAAAAGTTAGATAGATAGATAGATAGATTGATAGACATATAGATAAATAGATTGATAGACAGAAAGATAGACAAATTAGATAGATAGATAATATACAGAGAGATTGATAGATAGTTATACAAATAGATATACAAATAGTTGGATAGAAAGAAGAAAGAAAGATAGATAAAGAGATTGATTGATTGATTGACTGATTGATAGATAGATATATTATTAAATATATCGATAGATAGATAGATTGGTAGATAAAATGATAGAAAGATAGATAGATTGGTAGATAAAAAGATAGATAGATAGTTTGATAAAAATATAGATAGAAAGATAATGATAGTTGGATAAATAGGTAGATAAATATAATATTATATAGTCAATTAGACAGATAGATATACAAATAGATAAACAAATAAATTGACATATAGGAATATAGAAAGATAGATAGATATTTAGCAAAATAGATCGACATATAGATAGACTTATACATAGACGGATATAGATTGATAAATAGATAGACAGATAGATAAATAGAATTTTTCGATACATAGATAGATATATTAATAGATATATACAAATAGATAGAAAAATAGACAGACATATAGATTCATTGATAGATCGATAGAAAGAAAGATTTACTGATAGATAGATAGATTGATATAAAGTTTATTAGACAGATAGATAGATAAATATACAGTTACATTAATAAATAGATAAGCATATTTATAAATAGATAGAGAGATACATAAATAGATAGATTGACAAACAGATAGATAAATAAATAAATAGATAGATAGATAGTCAAATAGATATACAATCAAATAGTTAGACATATAGATAGAGAGATAGATAGACTCATTGATAGGCATATATTTAAACAAATAAATAAGATAGATTGATAGATGGATAAATAGACGTTAAACAAATATTTAAACAAATAGACAGGCAGATTTAAAGATGGATTAATAGTAGATTGATAGATAGATTGATATAAAGATTGATAGATAGACTGATAGATAGGATAGATGATAGACGATAGATAGACAGACAAACAGATAGATAGATAGATAGATATATATATATATATATATATATATATATATATATATATATATATATATAGACAAACAAATAGATAGACTAATAGATAGATAAATAGATATATATATATATATATATAGACATATAGATCGAAGGATAGAAAAGGAGATAGTCATACAAATAGATATATAGATAGATAGACATATAGATAGATAGAGAGATGGATAGACAATTAGATAAACATATAGATATACAGATTTATAAATAGTATATAAATAATAGATAGTCAAATAGATAGTAGATAGATTGAAATACAAATAGATAGTAGATTAATAGACAATTAGATAGAAAGATATATACATTTAGATAGAAAGAAAGATAGATAGATAGATAAATAAATAAATAGATAAATAGATAGTTATATAGATAGATAGATAGACACGTTGTTAGATAGAGAGATAAATAGATATAGAGATAGATAGCTAGATAATTCAATAGACTTATAATTTATTTGATAGATATATAGATAGATAAACATATAGATAGATATATAGATAAATAGATAGAGATAAAAGGACATATTAATAGATTGATTGATTGACCGATTTATAATAGATAGAAGTCAAATAGATAGACAAATAGATAGATAGATAGACAGACCTATAGGTATACAAATATATAGATAGATTT